>JAJJWW010011303.1:0-472345 GCA_023531295.1 Papaver armeniacum | reverse complement strand
CTATCCTCGGGTGTAACCATCCACCCAAATAACCCTAACTATCTCGAGAGTTTTTCATTCTTCTCAATCATTGCTTCACCCGAATGAAATGAAAGAAGAAAAAAAAAACAGTAGTATTTCTTCTTTGTGAAATCGAGAGATGAGAGAATTTATGAGAGCTATTTGAATCAGAAAGGATGAAGATCGAGTGGATGATTGAAAATGAGTTTGATTGTTCTGGTCAATGGAAGATGTTTGTGACGTTGTAGAAGATGAATCTGAGAAAGAGTTGCCATAGATCGATGGAGATGTTGGGTTTCTGAAGATGAATTCGATGGCGATTGATTAGCGCTTCTTTGCCATTGAATCCGTTGGAAGAACAAGAAATCAAAGATGGGTTTAGTTTGAAGACTACGATCTTTGCAATCGATACGAGAAATTGGGGTTTGCTTCTGAATCTGAGCCGATGAAGATGATTCTGGTGCTGTTGAATTGAAATGATGATTGAGAATTGGTTAGGGTTTTGCTGTGAATTGAATGAGAGAATCGAACATGTAGCTGTTGTTGGTGTTAATCGGGGATGGGTTCGATCTGTAAGATGGGTTTGTGATTAATTTGAGTTTTAATGTGAATTGAAGGGCTGTATCATGGTTCTAGTTGAGATCCAGAAAGGGAATCTAAGGTGATGTGCTGGTTTGAATCGATTAGGCTTTGTTTAAAAGAGATGGTGGTGCCGAAAGTGATGTTGCGGAGAGGCGCTAGAATGCCAAAGATCTTGCGATTTGAAGGAATTGTGAATGACAAAACAGGTTCAGTGCTGCAATAAATAGCTGGGAGTGTGAATGAAATGCGGTAATAGATGTATGTTAGGATTGTCACAGGAGAAGACCAAAAATAAGCCTGCAAAATGGTCGGGAATCAGCCAGAAACAGAGGAAACTCTGTCCAATTTTCTGCTCTGGCGATTAGATTCATACCGGCCGATGACCGATCCAACTCAGCTGAGTAAGACCAGTTAGCCGAGTAAGACGCCGACTCGGTGTCGACTTATCTTCTTTGACCCGAGTCAACTGTTAGAGACCGTTAGTATTGACTTGCTAACTCGACGGATCGGTGATTTAATATTCCATTCCCAAATGCGAGAATCTCGGTGGCCTAGCGATGACTTTTTCGCGCCGGATTCGTGATCCCAGTAATTTTCCGGCGGACCAAAATTGCAGAATTATGTGTGAATTTCTCTCATGAATGTGAAGACTTGGGTTTGGAATTGGATGGAGAATTTGGCTCAAATTTGGAAAGAGAAGATGGAAGATTTGAGAAAGACTTGAACTTGGAAATTAAATTGCTAAAGGAAAGGGGGTTCTATTCCTTGGAAGATTTGGAGAGCATTGAAGCCTATAAATAGAGAAGTTCTCTATGCACTTAGACACCTTTTTACACACACAACACTTGTGTTTTTGCTTGCTTTTCAAAATTCTTCTTTTAATTATTTGTGTGAACTTGAAAAATTCTCCTTTTAATTATTTGTGTGAATTTCAAAAACATGAGTAGCTAATTTGTTATTGATTGAGGATGAATTCCTAGTTCTTAATATATGATTTGAGTTTTGTTTTCAATTCTATCTTGAAGTTTTTCACATGATTATTGTTTGTTTTTACTAATAGGAATGTTTATGCATTCATGATTGATTGATAGATTATTTGGGTGGCCAACTAAATTGATTTGTTAATTGATCTAAAGCTAGTGAAAGTTAGGGGATAAGTAATCGTTTCTTGACTCTTTACATAAGTAGCAAACACGAGACCTTGCAGAGGGATTCCGTGGAGCAATTGTGTGTGAAAACAACGTTAGCAAGTAGACCTTGATCTAAGAGTCTAACTACTAATATCAACCTAATAAATTCATAAATCTTAATGCGTTTATTTAAATTACATCTTGAGTGATCTACTACTAGGTGGTTTGGTAAATAGAATCCGGTGAGTCGAGAACTTCAGGTATCCTATGATACAAGGGATTTAGGGGTTTAGCACCGATCTAGCCGCTTTACCTACGGTTGGTGATAATCTGTGACTAAAAACATGTGGATGAAAAACATAACTTGAATCATTGTTTTGCAACGAAGAAGGATTCCTTGATCTTGTCTCTCTTATTGATTTCAACTTTAACTTTTAATTACTTTATTTACTTTCTTTTGCTTTACCCCCCTTTTGTGACAATTTTTACAACTAAAAATCTCTTGCTCCTCGTGGGAACGAACTTGACTACACTATATTACTTGTTAATTAGGTGGAAAAATATTAATTAATTTGTTGTGGTTACGACACGCATCAGTTTGGATACTAAAGCCAACTCAAACCCGGTAGCTAATGTACGCATACCTGTACGCATACCCAAGCTGGTTATTTCTCAAATCAGTAGTTCATGAACTTAAAACGATAAATTATAAGGAGTCCAATCTTTACAAACCATGGATATATTGTTCATGAATTGATTCGAATGGATCAAACAGATTTTGTTTCAATTGTGTATATGAATAAAGACTTAAGCAATTGAACAACTCTTCAACTAGTTCTTATGAGTCATTTGAACTAGTTATGAGAAAGATGAATACGGTTAATATGGAAGTGCTCATATGGCTAACCATTGGTTAACTATTTGTGAACCAACTAAGTTTACACATTTAGGTACGGTTACTCAAACCTAAATGAAATACATTTCATTTGTGTGTGACAAGCTAAGTTTCGATCTAACGGTTGAAAGATATTAGCTGATCTTTCCATTTTATATCGTAAGAGTTCAATTGAATAATTGACTTGAGATTATATCTCCAATAGGGCAAGATAAAAAGAAATCACAAACATCTTCGTCTCATCGTTTGTGATTCCGCAATATCTTGTTTCGCCACCATACGATTAAGATTATTATGACGTGATTGATAATTCTAGGCCGTTCTTCGGGAATATAAGTCTCGGGTTATCAATTAGTTCTATTCACCTTGATTTCTATCAAAAGACGGAACAAGATCTTAGGTTTATCTCGTGGGAGACAAATTTATCTATTATCTTAGACTTTTCTGTGATACATATTTGTTTATTTAAGTCTTCGACTTTGGGTCGTAGTTTGTTGGAAAATCGGCCTCTAATCATGCTTTATTATACACTTGATATTGCTAAGCATGCTTTACATAATCATGGTCACAAGATATGACATATGATGATATATAATTCACCTTATGCTTAGGATTATATGTGCTACATCTACAAACATTGACATGATCAGTGAATAGAGAGCACAAGCTTTAAGTTTAACTTCAGCATGTTGAGATACAACTGCTTCATGCTAAGACTTACTGCATACTTAGGATTAAGTAACCAACCAACACATAATAAACAAGGAGATAATAGAGTAGATATACCTGACTTTCCTCTCATAGAATAGACAATCAACAATAGTTAGTACCTAAAACAGATTGCTTCTCAAGAAGGTTTTTATCCACTTCTATGTCCTTAAACTTCTAATGGAAGAAATTACTTTAAATAAGGCTAGAAGGGAGTCCACCTCCAACTGCATAGACATGTGTCACCTACTCATCCATCATGAGGTGGAGACACATCCCTTAACTTCAAATAAAAAACTTGCATGCCACTTAGTGGATTAACTCTGGATGTACTTTAGCCTTATGTACAATCCTCACAAAATAATAAAAGTCTTGCCTTTATGCTTATGGGTGAAAACTACTCCTGCGAGAATTTGGTAATTTGGGGTGTGGATGAGGAATGAATTTAAACCTTTAAACAAATGCACTGCAAGGTGAGTGCTTGTAGATTCGAGATCAATCAGGCAAGTCCGGCCTAAACCAAGAAATGGCCGTTCCAGGACTTGTTTCGGTCACAAAGTGTAGGAGATGGGGTTGATCTTAGGGAGGGAAGCGAAGAAGGTGTTGAGATTGTGAAGGTGTTGGCTTGCTTATGACTTGTAACGAAAGGTGAGCAGGCTTGCGGTTGATGCCAAAGAGGCTCGGGTGTTTGAATACGATTTTTGTATTAACACTTGGTTTTATGTCTCGTCCGAACTTGTGTTGTTGTTTGAAATAGGGCGAGAACCTATTTATACAAGTCATTGAGCCTTATTCACGTCTCTCGTGGGAAGTGGAGGAAGTGGAGTGATGGAGTAATGGAGTTGTGCGTTGGTGATACACGACCAGCCTTGCCCACTTCTCCTGTTCATCTCTAACCGTCCATGATTTCCTAACACGTTCTTGTGATGGCGCGTTACACGCTGCACGCTGTAAACCGCCAGACCAATACCCATTATGTATCCCCCCGTTTGTGACATGATTGATGTCTGGAATGTGTGGATCGTGAATCCACGAAAGATAGCATGTAATCGAATTGAATAATCAGTTATTCAGGAAGTCGATACTTGTGAAGCATCGTGTGTATTTTATGCAGGTACTGCATTATGATGTGGTAAAGTGATGGGTAATGACGCCTCATCGACCAAATAACTCCCGACCGGGGTTGTATAGCAACTGCCGGTGAAGTTGGACGGATGATATGATCTTTGAGACACTCATCTGCGGCCGTTGATGAAATTAGGGTTTTTGAAGAGGTGCGCAAGCATCACTCTTCAGACTTGGTCGAAACCAAGCATGGGAAGGGCTTTGGAGAGGACCGACCGGGCATGTGTGTGTGACAGATGCCGTTGTGCACGTCCATACCTCACTTTCCCCAGGATGAGCGATCTAGGCCACTCAAATTGACCTACAAAGTTGAGTGGTTGAGATCGGTTTGCGGCAAATCCATTGCCGCAAAGGAGTTGGAAACCGCATGACATCCCCCCGGTTTGGGCGCGCGTTCCAAGACGACCCATCTTGGTCGGTCTTGGTCGATCATACCAGGCGTGTAGGTGGTAAAGCCGGTGTTCACACCTATACTGACTATCCCATGAAAACGTGATCTAAGCCATTCAAATCATCCTATGAAGTTGAGTGGTCGAGATCGGTTGCAATTTGGGAAGTGTAACCATGCATGTTTGGGCGGGCGTTTTGGATTAGCCGGGCATGGGATGCCTTGGCCGATCACATGAGGAGGTAGATGGGCCCACGGTGGTCATGCTTGGTATGACCAGGACTGCTTAATCTAATCTGGGACCCTCCATTCGTGCCGGAGAAGATGGACGCTCGTGATGCTCAAAACCCTAATTTTGGGTTTCAAGCCGTGCGTCATCTTTTGTTTGGGTGACGATTCTGTCACGGCCAAACATTGTTGGTCTTGACCGATTGGTCAAGTGTGTGGCGGCCCACGGTGATCGTGTTGACATGCTCTGGGCCCTTTGAATCTACATCTACACCCTCTATCTATACCGCGAAGATGGATGGTTGAGATTGTTTTCGACACATGTAATATGCCGCAAACCCTTATTTAGGGTTTTCCGTCCATAATGCTTGGTATGAACGTCTTTTGGAAAGCAAAGGCCAATGGCGACCATGCGGGGTCGGCCGTGGTATTCCATACACCTTGGGGGTGATGGAATTGATATGGGGTCATCCAATCATGCTTATGGAGTTGGATGACTGCGATCGAGATCATACCGGGACCGATACGGTCAGTCCAGGATGCTCAATCGGGCTAGTATAACACACCGAGAGGGGCTCAATCGGGCTAGTATAACACACCGAGAGGGGCTCGGGCTAGTATAACACACCGAGAATCGGCACCAGACGGGTATTTCGTACATGGTTTCATTATAGTGCTTGGAGGTTCGTGTTACTGCAGAAGAGTAACACTCGGTCGTCATGCCACACCGATAATGAGTACCGGAAATACAAGGCCGATATGAAATTCACAGAAGGGATTGTTGCCACATGCTCCAACCCGGAGGAATTTCATGTATTCACTGCAATGGGATTGTTGCTACATGCTCCATTCTTGGTGAATTAAGTGAGGGAGTATCCAACACTTATAAATGGCTTTATCTTTTACAAGATGTCGCCGCATGATTTTTCCGGTTTTTACAAATTTAACCTTAAACGAAAATCCACCATCAACATTAAGTCCCCTGCCTAGCACATAATGGTTACACTATTGTGTGGTAGGCATGAGATGGTGACATACATATGTGAGAAAGACAGGATAAAAGGAGTTTACCCGGAAGAGTGTTGACCGACCGCTAGTTTCCCACGCCACACGCTTGTATGGAATCCCTTGGTGGGGCCAGTTTCTTTCTTTGGGTATTTGAATCAAAAGAGGAAACCAAATAAGAGAGGAATCCTTCTTCTATTGGGATTCTTCTAATTTTTGTCTATAAAAGAGACCAAGCTCCCTTTCTTTTTCTCACGAAAATTTTCTCTTGTTGTTGAGCAGCTCCCGTTCGGGTCTTCACTGCCGTCACCAACCGCCGCCACTCGCCGGAGCTCGCTGCCGTCACCGTTGCCGGAGTTGCCGCCGTCCAAGGTAAGTTTCGCACTTTTTTTTTTTTTTTTTTTGCTAGCTTGCTAGGTAAACACCTTTGGTAAGATGTGTATATGCTTAGTCTCTCCACCATTACATGCAAAACCTAGCTTTTAGGTTGTATCTTGAAAAGGAAAAACCTTGGCTTGAAATCTCGCATACACGATTCCCATGAATAAAGAAAATCGTGTTATGATGCGTGAGAATGAACGTGGGCCCGCCGTGTATGCCGGAACGTGGGTCTTACTCATATATGCTTGACTGAAACTTACACCGAACTTGAAACTCGTACCGGACTTGAAAACAATACCAGACTGAAAGTTGTACCGGACTGAAATTTGTACCTGACTTGAAATCAATACCACACTGAAACTTGTACCAGACTGAAACTTTGCACCTTACTTGAAATCAATACCAGACTGAAACTTGTATGATGTGTGTCGTAACCACAACAAATTAATTAATACTTTACTACCTAATTAACAAGTAATATAGGGTAGTCAAGGTCGATCCCACGAGGAGCAAGAGATTCTAGTTGTAAAAATTGTCACGAAAGGGGGGTGTAAAAATCAAAAGAAAATAAACAAAGCAATTAAAAGATAAAGTTGAAAGCAATAAGAGAGACGAGATCAAGGAATCCTTCTTCGTTACGAAACAATGAATCAAGTTATGTTCTTTTCTACTTGTTATTAGTCACAAATTATCACCAACCGTAGGTAAAGCAAACTAGCTCGGTGCTAAACCCCTAAATCCCTTATATCACCGGACACGGAAGTTCTCGACTACACGGATTCTAATCACCAAGCCACCTAGAATTAGCTCAACCTAGATGTAACTTGGCTCATGCATTAAGTTTTGTGAATTTCTTAGGTTGATATTAGTAGTTAGACTCTTAGCTCAAGGTCCACTTGCTAACGTTGTTTCTACACACAATTGCTCCACGGAATCCCTCCGCAAGGTCTCGTGTTTGCTACTTATGTAAAGAGTCAAGAAACGATTACTTATCCCCTAACTTTCACTAGCTTTAGATCAAATTAACAAATCAATTTAGCATGCATTCTAAACAATCTATCAATCAATCATGAATGTCTTTAAGATCATTCCTATTAGTAAAAACAAACGATAATTATGTGAAAAACTTCAAGATAGAATTAAAAACAAAAACTCAAATCATATTAAGAACTAGGAATTCATCCTCAATCAATAAAATTAGCTACTCATGTTAAAAGTTCACACAAAGAATAAGAAAAGAAAAGTATTGTGTGTGTAGAGATGTGTGTAAAAAAAAAATGTGTAGAGAGGTGTAGAGAAGTTGTAGAAAACTTCTCTATTTATAGGCTTCAATATTCTCCAAATCTTCCAAGGAATAGAATCCTTTTTCTTTTGCAATTCAATTTCCAAATCCAAGCTTTTCTCAACTCTTCCACCTTCTCTTTCCAAATTTGAGTCCAATTCTCCATCCAATTCCTAGCCCAAGTCTTCACACCCATGAGAGAAGTCCATAGAAAATTACGGAATTTTTGCTCGCCTTAAAATCGGGATTATGGCGAGAATCCGGTAGGAATAAGTCACCGCCCGCCACTGAAATTTCTCCGTCGAGAGAATATTCGACGGAATATTCCGTCGAGTCCTCCGTTAGACTACTAACGGTCAAACGGTCAACCGTCGGTCAACCGTTAGTCAACAGTCAAAGCTAGGTCATGAGTCGAACCGAGTCGACGCATTGAGTCCAGCTAATCGGGCTGGCTTCGGCTAAGTTGCCATGGCATAAGCATTGCTGCGGCCGTAGCCGTGTTGTTGCATAATGATTGTGCTTCAGCCATGTTGGCTGATCAGAGCCACCACATGTTACATAACTCTCAGCTGCAAAACATCTTCCTGCCCTGTCCTCATTTGAATTCAAAACAACACCAACCCATTTATCCCTGCAACTCATCGATGCAAACCTCCCAAGCTCACGACTCTTAGCTCAGCCCGCAATTCAAGACCAAACTCAGCAAAGCAACACAACGTTCACTGAATCCACTGTGACAATGTCTCAAACTCGTAATGCCCTGTCCAGCTACTCAGCTCAATCTCCAGTCATACTTCAACATCAGTTCCACCTTCACTGCCATACCTCCCAAGCTCTGTGTCGACAAACCCTAACTGCAACATACTGCTTCTATCATCTTGCCAGTAGCCCATCATATTCACCAGTACCAGCACAAGTACCAACAGCAATTCTGTGGCAGACTCAACCCATTTCAGTTCACTTGTACCTAACATACATCTCATTGCCAGTCTCTTCTCAGATAGCGCCACCAGTTCAATGTCCTCTTCACTGCTTGTAACCACCATCAGTCCACGGAAAATAAGCAATAGCACCTCAGTTAAGCTACAACAGTCCCCAACACATCCGAGAGCTTTCCATCTCTTTATCAGCTCAGACCACCTGTGCCGTACCCTCCAGCTCTACACAACCGCCATCTCCCTGTGCAACAACTGCACTCCATTGTGCACACAATTCATAACTCAACGGTAATGCCAAGCTCAGGCCATTCATCCAATCTCTTAGCCACAACATCTTTGCACTCTAAAGACCCTGGTTCAATGCAATCATCCGGCTCTTCATATGCAATACCCAGCCAAAGAGAACACCACCATCACAACCATCATACCATTCCATTCCATTCATTGCCAGCATCTCAGGCTCATCCCTGCTCCAGTTATAGATTTCCAGTTCAAACCCTTCTTGCCAATTTCTCTCATTCCCTATACACTTCAATATTGTAGCTTACTCCACCGCAAACCAATTGCACCTGTACTCTCTTAGAGATTCTCACATAACGGCCATTCTGCAAAACCCTAACCTCACTTTCTGCTATTACCCCTTCTTTACTTGTCTGTGTTCTTCCCAAATCTGCCATTTGCTTCATCATCTGAACCCATGAATGTCACCATCACAATGAAACCCTAGCCTCAATTTCACCGTCTATTTCATGTTTCTTCATCAAAAACCCATTCAATCGCTTCCATTTTCTTCCCCATTTCCTTTAGCAAATTCACCACCAACACCAGCTTGTAGTTCTTCTCGCTTCACAAACCCCATCTCTATGTTCTTCAGTTCATGGCCATCTCCCTGTAAATCTCGATAACGGCAGTCAATGACCGCGATCTCTTCTCTTCAAATCCTATGAACAAGTCGAGCCCTTAACAACAATTTCAAGTTCAACCCATCTCCAATCTCGCTGTCGTTTCTTCCTCTTGATTTTAACAGCATCCATGGCTGTGTTTCTCAAGCATCAGGGTCTTAATTTCAGGTGTAGAATGATTGAGAGTAAAGATAACTCTCGATTTAGGGTGAAGGTTAAATGGAGCGGATTCGGGTACGGGTGTGGGTGTGGGTTTAGGGTGTGGGTGGATTCAGACACCCACCACAAGTACACCCAAAATGTGCTATTCTCACTCCCTTCTTTTGGATAAGGGACACCTCTTTGACCTCCCCTTAACCTTGGCTCGGCTCCATATAGTATTCCCTCCTTGGTGAAATGACAATTTTACCCTTTTGCTCAAATTGAGTGATTTCTTCTTCTTTTCCTCCGTGCGACTCCAGAGTAGCTGTAAAACTCAAAACAAGCGTAAAATACATAATTTACACGAAAAATAGCAAAGAAAGCATAAACTACTAGATAGTAATTACGGTGTATTCTACACCTATCAAATTCCCCACACTTAGACTTTGCTAGTCCTCGAGCAAATCAAACTAAAAACTCACAACTTCAAAGCGTTCAAGCGTCCCAAGCATCAAAGAGTTATGAGGACATAGAATTTCGCATGCTAGTAATAAGGAGTTAGAAATACTAAAGAACATATTCTCATTCTTAAATGTTGAGTGAGAAATAACCACACCATAATGAGAGACTCGCGTGTTTGAGAAACGATCAATAAGCATTTCGCCTCGACTCACCGCCTCACCAAATAAGATTTTATGATAATTGCACTCAAAAAGACAGCTTTTTTATGGTTCTCACATGTGTGCGGTAGGAATGAAGATAGAAATCCCGCATCACGTTGAATGGTGGGAAGGACATCTTCCAAATATTTTTAAAAACCCACATCTTTTAATATTTTGAAAAACCATTTTTCCGACGATCTCTACGAAAGGAAATCAACCATTATTATCGAGGATGAGATTACTTACTCACCTTCACATCCGATCGCCAATTATGATAACACCACTCTCACGGCATCCAATAGAAACGTCTTCCGCTCCTCGTCTTTAACTTCTTAGTCTTCGGTTTCAACTATTGATGATAAACCCTTGAATTTCATAAATCCTTGACAATTTATAACTCTTTTACCTTAAAAATCCTTGTCGCTTGAAACTACCTTATAAATTTTCCTTCCCCACGGCTCATTTAATAAAAATAAGAACAAATATTTCTCTTGTTTTTCTCTCTTGTTTTTTTTCAATTCTTTTTTTTTTTTTTTTTTTTTTTTTTTAAAAAGAGAAATTAAATACAAAATAAACCATGGCCGTGGAAGAAGTATTTTACCACTTGATTCTTCACAACTTGTATCATCTTGAAATCATAAACTTTCAAAAATTCTCACCTTTTAAATTTTCTTCGCTTTCATGAATAAGTCTTCATACTTGAATATAAAATTACCTCATTGTATTGTAAGTCCTCAACATATATGTAAAAATCCGCTCATTTGTATGTTGCTTTACTTGTATTTGAAATTTGCTCTTTTTCTCGTTCCGTTGCTTGTAAACCTTAAACTTTTTCAACTTTCCTTGTAGATTTTGATGTCGCTCCTTGTTGATGATGAATGTGTTTCTATGGATCCGTTGTTGTCGCGAGAGAGAATGGTGCTAACTGCAAATCGAACTACAAGAAGGAAGCTTTCATCCATGGACGTCACCCTCATGATTGACAAAATTAGCACTCAAGAGATCAAAGAGTAGTGCTTCTATTGGTGGGAGGTTGGGTAGCTCACCATTCTACCCGGAATTTACGTACGGTGACACACACTCAAAAGAAGCTCTTTAGTAGATGGAAAATTTCTGGTCGGTGCCTCTCATGATATGAAAACGGGTAGTCTCCACTAATGATTGATCAGCAACTCTAATAACGCACTTCTCCCTGCACCAAATTCGCATCACCGGCATGATTAAATCCATTATTTAACACTCAAACAATCAAGAAATCCGAATGTAATTCTCTAACATTTCCAAGTTCAATTATGTCGGTCAAAATCTCTATGTAAACATACCTAGAAGTATGCTAGTGACTCTAAAATCTTTAAAAGTTGGAATTTTTAAGTAAAACTTTTTTTTTTTTTTTTTAATTTTTTTCATTTTTTTGTAATTTTTGTTTTAAAAACATGCTTAACCACTCCCCCACACTTAAACCTTACATTGTCCTCAATGTAATTGAATCCTCCTAATAAAGTCAAGGTGGGAAATTTTAACATGATAAGAAACAAGAAAAAGAAATAACAAAAAGCAAAAGGATAAGAAATACAAAACCAATGGGTTGCCTCCCATTAAGCGCTTGTTTTAAAGTCGACGGCCCGACTTAGCTCTTGCAAGATTCATTCCCCATATACTAACAATCGGAAAATTTGAGGATCCACCCATAATACCTGTTTTGAAAACAATAACTCCATACAAATATTAGCACAAGAAAACAATAGTGATGTTATCGCTCGATAGAAATTTCCCCCACACTTATTCTCGTCCACACTCGGAAGTGTATAAAGAACATAGGATTTGGGAACTTCCATGTATTCCTCTTGGCAAACCTGCATAGTGTTAGCATCAAGTGTTTCCAATGGTGGATATTTAGAAACAAAATCATCCAAAAATACTTTCGAAGCACATACATTCAAACCAATAAGAGGTGAAGGAGAAGAATCAATATGCAAAGGGTTAGACAAACCTTTCACAATTTCTTGTATTATAGAATCTTCTTCATCCTTAAAAAATTCAAGTGAACTACGTACCTCATGTATATCGTGGTCCTCTATTAAACCTTGCAACCATTCTTCGTCGTTTTCTACCTTAACCAAAGTCTCGGCATCATCATAATCATTAGCAAGTTCAATTGGGTCTTCCACAAAATCAATGAATGTGGTTTCATCCTCTAGTATCATCTCTTCAACATTCTCATCATCGGAATCGGGCCATTCACTAAAATGATTCTCATCGGTATAGATTGTAAAATCTTCTTGTGCGGGTGTTACTTCGTTTACAACAATAGGTAAGTCACACCCAATCTCCTCCTTTTGAATAGGTGAAGGATCTTTATTATGATCCGGAGTTGGAATAACTTCCTCATTGTCGGAACACTCATACACTTCCGCGGACTCCCATCTTTCCCTAAGAAATTTTTTCCAAGCAATAAATGCATCTTCCTCAAGCTCTACCTTTTGAATAGGTGATTGATCATTATTAAGATCAAGGCTCGAGTAATCTACACTAGCGTCATCAAAAGTCTCTAAAGGTTGGTTAATTTGTTCATATATTTTCTCCGAATTCCTTTGAATTTCTCGATGTGATTCTTGCATCTTTTGTTGAAGATCCCCAATCATGGCCAACATCTTATCTGCAAAACTAGAGAATTTCTGATCATAAACAAAACTATCCTCCCATCCTTGTGATTGTCCACTTACATACCCGTCATAAGGTTGTTGATATGTATGAGAATATCCATAAGGTTACTCAGAGGAAATTTATCATAGCCAAAATATTGGTTTTGATTGTATCCTAAGGATGGTTGGAAGTTGTCATAATGTTGAGGTTGAAAACCGTATTGATTGTTGTAATATGCTTGCTCTTGTCCACCATACATGGAAAACTCCGCACCTGAAATAAGATTCAAAAACCAAGTTAGATACGGAATAGAATCCAACAAAGCAAAAATAAAGCAAAAGAAAAATAAAAACAACTAAAATCATCCGCTGCTCCCAAGCAACGGCGCCAAAATTTGATGCGTGTCGTAACCACAACAAATTAATTAATACTTTACTACCTAATTAACAAGTAATATAGGGTAGTCAAGGTCGATCCCACGAGGAGCAAGAGATTCTAGTTGTAAAAATTGTCACGAAAGGGGGGTGTAAAAAGCAAAAGAAAATAAACAAAGCAATTAAAAGATAAAGTTGAAAGCAATAAGAGAGACGAGATCAAGGAATCCTTCTTCGTTACGAAACAATGAATCAAGTTATGTTCTTTTCTACTTGTTATTAGTCACAAATTATCACCAACCGTAGGTAAAGCAGCTAGCTCAGTGCGAAACCCCTAAATCCCTTATATCACCGGACACGGAAGTTCTCGACTACCGGATTCTAATCACCAAGCCACCTAGAATTAGCTCAACCTAGATGTAACTTGGCTCATGCATTAAGTTTTGTGAATTTCTTAGGTTGATATTAGTAGTTAGACTCTTAGCTCAAGGTCCACTTGCTAACGTTGTTTCTACACACAATTGCTCCACGGAATCCCTCCGCAAGGTCTCGTGTTTGCTACTTATGTAAAGAGTCAAGAAACGATTACTTATCCCCTAACTTTCACTAGCTTTAGATCAAATTAACAAATCAATTTAGCATGCATTCTAAACAATCTATCAATCAATCATGAATGTCTTTAAGATCATTCCTATTAGTAAAAACAAACGATAACTATGTGAAAAACTTCAAGATAGAATTAAAAACAAAAACTCAAATCATATTAAGAACTAGGAATTCATCCTCAATCAATAAAATTAGCTACTCATGTTAAAAGTTCACACAAAGAATAAGAAAAGAAAAGTATTGTGTGTGTAGAGATGTGTGTAAAAAAAAATGTGTAGAGAGGTGTAGAGAAGTTGTAGAAAACTTCTCTATTTATAGGCTTCAATATTCTCCAAATCTTCCAAGGAATAGAATCCTTTTTCTTTTGCAATTCAATTTCCAAATCCAAGCTTTTCTCAACTCTTCCACCTTCTCTTTCCAAATTTGAGTCCAATTCTCCATCCAATTCCTAGCCCAAGTCTTCACACCCATGAGAGAAGTCCATAGAAAATTCTGGAATTTTTGCTCGCGGAAAATCGGGATTATGGCCTAATCCGCCGAATAAGTCACCGCCGGCCACTGGAAATTTCTCCGTCGAGAGAATATTCGGCCGGAATATTCCAATCCGATCCTCCGTTAGGACTAACGGTCAAACGGGTCAACCGTCGGTCCAATGTTAGTCAACGGTCAAAGCTAGGTCATGAGTCGAACCGAAGTCGGCATTGAGTCCGGCTAATCCGGGCCGACTCGGCTAAGTTGCCATGGCATAAGCATTGCTCACGCCGAGCCGTGTTGTTGCACAATGATTGTGCTTTCGGCCATGTTGGGCGATCGAGCCACCACATGTTACATAACTCTCACCGCAAAACATCTTCCCGCTTTGTCCTCATTTGAATTCAAAACAACACCAACCCATTTATCCCCGCAACTCATCGCAAACCTCCCAAGCTCTGTCGGCTCTTAGCTCGGCTCCAATTCAAGACCAAACCCGGCAAAGCAACATAACGTTCACTTGAATCCACCTTTGTGACAATGTCTCAAACTCGTAATGCCCCTGTCCAAATACTCACTCAATCTCCCGGTCATACTTCAACATCGGTTCCACCTTCACCGCCATACCTCCCAAGCTCGTGTCGACAAACCCTAAGCGCAACATACTTGCTTCTATCATCTTGCTAGTAGCCCATCATATTCACCAAGATTTCCGGACAAGTACCAACAAAGAATTCCGTGGCGGACTCAACCCATTTCGATTCACTTGTACCTAACATACATCTCATTGCCGCCTCTTCTCGAATAGCGCCACCGGTTCAATGTCCTCTTCACGCTTGTAACCACCATCGGTCCACGGCAAATAAGCAATAGCACCTCGGTTAAGCTACAACAGTCCCCAACACATCCGAGAGCTTTCCATCTCTTTATCACTCGAGACCACATCTGCGTACCCTCTCCACTCTCTACACAACCGCCATCTCCACATGCAACAACCGCACTCCATTGTGCACACAATTCATAACTCAACGGTAATGCCAAGCTTAGGCCATTCATCCAATCTCTTAGCCACAACATCTTTGCACTCTAAAGACCCTGGTTCAATGCAATCATCCGGCTCTTCATATGCAATACCCAGCCAAAGAGAACACCACCATCACAACCATCATACCATTCCATTCCATTCATTGCCAGCATCTCAGGCTCATCCCTGCTCCAGTTATAGATTTCCAGTTCAAACCCTTCTTGCCAATTTCTCTCATTCCCTATACACTTCAATATTGTAGCTTACTCCACCGCAAACCAATTGCACCTGTACTCTCTTAGAGATTCTCACATAACGGCCATTCTGCAAAACCCTAACCTCACTTTCTGCTATTACCCCTTCTTTACTTGTCTGTGTTCTTCCCAAATCTGCCATTTGCTTCATCATCTGAACCCATGAATGTCACCATCACAATGAAACCCTAGCCTCAATTTCACCGTCTATTTCATGTTTCTTCATCAAAAACCCATTCAATCGCTTCCATTTTCTTCCCCATTTCCTTTAGCAAATTCACCACCAACACCAGCTTGTAGTTCTTCTCGCTTCACAAACCCCATCTCTATGTTCTTCAGTTCATGGCCATCTCCCTGTAAATCTCGATAACGGCAGTCAATGACCGCGATCTCTTCTCTTCAAATCCTATGAACAAGTCGAGCCCTTAACAACAATTTCAAGTTCAACCCATCTCCAATCTCATTGTGCTTTCTTCCTCTTGATTTTAACAAAGATCCATGGCTGTGTTTCTCAAGCATCATGGTCTTAATTTCAGGTGTAGAATGATTGAGAGTAAAGATAACTCTCGATTTAGGGTGAAGGTTAAATGGAGCGGATTCGGGTACGGGTGTGGGTGTGGGTTTAGGGTGTGGGTGGATTCGGACACCCACCACAAGTACACCCAAAATGTGCTATTCTCACTCCCTTCTTTTGGATAAGGGACACCTCTTTGACCTCCCCTTAACCTTGGCTCGGCTCCATATAGTATTCCCTCCTTGGTGAAATGACAATTTTACCCTTTTGCTCAAATTGAGTGATTTCTTCTTCTTTTCTCCGTGCGACTCCAGAGTAGTCAAAACTCAAAACAAGCGTAAAATACATAATTTACACGAAAAAATAGCAAAGAAAGCATAAACTACTAGATAGTAATTACGGTGTATTCTACACCTATCATTGTACCAGACTGAAATCAATACCAGACTGAAACTTGTACCAGACTGAAATTTTGCACCTGACTTGAAATCAATACCAGACTGAAAATTGTGCCTGACTTAAGCTAGTGTTTGGGCCGGTTTTGTGTGCTCTGACGTAAGTTGTGTCTTGCCGTGTGACTACACCTCTCATGTGCTTTTCATACAAGTTCTAACTCCTGTCTTTTATTTCATTATGGAATGAAGAAAAGAATTCCTGTCGAGATGTCTTCCGGAGATAATGCTGGTACCAAGTCAGGAAGTGTTGACAGCTTCAAAGATATGCCGAACATTGATGATGAGTTGTTCAACTTGCCTTTCCCAAATATTAGAAGACATCCTTCTCATAAGATAGTCCTTCTTTCCGATTCAGAAAATATGGAGGCCGATCCGTTTTCTTCTTCAAAGACTTGTGGTGAGATTTTGTCTCCAGAGAAATGAATATCCGCCTTCCCCTATTTACTTCAAGATTTTCCATACTCCACTGGGTTCTTATGAAGGATGGATGAGATGCATGTTGAGTAATAAGGGCATTAAAGATAATTTTCTTTCAGCGCAAATCCTCAATGCGGTCATGGCATCTGCTGCTCTTGAAATTAAGAAAGACGTCGCGGGTTTGATTACCTTCATTTCTCGGTGGCGTATTTCTACTCATACAGCCATATCTAGATGGGGAGAGATGACTATTACCCGGAGAGTGTAGCTGCATTAATGAACCCGCTCGTTTTAGGAAGTCTTTCTTACGATCTCTCCGATACGGAGCAACGTAACTATTTCAAAAGGTGGCGGAATTCGACAACTGGACAAGGAGGAGAAAAAAGATACGAGATGCTTTTACACCCAGTGGGTGTCGGAGTGGTCTCAAAGCAGACCCAGAGCCGGATCAAGAGTTGGAAAATGAGCTCAGTGTTGTTGCGTTCCTGTTTTTATGGCTATCCAGAGATATATTCGACGATGGTTCTGGAAAGAAAACCATTAGAGGTGACCTTTTCAAGATCGCTATAAAGCTGGCAAAAGGTAAGGTTCTTCCCCTGGGCGCCTTGTTCCTTGGATCGCTGTATTCTCATCTGGATGCCTTAGCAATGGACATGCATGTTTCTAACGGGTACAAGAAAGTGGAATCGCACGTTCACTTCGCTTTTCTTCAGGCATTCTTATGGGAACACTTCAAAAGCTATGCTCCTGCCTTTGCAAATTTGCTCACCAACTTGTATGGTGGCTCGAGAATACTCCGCTGGAATAAGAGGCGCCCCAGCAGCCGGTGCGAGACTTGTGGACGCATTTGACAATGTGTCTTCTCGTGAGATTTCCGTCCATGGGGGCCGGTCCATCCTTCCGTTGTTCGACCAAAGACTTTGCTATTGCTTCGATGGCCCCGATGTTGTCTTGCGTCTTGATGTTAAGACTATGAGATCCGGGAAATTGTTTACATGCGCATGCTGCATCCCAGATATGTCCTGTCTTTATTCAACGAAGAATTTACCGCGACTCCGTACAATATTGACCAGGCGGCTCGTCAAATGGGGTTTGATCGGGGTGTCCCATTTATCCGTCCACCGGGGTTCCGAGAGAATTCCTCTCGAATATTCTTAATCTTTGACGTGTTTTTGGAACGGGTGAGCCTTCCCTTCTGGCCTATTGGGAGAAACCCAGTGGTAACCGATAAGTACAAGGAGTTTTGGAGCATGCAACTGTTGGTTTTCCAGAAATTTTCGGAGAGTGTTGTGACAGATCCACGTGGTGAGCCATCTTCTGACATCTTGACGAAGCATTTTCGGTTGAAGCCACTTCCAGCCAAACGGACCAGAGCTGAGGATTGCAGTCCCCAAGTAGGAGAGAGACCTAAGAGGCAAGCATGCGGTCCGTAATCCTCAATTCCTCCAATATGCGGTATTTAAATTTTTTTCCCTCGGTTCTTTCATTTCTCCAAGTAAATTCCTCTAAAAACGATCCTTGCTTGAAATTAGGAATTTCAAAGAGAATGTCTTCACAAGGTTGGCGCGATTCAAAATGAGAAGGCTGGTAATGTTGGCCTTCATCTTTGAGAAGTCCTGCGGTCTGATCTTCATGCCGAGAAGTCCAAGCGGACCGACCTTCATGCTGAGAAGTCCGGAGAAACCGCTCCTTTTTCGACCATGACAAAGATGATGCAAGCTCGGTTGAACAAGGCGCTTCCCTTAGTGATCTTGTTGACGGGGTCGTGATGGAAATTAGCACCCGGAGCGAAATAGATGCTGGAAGGAATATGAAAGAGGCAAAGCACTGCTATAGTTGAGGCGGCTCCTCTTGAGATCCATCCTAACAGTTCCAACCAATATGGCTATTGTGGTGACCCTTCAAAGGCCTCCTGCAACCGACAAGGCTCCCGCGGTTGGTGAATTTCCTATGATGCAGCACAGGGCTTTGTTCGATCCTCCTTTTACTGTCCCTTATCCAGGTCATGTATTGGTTGGTGGATTCAGCGTGCCGGTTCAGTTCGAAGAGTTGTACACAGCGATATGGGAGAAGCACGGTCATATTGCTACCACCACGAACCTCAAAAGTCGTCTTGCGTTAGTCAACCGCGTCCAAGAAGCTTTAGTTTCTGTCCAGGGGATGAGCGTCACGACTGGTCGAACAGTTTCTGAGGAGATGATTGAAGATTGGAGGTGTCATCGGGACGTGTTTGCGCAGTACAACTTCAATTATCCTTGGTTCTTCGAAGGGTTCTCCAAGATTCAGGAGCTTCAGAAATTACAAGATGAAGTCCCTTCTACGGACTATGTTGCTCGCCAGGAAGAAGAGGTTGAGAAGTTATCTAAGAAACTGGAGCTGAAACAGGCTGCGCTTCAAAGTATGAAAGTCTCTCTCGCCCAGAAGGACGAGTTGTTGCTGAAGGACTTTCCTTGAAGTATTCGTGCTATATACTTGGCTTTTCTTTTAGATGCTTTCCTTTTTTGAGTGATAGTGAGGATTTTCTTTGACCTCCGGTTTTGAATTAATAGGTAATTGGCTTATTTTGAGATAGTTTTGTGAACAAACTTTTTGAAAGAGATTATGTTAAATGAAATTTGCATCTCGGTTATGAATGATTGCACATATCACATGAAATTGCAAATGTTATGCAAAAGGGAGGTACGGATGGAAACAAACGTGGCGTTTGATCACTGAGCCTTTTTCTCCACGTGCGGGATTCCAAGTCCCCGGTGAATTCTAAACTATCTTTCTTGTAAAATTGTTGAGTAAAACTTACTTGCTTTTTAAGCCTCACTTGTATCAAACCGGAGTAGCCTCTCTAAGAAAATCTTCCGCACTAACTTCTCAGAGCTATCCCTGTGAACCAAGCTTCTCCTGAACAATGCGCTTCAAAGCGTTGCATTCAGCAGTGGGGTGATGAAGGAACCGGTGGTAATGACAGTACCTCGGGTCCATTACTTGATCGGTGGGCGGACGCCATACCGGGGGTAGCCCCACCTCTCCATTTCGTACCCACGCCTCCAGTAGCTCCAGAATCTTCTTCATCGGGAAGGGGAAATGTAAGTACGTTGAGTCTGACTTTTCCTGCGTTAGTGGGCGTTGTAACGTCTCTCCGTGGCTTTTATGTGGAACAGGAGATGAAGTTGGAAGATTTGCGAGTGCCATCATATCTGCAGATCGCTTGCCTAGGTAAAGGGATGTGGAAGGTGTCGTAATGTCACTGGGAGTGACCGGATTGAACGTTCCCATCCTCTCGCCTCGGGTATTTCTGATTGATTTCTCCTTCCTCAAGCATTTCTTGATCGGTTGGAAGGTCGACGCGGATTAGACAGTCTTTCGGGCTTCAGCAAGAGTTTTGAGATATAAATCCTCTAGAAGGGCTCCATAGGCTGCAGGCTCCCTTTCTTTATCTGGCAGACATTGTAGTACTCCGGACAAGTCTTTTTCTCTGTCTGGACCGTGTTGTCCATCTTTCTTGATTCGTTTTCGACTGCGTGATCTCTTTGCTTCTCCACTTTTAAAGGTGGGACTCCTGACCAAGGATTCAACGTTTCTTGCCTTTATGCGAGTTGATGCCTATCGACCCTTCTTGTAGTTGTGCTGCTATATCATTCAAAAGGCGAAATGTCTCGCTCTGCCTTCTGGTGATACCGGCTTAATTTGCCAAGACATCCTCCAATATTCCAGCTATGCTTCCATGATATCTGAACCGCCTGTGGTCTCCGAGTGAGGATACATCGCGAGATGAAGACTGAAGAATTGAGAGTTCAATTTTTGCAACCGATAGATCAATCTCCCACCGTGGTCGCCAATTTTTATGGGTGAAAACTACTCCTATGCAGAATTTGGTAATTTGGGGTGTGGATGAGGAATGAATTTAAACCTTTAAACAAATGCATTTCATGCGGTGAGTGCTTGTAGATTCGAGAGATCAATCAGGCAAGTCCTACCTAAAACAAGAAATGGCCGTTCCAGACTTGTTTCGGTCACAAAGTGAAGGAGATGGGGTTGATCTTAGGGAGGGAAGCGAAGAAGGTGTTGAGATTGTGAAGGTGTTGGCTTGCTTATGACTTGTAACAGAAAGGTGAGCAGGCTTGCGGTTGATGCCAAGAGGCTCGGGTGTTTGAATACGATTTTGTATTAACACTTGGTTTTAATCTCGTCCGAACTTGTGTTGTTGTTTGAAATAGGGCGGAGAACCTATTTATACAAGTCATTGAGCCTTATTCACGTCTCTCGTGGGAAGTGGAGGAAGTGGAGTGATGGAGTAATGGAGTTGTGCGTTGGTGATACATGACCAGCCTTGCCCACTTCTCCTGTTCATCTCTAACCGTCCATGATTTCCTAACACGTTCTTGTGATGGCGCGTTGCACGCTGCACGCCGTAAACCGCCAGACCAATACCCCAGTATGTATCCCCCAGTTTGTGACATGATTGATGTCTGAATGTGTGGATCGTGAATCCACGAAAGATAGCATGTAATCTTTGAATTGAATAACTGTGTTATTCAGAAGTAGATACTTGTGAAGCATCGTGTGTATTTTATGCAGTACTGCATTATGATGTGGTAAAGTGATGGGTAATGACGCCTCACCGACCAAATAACTCCCGACTGGGGTTGTATAACCAAGCCTGGTGAAGTTGGACGGATGAGATGATCTTTGAGACACTCATCTGCGACCGTTGATGAAATTAGGGTTTTTGAAGAGGTGCGCAAGCATCACTCTTCGACTTGGTCGAAACCAAGCATGGGAAGGGCTTGGAGAGGACCGACCGGGCATGTGTGTAGTGACAAACATGCCGGTGTGCACGTCCATACCTCACTTTCCCCCGTAAGGAGCGATCTAGGCCACTCAAATTGACCTAAGCAAAGTTGAGTGGTTGAGATCGGTTTGCGCAGAAATCCATTGCCGCAAAGGAGTTGGAAACCGCATGACATCCCCGGGTTTGGGCGCGCGTTCCAAGACGACCCATCTTGGTCGGTCTTGGTCGATCATACCAAATAAGTGTAGGTGGTAGGCTGGTGTTCACACCTATACCGACTATCCCATGAAAACGTGATCTAAGCCATTCAAATCATCCAGGTGAAGTTGAGTGGTCGAGATCGCCTTGCAATTTGGGAAGTGTAACAATGCATGTTTGGGCGGGCGTTTTGGATTAGCCGGGCATGGGATGCCTTGACCGATCACATGAGGAGGTAGATGGGCCCACGGTGGTCATGCTGGTATGACCGGACCTGCTTAATCTAATCTGGGACCCTCCATTCGTGCCGGAGAAGATGGACGCTCGTGATGCTCAAAACCCTAATTTTGGGTTTCAAGCCGTGCGTCATCTTTTGTTTGGGTGACGATTCTGTCACGGCCAAACATTGTTGGTCTTGACCGATTGGTCAAGTGTATATGCGGGCCCACGGTGATCGTGTTGACATGCTCTGGGCCCTTTGAATTGATGCGTGTCGTAGGTGCAATCAAATTAATTCAAAATTTCCACTCAATTAAAAATAATATAATGGAAGTCAAGTTCGTTCCCACGAGGAGCAAGTGATCTTAGTTGTAAAAGTTGTCACGAAAGGGGGGTGTAAAAAGCAAAAGAAAAATAAACAAAGCAATTAAAATCGAAAGTTGAAAGATGAAAGCAATAAGAGAGAGAAGATCAAGGAATCCTTCTTCGTTACGAAACAATGATTAAAGTTATGTTCTTTTCTACTTGTTATTAGTCATGATTATCACCAACCGTAGGATAGCAGTCCGCTTAGCTAGCCCCAAAATCCCTAATTTCACCGAGTAACAGTCCGCTTAGTTATCGATTCTATTCAAAAGAACCACCTTGAGGTCCGCTTACAAGATGTAATTCCCGTAATGCATTAAGATTTATGAATTTAGGTTTAGTACTAGTAGTTAAACTCGGTTCGCTTGGTTCACTTTCTAGCGTTGTTTCTACACACAATTGCTCCACGGAATCCCTCCGCAAGGTCTCGTGTTTTCTACTTGTGTAAAGTGTCGAGAACGATTACGTATTCCCTAACTTATACTAGATATAGATCGATTAACAAATCAATTTAGCATGCACTCCAAACAATCTATCAATCAATCATGAGTGTCTTTAAGATCACTCCTATTAGTAAAAACAATCGATAATCATGTGAAAAATCTCAAGATAGAATTGAAAACAAAAACTCAAATCATGTTAAGAACTAGGAATTCATCCTCAATCAATAGAAAAATTAGCTACTCATGTTTTTGAAATTCACACAAATAATAATAATTAAAAGAAGAATTTTCAAATTCACACAAGTAATTAAAAAGAAAAATCTTAGAAAAGCAAGCAAAAACACAAGTGATGTGTGTGTAGAGAGGTGTGTAGAAGTTGTAGAAAACTTCTCTATTTATAGGCTTCAATATTCTCCAATTCTTCCAAGGATTAGAATCCTTTTCCTTTTTCAATTCAATTTCCAAATCCAAGCTTTTCTCAACTCTTCCACCTTCTCTTTCCAAATTTGAGTCCAATTCTCCATCCAATTTCTAGCCCAAGTCTTCACACCCATGAGAGAAGTCCATAGAAAATTCTGGAAATTTTGGCTCGCCGGAAAAATGGGATTGTGACCGGAATTTGGCCGGAAAACGTCGCCGGAAAGTGTCTCAGGTGGCCGGCAAAGTCAAACCGGCCACCGGTCAACGGTCCAACTCAGTCGGGTCAAATCGGGTCAGGACTCAGCGGGTTAACTCGGTCAAGTACCGAGTCAGACCGATTCAGGGAGAGTCAGCTGGTTCTAGTCGGACCGGGTCAGCATCTCACTCAGCTGGATGGGCTGACTTGCCAAGGCCAATACACTAGCCATAGCTCTGTAGCACAATCCTTGTGCTTCACCAATACTCTTCCAGCCATAATGGCTATGGGTTCCTTGCAGCTGCAGCTTCATTCACGGCCAAGATGGCCATATTGTATTGCACCAACTTTCACTTTACAGCCCAGATGGCTATTTTGCAACTCCATTTGTTGCCAACCACAAATCAAGACCACCAATTGCAACCAACATTTCCACCTCGCAACCTTCTTCTCGGTCTTCTAATTCTCTAACTCAACACACAACATCACTAGCTTAATCGCATCTCTCGCAACGCAATTGCTTCACAACTCACCGCATCACGACTTGTAGCCCAACAACTACTTGCACTTCCCAACAAAGAAATATTCATGGCATCGCTTCTCTCCCAATCAACTCAACACACACAGCAAAAAGCATAACCACCTGCAGTTCCCATCTCTCTGCCATGTTACCTCAGGCCCTGTAACAACATCTCAGAACCAATCCCTGCAACATCTCCATCTCTGCATTACCCGGCTCTGTTGGCCCCGCACCGAGTTATCAACCCACTCAGTCCCTGCAGCCAACACCTCAATACACAGGCCTGTCATTTCAGTGCCATAATAATGCTGCATCAATATATAACTCTCCCTGTAATTCCATCTCAGCTGCCATTCCTCAAGCCATACACATTCCATTGAATCCCTCCTCAGCTCAACTCCATAACCTGCAACCTGCAATACCCTGAGCCACCATCTCAGACCTGCAACAATTCTCAGCCAGATCAAGTCCATCTGAGCTGCAATCTTCAGAGCCTGCTCAATCAACACTAGTTCATAAGCAACCCATGTACAGCTCCATAACCTCCTGCCAAACTCAGCATTGCCAGATTCAATCTCCAAACTTCAACCCTGCCTTTCCTAACACATTCATCTAGAGCCATTTCAAACACTCCCTGTTCAGCAGCAAGTCTATCCCCCAATTTTAGTTCAATTTCCTTCTCAGACTAACAGCTCAAACCCAATTTTCACTGATTCAATGGTAACAACACATTCTCGATCTGGACCTTCTCTCAACAGCATCAGGTCTTCATCTCTGTTCTCAAAACCATCATCGATTACTCCCTCTGCCTCACAAATTTAACAATACCTAAATCATAAGACCCATTTCTTCATCTTCGATTCCACAGCAGCATCCATCTCAGTCTAGCCACCTGCTCGATTCAAAACCCTGAGCTATTATCAATCGACACAGAACATCACAGATTCACTAAACACGAATACCCGTTCTTCATAATTCCAACACAGACCCATTAGCTAATTCAACCTCGACCCAAGCTTAACCACTCCTCAAATCGATCATTATGATAGTAAACTTCTTCATTCTCTCATCTTCATACCAATTTCATTCCATTGAACCCTTATTTCAACTTTCAGATCCCTTTTTCAATTCTATCTCATCACCAGCAAATCATCATTCTTCACTGGCAACTGCCATCGATTATCCCATCGTTTGCTCAATCTTCTCAACAACAACTAACTCGAGTATCTCCATTCGATCTCTGGCTCACGATTTGCTCTCGGCAGTGAAGCTTCAGGTGATATTGCAGCAGCCATTTCTCAATTTCAGAACTGAATGATTGAGATGAATATAGGGTTGTAATAATTTGGGTGAAGTGGGTTTGGATCTGAGTAAAGGGTTCGGATCCGGTGCGGTTAGGATATGGAGCGGGTATGTGGGCTTGGGTCGAGTTTAGGGTGTGGGTGGATTTAAACACCCACCATAAGTACACCCCATTAGTGCAATTTTCACTCCTTCTTTTGGATAAGGGACACCTCTTTGACCTCCCCTTAACCTTGGCTGGGCTCCATATAGTATTCCCTCCTTCGTGAAATGACAATTTTACCCTTTTTGCTCAATTTGAGTGATTTCTTCTTCTTTTCCTCCGTGCGACTCCAAAGTAGCTATAAAACTCAAAACAAACGTAAAATACATAATTTACAAGAAAAATAGCAAAGAAAGCATAAACTACTAGATAGTAAATTAGGTGTATTCTACACCTATCAAATTCCCCCACACTTAGACTTTGCTAGTCCTCGAGCAAATCAAACTAAAAACTCACAACTTCAAAGCGTTCAAGCGTCACAAGCATCCAAAGAGTTATGAAGACATAGAATTTCTGCATGCTAGTAATAAGAAGTTAGAAATACTAAGGAACATATTCTCATTCTTAAATGTTGAGTGAGAAATAACCACACCATAATGAGAGAATGCGTGTTTGAGAAACGATCAATAAGCATTTCGCCTCGACTTCTGCCTCACCAAAAAGGATTTTATGATAATTGCACTCAAAAAGACAGACTTTTTTATGGTTCTCACATGTGTGCGGGTAGGAATGAAGAGAGAATTCTGCGACACAATGAATGGTGGGAAGGATAACTTCCAAATTTTGAAAAACCCACATCTTTTAATATTTTGAAAAACCATTTTTCTGACGATCTCTAAGAAAGGAAATCAACCATTATTATCGAGGATGAGATTACTTACTTACCTTCACATCCGATCGCCAATTATGATAACACCACTCTCACGGCATCCAATAGAAACGTCTTCCGCTCCTCGTCTTGATCTTGGTCTTCGGTTTCAACTATTGATGATAAACCCTTGAATTTCATAAATCCTTAACAATTTATAACTCTTTTTACCTTAAAACCTTGTCACTTGAAACTTTCTTATATATTTTCCTTCCCCACGGCTCATTAAATAAAAATAAGAACAAATATTTCTCTTGTTTTTCTCTTTTTTTTTTTTTTTTTTTCTTTTTCCTTTTTTTTTTTTTTTTTTTTTTTTTTTTTTTTTTTTTTTTTTTTTTTTTTTTTGAAAAGAGAAATTAAATACAAAATAAACCATGGCCGTGGAAGAAGTATTTTACCGCTTGATTCTTCATAACTTGAAATCATAAACTTCAAAAATTCTCACCTTTTAATTTTCTTCGCTTTCATGAATAAGTCTTCATACTTGGATATAAAATTACCTCATTGTAGTGTAAGTCTTCAACATATATGTAAATTCCGCTCTTGTATGTTGCTTTTACTTGTATTTGAAATTTGCTCTTTTTCTCATTCCGTTGCTTGTAAACCTTAAACTTTTCCAACTTTCCTTGTTTGATGTCGCTCCTTGTTGATGATGAATGTGTTTCTATGGATCCGTTGTTGTCACGAGAGAGAATGGTGCTAACTGCAAATCGAACTACAAGAAGGAAGCTTTCATCCATGGACGTCACCCTCATGATTGACAAAATTAGCACTCAAGAGATCAAAGAGTAGTGCTTTTAGTGGTGGGAGGTTGGGTAGCTCACCATTCTACCCGGAATTGACTTACGGTGACACACACTCAAAAGAAGCTCTTTAGTAGATGGAAGATTTCTGGTCGGTGCCTCTCATGATATGAATACGGGTAGTCTCCACTAATGATTGATCAGCAACTCTAATAACGCACTTCTCCCTGCACCAAATTCGCATCACCGGCATGATTAAATCCATTATTTAACACTCAAACAAACAAGAAATCCGAATGTAGTTCTCTAACATTTCCAAGTTCAATTATGTCGGTCAAAAACTCTATGTAAACATACCTAGAAATATGCTAGGGACTCTAAAATCTTTAAAAGTTGGAATTATTATGTAAAACTCTTTTTTTTTTTTTTTTTCAAAATTTTTCATTTTTTTGTAATTTTTGTTTTAAAAACATGCTTAACCACTCCCCCACACTTAAACCTTACATTGTCCTCAATGTAATTGAATCCTCCTAGTAAAGTCAAGGTGGGAAATTTTAACATGATAAGAAACAAGAAAAAAAAATAACAAAAAGCAAAAGGATAAGAAATACAAAACCGATGGGTTGCCTCCCATTAAGCGCTTGTTTTAAAGTCGACGGCCCGACTTAGCTCTTGCGGCACATTACTCCTCCAGAGGGAGTACATCTTGAAGTCCAATTACGTCCACATGCTCCGTTGGAAAGTTTTCATAATATGGCTTTAACCTATGGCCGTTGACTTTCAATTGTTGTCTGTTTTTCACTAACAATATCAACCTGCACCATGAGCATAAACATTAGTAACAACAAATGGTCCCACCCAACGGGACTTAAGCTTTCCCTGAAATAAACGTAAACGAGTATTAAATAAAAGAACTTTTTGCCCCACAACAAAACTTTTCCGCGAAATCATCTTGTCATGAAAAAGCTTAGTCTTTTCCTTGTAAATCCGGGCACTCTCGTAAGCATCATTACGTATCTCCTCTAGCTCATGTAGTTGTAACTTCCTTTGTTTCCCGCTTCATCATACTCCATGTTGAATTTCTTTATCGCCCAATAAGCCTTATGTTCAAGTTCAACCTAAGATGACAAGCCTTGCCATAAACCAACCTATATGGAGACATACCAATCGGTGTCTTATACGCCGTTCTATACGCCCAAAGTGCATCATTGAGCTTAAAGCTCCAATCTTTCCTTGTGGTATTCACCGTTTTCTCAAGAATGGACTTGATCTCACGATTTGAAATTTCCGCTTGTCCACTAGTTTGTGGATGATAAGGTGTACCAATTTTGTGTGTTATGTTGTACTTCTTGAGGAGAGCGTGGAAAGCCTTCTTGAAATGTGAGCCTCCATCGCTTATCACCACTCTTGGTGTTCCATGCCTATTGAAAATATTTTCCCTTACAAAATCACAAACAACTTGAGAGTCATTAGTTTTGGTGGCTCTAGCTTCCACCCATTTCGAAACATAATCAACGGCAAGAAGTATATAAAAATTCCCATTCGAATTGACAAAAGGGCCCATAAAATCAATACCCCACACATCAAAAATCTCAACGGCGAGAATTGGTGTGAGTGGCATTTGATTTCGAGCACCTAGATTGCCCGTTCGTTGACATCTATCACACGATTTACAAAAACATATGAATCTTCAAACAAGGTGGGCCAATAAAATCCACTCTCGAGAACTTTGAGAGCGGTGCGCTTAGATCCAAAGTGGCCACCACATGCAAAAGTGTGGCAAAAGGAGAGAATGGATTGAAATTGGAATTAGGCACGCACCTTCGCATTATTTGATCAACGCCATATTTCCATAAGTATGGTTCATCCCACACATATTGCTTAGCAACCTTCTTAAGTTTCATCTTTTGGAAATTAGACATTGTACTAGGTACTTTCCTTGTCACCAAGTAATTCACTATATCCGCATACCAAGGTGTTGATTCTTCCATGGAGAAAAGTTGTTCGTCCGGAAAGCGGTCATGTAATGGAAGTTCCTCTTGAGACATAACAAGTCTACTAAGATGATCCGCAACGGTATTCTCCACACCCCTCTTATCACGAATTTCTATGTCGAACTCTTGTAACAATAGGATCCACCGAATTAATCTTGGCTTAGCTTCTTTCTTCTTTATTAAGTGTCTTAGTGCGGCATGATCGGAATACACAATAACCTTTGTACCCACCAAGTATGATCGAAATTTTTCCAAAGCAAAAACTATAGCCAATAACTCCTTTTCCGTGGTAGAATAATTGATTTGTGCATCATTAAGGGTCCTAGATGCATAATAGATAACATGGGACAACTTGTCCACCTTTTGACCCAAAACGGCTCCAACCGCATAATCACTAGCATCACACATTAATTCAAATGGAAGATTCCAATCCGGTGATTTGATAATCGGCGCACTTGTCAACATCTCCTTTAATTTGTCAAAAGCATCCTCGCATTCCTTGTTGAAGTCGAAAGGTACCTCCTTTTGTAATAACTTGCACATCGGCATGGAGATTTTGGAGAAATCCTTGATAAACCGCCTATAGAAACCTGCATGACCAAGAAAAGAACGGATTTCCCTCACCGAAGTGGGATATTGTAAGTTTCTTATTAAATCTATCTTTGACTTGTCCACTTCGAGCCCTTGAGAGGACACAATGTGACCAAGTACTATGCCGTGGTTTACCATAAAGTGACATTTCTCCCAATTAAGGACAAGGTTTGTGTCTATGCATCGTTTAAGAATTAGTTCAAGGTTATTTAAACAACCATCAAAAGAATTGCCATAAACACTAAAGTCATCCATAAATACCTCGATGATGCGCTCCACATAATCCGAGAATATACTCACCATGCATCTTTGAAAAGTAGCCGGCGCATTGCAAAGGCCAAACGGCATCCGTCTATATGCAAACGTTCCAAACGGACAAGTGAAAGTGGTCTTCTCTTGGTCCTCCGGTGCAATAACAATTTGATTGTATCCCGAATAACCATCCAAGAAGCAATAATAAGAATGCCCCGCTAACCGCTCCAACATTTGATCAATGAAAGGTAAAGGAAAGTGATCCTTGCGGGTTGCGGAATTAAGCTTTCTATAGTCAATACACACTCTCCAACCGGTTTGAACTCTTGTAGGAACAAGTTCATCGTCTTGATTTCGAACAACCGTGACTCCGGATTTCTTTGGTACCACTTGAACCGGACTAACCCACTTGCTATCGGAAATTGGGTAAATTACTCCCACACTTAGCAATTTGAGTATCTCTTTTTTCACAACCTCCATCATGGGAGGATTAAGCCGACGTTGAGCATCACGTACCGGCTTCACGTTCTCTTCCATTAGAATCCTATGCATGCACATGGATGGACTAATGCCTTTGATGTCCGCAATTGTCCACCCAATAGCCGTTTTGTGCTCTTTCAAGACTCTAAGCAAACGGTCTTCTTGTACCGGTGTGAGGTTCTTAGAAATAATCACCGGAAGCTCATCTCCATCTCCCAAGAAAGCATACTTCAAATGGTCCGGAAGTGGCTTCAATTCTAGTTTGGGCGCCTTCACAATAGATGGTACAAGTACTTCATCATTCACGGGTAAAGAAATATAAGAAACATCACCCTTTTTAGCTTCTTGCAATGTCGCCAAAGCACCACACATCTCCACCAATTCCTTGGAGATTTCAACATCCAAGTTAGACAAGCCATGGACGTCCAATTCAATGCTCTTTTGCAACACCACATCAAGTTCATCCTCTTGGTTCAATTCCACCATTTGTTGCGCTAATGAATCAACCACATCAATGGAGTAAGCGGAATGTACATCACTTGGGTAGCGCATTCTTCGAATATATTAAAGTGTATTATCTCCTTGTCGAATTCCATAGTGAGTGTACCCTTATCAACATCAATCTTCGTCTTTGCGGTCTTCATGAATGGCCTCCCAAGAAGTAAAGAAGTAGATGAACGGTTCTCATTGTTGTCCATATCCACCACAAAGGAATCCACCGGAAAAATAAGCTCATTTACTTGCACTAGCACGTCTTCTACAAGTCCCTTTGGATATATGTTAGACTTGTTTGCCAATTGGATAATAACTCTTGTCTCTTTCAAAGGTCCAAGATTCAAGGAGTCATATATTTCGGCCGACATCACACTAATGGAAGCTCCCAAATCAAGTAAAGCATGTTCAAACCTTTGTTTACCAATAGTAATTGGCACCGTGAAACCACCGGGATCCGTGCACTTTGTAGGCATCTTCTTCAATAGCATAGCCGACGCACTCTCGCCAACTTTAGTAATTTCATTATCAAGCAACCTATCCTTCTTGATGCATAATTCCTTCATGAACTTGGCATACCTTGGAATTGTCTTAATAGCCTCAATGAATGGGATGTTGATTTCAATCTTCTTAAAGATATCCATAAGTGCCTTGTCTTGAGCTTCTTTCTTGGATTTAGCAAAACGACTAGGAAAAGGAGGTGGAGTAGTGAAAGTAGAAACCGGTTCCTTGGATTGGTCTTTTGGTGCGGAATTCTCCTTTGGTGCGGTTTCCTCCTTGTCATTGACTACCTCTTCACTAACTTCCTCATGATAGCTTGGACCCTCCACTTTTCTTCCACTTCTTAAAGTAACCGCATTAACATTCTCTCTTGGATTCACAAACGGTTGTGAAGGAAGTTTTGTGGATGCTTGAGATTTCAATAAATTCACATCGGTCGCCAATTGTCCCATTTGAGTTTGTAAGTCCTTGATGGCCGAATCGGTCTTTTGTTGACTTTGTTGGCTTTGTTGGAACATAGAAGTAAGACCTTGCAAACCTTGCATCATGACATTAAGCTTATCATCAATTGAAGATCCTTGTTCTTTCACTTGAGGTTGGAATTGTTGATAACCACCTTGTTGTTGAGGTTGGAATCGTGATTGTTGAAAACCACCTTGTTGTGCATATGGATTAGGAGCCGCCGCTTGCTTGTTTGCATAACTAAAGTTGGGATGATCCTTCCAACCGGGATTATAGGTATTGGAGTATGGATCGTACCTTGGCCTTTGATTTGGATATAAAGCATTCACTTGTTCGGTCTCATCATCCGGAATAATTACCGCGGCCATTCTTTGCATCATAATCTCCATGTTACTCATCCTTTGATCAAGATGTGATGACGAATCACTAACTTCATGCACTCGCCTAACCATTGGTTCATCCCTTGTGTAGAATTGTTGCGAGTTCGCCGCCATACTTTCAATCAACTCTCTAGCTTCGGTCAAAGTCTTATTCATTAGTGCACCACCACCCGCGGCGTCAAGAAGAGACCTATCACTTGAGTGGAGAGCTTCATAGAAGTATTGGAGTATCATAACGTCGCTAAATTGATGGTGTGGACAGCTTGCCACCAACCTCTTGTATCGCTCCCAACATTCATACAATGATTCTCCCACTTGTTGTTTCAATCCACAAATCTCCTTGCGAATTTGAGTAGCTTTGGATGCGGGAAAATATCTCTCGAGGAAAATTTTCTTCATCCCATTCCATGTTGTGATACTTCCTAAGGCAAATAATATAACCATTCCTTAGCATTACCCGCCAAAGAAAACGGGAAAGCTTTCAACATTGCTCCATCCGCATTAGTCTCCGGTGGAAGCATAGCCATAACTATGGCGTAAAAGTCCATAAGATGTTTATTTGGGTCCTCATTCACCATGCCATGGAACTTTGGTAACTCTCTAATCAACCCCGGCTTGATTTGAAGGTTGAGTTAGTTTGGATACACCATTGTTGTGTATCAAGCTTGTGAGAAGCTAGGTCCTTTAGTGTACGATCGGCCATTGTTTCTTCCTCTTTGTCCGAATCACTTGATGAAGAAGGAGAAAATGGAGTGTTAATCGCACGAATGAAATCCTGTAGTTGAGTGCCGGATCGAAGACGTATTGGACTCGGTCTACCCCCTTTTAGCATTCACCAAAGGTATAACACCTGAAACAAGATTCTCACAAACTAAGTTAGATACGGTAAAGAATCTAACAAAGCAAGAAATACAAAAAGAAAAATAAAAACAACTAAAAATCGCCCGTTGTTCCCCGACAGCAGGCGCCAAAATTTGATGCGTGTCGTAGGTGCAATCAAATTAATTCAAAATTTCCACTCAATTAAAAATAATATAATGGAAGTCAAGTTCGTTCCCACGAGGAGCAAGTGATCTTAGTTGTAAAAGTTGTCACGAAAGGGGGTGTAAAAAAGCAAAAGAAAAATAAACAAAGCAATTAAAATCGAAAGTTGAAAGATGAAAGCAATAAGAGAGAGAAGATCAAGGAATCCTTCTTCGTTACGAAACAATGATTAAAGTTATGTTCTTTTCTACTTGTTATTAGTCACGATTATCACCAACCGTAGGATAGCAGGTCCGCTTAGCTAGCCCCAAAATCCCTAATTTCACCGAGTAACAGTCCGCTTAGTTATCGATTCTATTCAAAAGAACCACCTTGAGGTCCGCTTTACAAGATGTAATTCCCAGAATGCATTAAGATTTATGAATTTAGGTTTAGTACTAGTAGTTAAACTCGGTTCGCTTGGTTCACTTTCTAGCGTTGTTTCTACACACAATTGCTCCACGGAATCCCTCCGCAAGGTCTCGTGTTTTCTACTTGTGTAAAGTGTCGAGAACGATTACGTATTCCCTAACTTATACTAGATATAGATCAATTAACAAATCAATTTAGCATGCACTCCAAACAATCTATCAATCAATCATGAGTGTCTTTAAGATCACTCCTATTAGTAAAAACAATCGATAATCATGTGAAAAATCTCAAGATAGAATTGAAAACAAAAACTCAAATCATGTTAAGAACTAGGAATTCATCCTCAATCAATAGAAAAATTAGCTACTCATGTTTTTGAAATTCACACAAATAATAATAATTAAAAGAAGAATTTTCAAATTCACACAAGTAATTAAAAAGAAAAATCTTAGAAAAGCAAGCAAAAACACAAGTGATGTGTGTGTAGAGAGGTGTGTAGAAGTTGTAGAAAACTTCTCTATTTATAGGCTTCAATATTCTCCAAATCTTCCAAGGATTAGAATCCTTTTCCTTTTTCAATTCAATTTCCAAATCCAAGCTTTTCTCAACTCTTCCACCTTCTCTTTCCAAATTTGAGTCCAATTCTCCATCCAATTTCTAGCCCAAGTCTTCACACCCATGAGAGAAGTCCATAGAAAATTCTGGAAATTTTGGCTCGACGGAAAACTGGGATTGTGGTCGGAATTTGGCCGGAAAACGTCGCCGGAAAGTGTCTCAGGTGGCCGGCAAAGTCAAACCGGCCACCGGTCAACGGTCCAACTCAGTCGGGTCAAATCGGGTCAGGACTCAGCGGGTTAACTCGGTCAAGTACCGAGTCAGACCGATTAAGGGGAGAGTCAGCTGGTTCTAGTCAGACCGGGTCAGCATCTCACTCAGCTGGATGGGCTGACTTGCCAAGGCCAATACACTAGCCATAGCTCTGTAGCACAATCCTTGTGCTTCACCAATACTCTTCCAGCCATAATGGCTATGGGTTCCTTGCAGCTGCAGCTTCATTCACGGCCAAGATGGCCATATTGTATTGCACCAACTTTCACTTTACAGAATTTGTATGGCTATTTTGCAACTCCATTTGTTGCCAACCACAGCTTCAAGACCACCAATTGCAACCAACATTTCCACCTGCAACCTTCTTCTCAGTCTTCTAATTCTCTAACTCAACACACAACATCACTAGCTTAAATGCATCTCTCGCAACTGCAATTGCTTCACAACTCACTGCATCACGACTTGTAGCCACACAACTACTTGCACTTCCCAAAGAAAGAAATATTCATGGCATCGCTTCTCTCCCAATCAACTCAACACACACAAAGAAAAAGCATAACCACCGCAGTTCCCATCTCTCGCCATGTTACCTCGGGCCTCAGAATAAAGATCTCGTAACCAATCCCCGCAACATCTCCATCTCTCATTACCACTCTGTTGGCCCCGCACCGAGTTATCAACCCACTCGGTCCCGCAGCCAACACCTCAATACACAGTGCCTGTCATTTCAAGTGCCATAATAATGCTTGCATCAATATATAACTCTCCCCGTAATTCCATCTCACTTGCCATTCCTCAAGCCATACACATTCCATTGAATCCCTCCTCGGCTCAACTCCATAACTCTCGCAACCTTTCAATACCACGAGCCACCATCTCGGACTGCAACAATTCTCACCCAGATCAAGTCCATCCGAGCTGCAATCTTGAGCCCGCTCAATCAACACTAGTTCATAAGCAACCCATGTACAGGCTCCATAACCTCCCGCCAAACTCAAGATTGCGCGCATTCAATCTCCACTCAACCTGCCTTTCCTAACACATTCATCTAAAGCCATTTCAAACACTCCCTGCTCAGCAACAAGTCTATCCCCCAATTTCAGTTCAATTTCCTTCTCAGACTAACAGCTCAAACCCAATTTTCACTGATTCAATGGTAACAACACATTCTCGATCTGGACCTTCTCTCAACAGCATCAGGTCTTCATCTCTGTTCTCAAAACCATCATCGATTACTCCTCTCGCCTCACAAATTTAACAATACCTAAATCATAAGACCCATTTCTTCATCTTCGATTCCACAAAGAAGATCCATCTCGGTCTAGCCACCGCTTCGATTCAAAACCCCGAGCTATTATCAATCGACACGAACATCACAGATTCACTAAACACGAATACCCGTTCTTCATAATTCCAACACAGACCCATTAGCTAATTCAACCTCGACCCAAGCTTAACCACTCCTCAAATCGATCATTATGATAGTAAACTTCTTCATTCTCTCATCTTCATACCAATTTCATTCCATTGAACCCTTATTTCAACTTTCGATCCCTTTTTCAATTCTATCTCATCACCAAAGAAATCATCATTCTTCACCGGCACCGCCATCGATTATCCCATCGTTTGCTCAATCTTCTCAACAACAACTAACTCGAGTATCTCCATTCGATCTCTCGGCTCACGATTTGCTCTCGGCGGTGAAGCTTCGTGATATTGCAAAGCACCATTTCTCAATTTCAGAACCGAATGATTGAGATGAATATAGGGGTTGTAATAATTTGGGTGAAGTGGGTTTGGATCTGGTAAAGGGTTCGGATCCGGCACGCGGTTAGGATATGGAGCGGGGTATGTGGGCTTGGGTCAGAGTTTAGGGTGTGGGTGGATTTAAACACCCACCATAAGTACACCCCATTAGTGCAATTTTCACTCCCTTCTTTTGGATAAGGGACACCTCTTTGACCTCCCCTTAACCTTGGCTGGGCTCCATATAGTATTCCTCCTTCGTGAAATGACAATTTTACCCTTTTTGCTCAATTTGAGTGATTTCTTCTTCTTTTCCTCCGTGCGACTCCAAAGTAGCTATAAAACTCAAAACAAACGTAAAATACATAATTTACAAGAAAAATAGCAAAGAAAGCATAAACTACTAGATAGTAAATTAGGTGTATTCTACACCTATCATGAATCTACATCTACACCCTCTATCTATACCCGCGAAGATGGATGGTTGAGATTGTTTTGCGACACATGTAATATGCCGCAAACCCTTATTTAGGGTTTTCCGTCCATAATGCTTGGTATGAACGTCTTTTGGCAAGCAAAGGCCAATGGCCGACCATGCGGGCCCGGCCAGGGTATTCCATACCGCTTGGGGGTGATGGAATTGATATGGGGTCATCCAATCATGCTTATGGAGTTGGATGACTCGCGATCAGATCATATCCCATCGATACGGTCGAATCTGGATGCTCAATCGGCTAGTATAACACACCAAGAGGGGCTCAATCGGCTAGTATAACACACCGAGAGGGGCTCGGGCTAGTATAACACATCGAGAATCACCGTACGGGTATTTCGTACATGGTTTCATTATAGTGTTGAGGTTCGTGTTACTCTGTAAGAGTAACACTCGGTCATCATGCCACACCGATAATGAGTACTGGAAATACAAGGCCGATATGAAATTCACAGAAGGGATTGTTGCCACATGCTCCAACCTCGGAGGAATTTCATGTATTCACGAGAATGGGATTGTTTGCTACATGCTCCATTCTTGGTGAATTATGTGAGGGAGTATCCAACACTTATAAATGGCTTTATCTTTTACAAGATGTCAGCGCATGATTTTTCTGGTTTTTTACAAATTTAACCTTAAACGAAAATCCACCATCAACACTTTAGTACATGATCTAAACATTAAACACACACTTGATTAAGATTAAACTAATCCGATTTTATCAAACTAAACATGATTAGTTGCTAAAACATAAAAAAGTCTAGCATCTCCCACTTCGTTAAGCAACTAATCATTTTATTGATTTAAAAACATTTAGCAAAAGACCTTTCGGATTAGAAACAAAAACGACTGCAGGTGGCCACCCATTTTGGAAAACAGAGAATCTTAATCAATGCGCAGAATATCATGTATAACTGAATGCTTAAATCAAATAGAACGCTATTTTTGGACCATAGAGACACGAACACCACTTATAGGATGCACTGGCCATTTCCATAATCACGACAATATTCGGGCCATTATCCTTAAGCTAAATTTAATGGACATATAAAGTTCCAGGATGTCTACAAACTTAGGTTTCACATTAAGCTAAGCCTTATGCTTAATGACCAGGACAACTTTCGATCTCAAAGAGATCCAACTTACCTACAAGGTCTGAAAATAAGTTTCGCCTTATACCCAAACTGGACAGACTACTTGAGAATTTAACTGAATTATCTCAAAAAGAGATCCAATATATCTCACTAAAGAGAATCACACAGCATAAACACATTGTATTGCAAACATACTGTATACATGCTCCCACTAAATCGTACATAATAACAAGAAGAACTTTCCTCCCACTGAACTTTACAATGCAACATTATGAGTGAGATAAAAACATGCATATGGCTGACCTTAACATGCATACGATAACCTTATAGAACTAATTTACAAACAGAAACATGTTTGCCTACTATATTTCACAAGCAAAAAACAACACGAGGAAAACAACAAACAAACACATCCAAAAACACACAACCATAGACTTGCTAGATTATTAAACCACTAGTTACTTCTTTTCGACAACTTCTGTTTTGACCTTTTTCAGCCATCGTTGATACTTCAAGCAGTTCTTCTTGATATGACCCTTCTTCTTACAAAAGAAACATGTATAAGAGCTATTTGAACCTTGCTTTTCTTCTCCTACACCATCCTCTTTATCTGCTCCTGTTGATGCTTTGCATATTTATGTTGATACTTTGAAGTCCTTCTTAGTGAGACCTAGTACAGCCGAATGATGCATTGAATGTGCATACTCCGGTGTTTCACGTCGATGCCTATCTTCTTCTTGTATACAATGAGTAATTAGTTCATTCAAATCCCACTTCCTATCACAAGTGTTGTAGTTGATCTTAAACGCTTCAAACTGTTTTGGAAGAGAATTTGTTGCTTGCTGCACCATGTAGTTATCAGGTAGAAACATGTCTAGGTTACGAAGTTTATAGATCAGTTCTGCCATTTGTAGTATATGCTCTCTGATACTGCTTTTCCCATCGTACTTAATTGAAGATAACCGACTTTGTAGACCCCATAAAATTCTTCTCAATCACCTCAATCAGTTATGTAGCTTTGTATTTAACAGGGTTTCCTCCTCGGATAGCATCAGGTATAGCCCCCCGAATGATTATAATAGACATTCTGTTTGCTTTTTCCTACTTGAGATATGCCTTCTTTTGAGCATTTGTAGACCCATCTGTAATTTCTGCCGGTTCTGGTTCCCGTAAAGCTATATCGAAATTCCAACACCCTAGAACTATATCAACTTGCGACTTCCACTTTAAGTAATTTGAGTCACTTAAAGGTTCGATACCAGCCATAGCAATCTGAACTTGCGAAGGATTCATAACTAAACTGAAAACAAAATTCTTTATTTAACTTTAGGCACTAAGGCAAGCATAAACTTTAAAAAGACTCGATCTTGTCGTCACTTCACCTTTGGGTAAAGTTATTACATATCGAAGTCCCCTAAAATGAAGTTCAAGACTAATCTACTCATATAAAGTAAGTAAAGGATTTGTTAAACCTTTGGGTTCATTAGAAATATCACTTAATAGATATGAACAAATCATCTTGTCCATTAAAGATAACATCTGCATGATTAACCTTTGGGTTTAGGCATACATAATGAGATCCAAAATGCAACTATATGCAGTCCTTATTCATACATAAACATGCACTTTGTGTCCTATCAAAGTAATCACTTTGGCAACACTTATCAAGTAATAAATATGCATAAAGACAGCTGCTGCGTATAACCCTTTACAACTTCATTTCAGGCCAACACATGAGCAACAAATAACCTATTTATGGTACTAACATATTCAAAATCAATACACCATGATTCAACATGTGAGATACTAAAAATTTCATGTCAAACACAACTAAGTATATGAAAATCAGATGCAGAACACGACTTAAATCTGTTAGCTCTGATACCAATGTTGGAAAATAAGCCTCTATTCATGCTTTATTCTACACTTGATAAACTGCTAAGCATGCTTTACATAGTCATGGTTACAAGATATGACATATGCTGATATATAATTCACCTTATGCTTAGGATTATATGTTCAACATCTACAAACATTGACATGATCGGTGAATAGAGAAACAAGCTTTAAGTTTAACTTCATCATGTTGAGATACAACTTTTCATGCTAAGACTTACATACTTAGGATTAAGTAACCAACCAACACATAATAAACAAGGAGATAATATAGTAGATATACCCGACTTTCCTCTGAATAGACAATCAACAATAGTTAGTACCTAAAACAGATTGCTTCTCAAGAAGGTTTTTCATACAACCGGCTTCATGCTAAGACTTACTGCATATTTAGGATTAAGTAACCAACGAACACATAATAAACAAGGAGATAATAGAGTATATATACCTGACTTTCCTCTGTATAGAATAGACAATCAACAATAGTTATATTACCTAAAAATGATTGCTTCTCAAGAAGGTTTTTCATCCACTTCTATGTCCTTAAACTTCTAATGGAAGAAATTACTTTAAATAAGGCTAGAAGGGAGTCCACCTCCAACTGCATAGACATGTGTCACCTACTCAGCCATCATAAGGTGGAGGCACATCCCTTAACTTCAAATAAAAAACTTGCATGCCACATAGTGGATTAACTTGATGTACTTTAGCCTTAGGTACAATCCCCATAAAACAATAAAAGTCTTGCCTTTAGTACATGATCTAAACATTAAACACACACTTGATTAAGATTAGACTAATCCGGTTTTATCAAACTAAACATGATTAGTTGCTAAACCATAAAAAAATCTAACAGTAGCAACTCTTAGTTGTGGGTGAGATCAGCTAAGAGAATCAAGTGCGTAGTATCCTGCTGGGATCAGAGACGTAAGGAGCGCAACTGTACCTTGAATCAGTGTGAGATTGATTAGAGTTCAACTACAGTCTGCACCGGCTGGTTTGTAGTAGGCTGAGTGTCCGTAGCGGCTTAATACAAGTGTGGTGTTCAATCTGGACTAGGTCCTGGGGTTTTTCGCATTTGTGGTTTCCTCGTTAACAAAACTTCCGTGTCCTGTGTTATTTCTATTCCGCATTATATTTTGTTATATAATTGAAATATCACAGGTTGTGCGTTGTATCGATCAATTGTGAAATCCAACCTTTGGTTGTTGATTGGAAATTGATTGATCCTGGATATTGATCTTTGGTACCATCCAAGTTTATATCTCTTGTATTGATAAAGACTCACAGATTTCTATTTGTTTGAGTATAGATCAAATCGAGAGATAGAGATATTAACTCCTTGATATACTTTTTATTAAGATTGAGTCTGACTGTCTAGTAGATTCTCTTAAAAGTATATTCGAGTTAGTCCATATAGATTGTTAATCTAAATATTGGGTGAGGTTGTTAGACCCCCGCATTTTCAATTGGTAGCAGAGCAGGCAAACACGTTCAAGACCTCAAAAGTATGTGTTTGTGGCGATCTGACTCTATGGACAGAGGTACTATCTCTGATAAACGCGTTGCCAAAAATAAAAACTCTATTTCTAATAGGTCTGTTAAAGAGAAAGATCCTTCAATCTCTGTTATAGACGAACCTAGCATTCAAATGAAACAGACTAACACTGGCATGTATTGTCCTGATGAATCTGACTCTGTTGTTCAAGAGGAAACAACTAGTGAGAGTAAACTAATTCTAAATCTTGTTAGAATTCAAGCTGATAGATTCAAACAGTTAAAAAAAATGTCAATGTCCTTCATGGTGTGGTAAAAGACTGTGGCTCCAGGGAAAAAACTTCTTATAAGGAAAATCCTGAAGTTCGATCAACTCGTATCTTACTTGAGGAAAAACTTGAAAATGATGCTTTAGAAATTGAACATCTCTTGAGTAAACTCTTCATTCAAAGATGTTCAGAAAAGTATACTATACCGTCTACTTCTATTCAAACTGAAAGAGCTCTAGTTTCAGAATTACTCTCAGATTCTCTTTCCACTAAAACTAATGTGCATGGGATTCACACATCAGTGGGAAGAAAGAAATCTCCAAACGATAATGTTAGGTCTGCAATCTCCAATCACTCCCGTGATCAGAAAGTGTGCCTCTTTTGTGATTCAAAAGGGCATATAGTGCAAAAAGGAAACCCAAGTTGAAAACAAATCGTTAGTTCAACTTCAACACACCTTAGATTTAATTCTTAAAGGTGTAACTGACATTCGTATGTCTAAACCAATTGGTTTTAGTACACATCATGTGATCCTTACCAGGAAATTCAGTTCAATGAGTTCCTCAAATGCACAAAAGAATAATAGACCTTTTGACAAATATCGTCCAAGAATAACACCTGTTCTCTCTCCTATCAGAAATGGAGATAATAATAACCCTGATATGAATCATGTATCAAGTGAAGAGCGCAGATATGAGCATATGGATGACAACCTAAAATTGGTTATTGATGGATATAAGGAAATCATCAACAAACTATGTACTCCATCTAGACAACACCTTCGTAAGAATCCTTATTATGTGTCGTATTACGATGATGGTAAATTTTATGATAATTTTTCACATCATAACAGTCTTCTTCCAAAGTACAGAGGAAAAGGGTTCAACCAAAAATAATATTCATTTGATGAGCCAAAGGCTCATACTTGTGCTACTTGATCACAAGGTTGAAATCTCTCATACAAAAATCCCTATTGAGAGATATGCTCGAGTATACTTGTTGTCAATGGTGTTTTAGGATTCTCAAGCTATTTTCTTATCGTCTTTAGCATGAGTATCTTTGAAAAGTTGCTTGCACAAGTATTTGTTTTTTATTTTTTATTTCTTTTGGTCAAACAAGGTGCTACTCATGTACTCTAAAATTGCTTCTCTTATGAGACATAAATTTTTGGAGTCATTATGATTTCCTCATAATACAAGAGTTTTCAGCAAGTTCGTGTGCGTACGACTCTTGTCCTTCTTTTGGGTTGAGATTGAACTCGTACATGTTACACGTGTGACTGTCGCGAATCAATTACGGAAACCCTAAAAATTCTTTCTCTAAGAAACCTTTAAGTACCCAACCTATTGAGTTACGTAAGTCACGTACGCATACTCTAGGTTATTTTTGGGGTTATCAAGAATGTCTTCTTCTTCATCTCGCTATGGTGATTTTGCAAAAGGATTTCTTGAGAAAGGTTTTGGTTTCGAATAAAAAGGGAGGAAGGAAAGAACTCTTGTAGAAGATGGTGCACCTAATGCCTCATGCTACTATGCTTACTCACACCAAGATGTTGAGAATGAGGATATGGTTTCGCCGTAGTGGTTCATGACTTTCTTAAATACTTTGAGGAAGCAAAACTGTAACTTGTTGATACTATGAAGGATCTTGATGTGGTCAGAACTGAGTTGAAAAAGGTTACCATTGACCTTGGTCTCATGAAGTCACATGTTAAAGAGCTTCTAAATGAGGATATCTTCTCCGAAGACGCACTTGATACTATGAGTCACAAGCTCAAAGGTATCGAAACTCGTGCAGCTACCGAACATGAACTTTGACTTAGCTTGTGATCGGTTTCTAGTAGACATTTTTAGGAAACTTCTTAAGAGAATTTTTATTTAAGAAGGATAATTAGGGTTTGGAATAGACATTATTGTGAGTACACATAACTATGTCCAACGTTTTCATCTTGCAATGTTTTTAGATTTATTTATTTAAATTCTAAAGTTGTTTTGGAAGATGATTTTTGATATTAATCTTTATGGTTTTATATATTGCAATATGTTATGGGATATGTGTGTTTGCGTCCGTCAACTATTATTGTCCCATACGATGCCAAAAGTTATCTCTTTCATATGTCGATATGCATGTATTGATACAAGATCGATTAACTTTTGACAAACAAAAGTTAAGCCTATTATGTCATTTATTGATGGAAGATAGGTTAAAATCTTTTGTTTACGAGGGTTATGTCTATTGTATGTCATTGTGCAAATAGTGATGGAAAATAGAATGAATCCTTGTATATTCCGTGATATTGATCTTTCCCGATCCATATTTTATGTATATATTTGTGCGGCTCCATAAGCCTTCTTATGTGAGCATTTCCAACTAGACTAATCATAGATTCGTTCGTGGTTATTTTGGCTATGTATTCGATTAAATTAATCATGGGTTCTCTTGTGGTTAGTTTAATTGAGAATTTCGGATACAAAATCATTTTGTGATTTTTGGTGTCCAAAGAAATCCTTCTTTTCTTTAAAAGTAAGGTCGTTCTTGTTGTTCTTTCGGAATGACATCAAATGGGGAGAGTTCTTTTGAACTTGCGCTAATTTCCATATCTTTGTGGGGAGTATGATCATGGAATATTTGAGGAGTTATCTTGTATCTTTATAAACTCCGTGATGAATGTATTTAGCTTCGGCTTTATGATATCATCTAAACAAAGTTGATATATACTTTTATTTGGTCTTGAAGCGTCTCCATGAAAATTTTATTAGATCCCTTTTTCGTACCTTTGCCAATTTTATTGACAAAAGGGGGAGAATTAATATGTAGTTCACACTACAAATACATATGGTTTTCGGATCATTATGTAAGGGGGAATGGTTTTCATGTTGAGATGAAAGTATTGACTAAGGGGGAGTGATACATATCACCATAGTATTGTTGTCAAAGTTGTGATACAAATGAACTTTGATACTGTCTAATAATACTATGACACTCTATAACAATGATCGAGAGCCTTTTGTTTTCTCATTGTTATGGCTATGTATCTTCAACAACTATGATGCTGAACTGAACATCTATGGAATCATGGGAGTACTTGGAAAAGACGAAGTTTTCGAGTAATGTTGAAGCACCAAGGAGATCAAGCATGTGGACGAGAAGCTACAAAGTTTTATCTATTTTGTAATAATCCGTATGTATTGATAGTTTTGTCACTAAAATTGACAAAGGGGGAGATTGTTAGAGCATTGCTTGGTCGAACTTTCATAAGCGTTGCTATCTCATGCTTGTTTGTCAAATTTAGTTGTCAAAACTATATGTCTTGATTTCTAGTTTACTTATGGCTAAGTCTCGTGATAGTTAAGTATAGTTGAGCTCCGGACTCCATGGCGATCATCTTACAAAGACGAAGAACTACTCGGGAACCGTGGAACTTCATCCGACTAAAAGGTATGTGGAGACTTGAACTTATCTATCACTCAAAAGTCTACTTTATCTCCTACTCTTGAGACAAAATTCGTATAAGTATGAGTTTTCATACATGCACATTTGCTATTTCGAGATGAGTTTACTCGCCTATCTTTTTCGAAATATGTGTTGGTAAGTTCGCTTTAACCATTTTTTATCTTTACCCGTGACGAAAGTCATGATAACGCGTTCAATCTTGAAAATGGCTTTGATGAAGATAGTTGTGAATAACGACTATTGTAACATTATAGAAGAATGTTTCAATGATTGAAATGTAGAGTTGAGATTACCATATCCGGATATAAGCATATATAGTGTGTTCGCACATTAGTGTATAAATCCATGTACCAGAAACCAAGTGTGTACATACGGTATTGGTGAAGGAGACAAAGTTGGGTACGCTGCATCCCGCATACTAGAGGAACTCGATGTAATTTTGAAGTTGTTTGTAAAGTGGTAGTAAAATGTTCGTTCAACTCGGGCTTGTAAAGGTTTGATTTAAGACTTAAAAATGAAAACAAAGAAATATATAAAAGATTGTCACTTTATCGAGAGATACTGAGACTCGGGATTCCACCAATTCTTATATTCATGTGGTTCAACTATTAATTCTAGACAATTATAGCTTATAAGATAACAAATATTGACTCTTTCTTTGCCAAAAATAGATTTTATAAAGTATTAGATGTAAATCATAAGCATGACGCATCAAAAACTCTAGGTCTAAGTATACGTCATCAAACGAAATCACAAATAATCAAGAAAATCATAAATCAATTTAAATCAGTGTAAAAAGTCATAAAAGAATTAAATAGAATTACTACATGCATAAAGAATGGCTTCCTCCATTGTCCCAGTGTATGGGTTTAGCTCATTGTGTTGGAGACACACTCAAAATATGGATTCATAGCTCAAAAGGTGTGTTTACAATGGTGAAAAGGATAAAAGTAATAAAATGCCAAACCTAACGCTTATAAGTGTTACAAGCCAACCGTTATAATGTTATTGTACTTGTAGAAGAACGACAACTTATTATTGTAGCGGAATTTGCGATCGTCTTCCTCGCAGCTTTTGTTCTTGAGAACGACACTTCACCAAGTGTCAGCAGAAACTTTCATGCACTTCTTCTTCTTGACTCAGTGACTCGCTCCCAATCCTCCTATCGACCCCCAAAGTCTCGATCCCCCTTTAATGACTCCGAACTAACCTTTATATAGGCAAAGGTCAACTTAATCCCGTAAAAATCTTGATTATTCTTCCATGAAAAGTCACGGACTTATCCTTCTTTTTTTTTTCTTCTTTCCGCTGCTATCAAAGTACGATTTGTCCAAAATTATTTCCTAAGATAGAGTTAAATCTCACAAACAATATATCCTCCCATTCTTGCACGTACCTTCCAAATATATCCGATAATCTAACATCCCCTGTTTAACCAAAAATCCGTGTAAACTTCCATTTTTGTTGAATCTCAAACACGTACGAATCATGTATTAACGTAACGCATCCATACCAATACAACTCGGAAGGAAAAATCGCGTAATCTCGCCCAAACTCGATAATAATTCCATCTCCTCTCGTTTTGCTTAGAGCCGATGATCAAGCCCAAGTTTTCTTAGTCCAACACGAATACCAAGCCTGTTCATCTTATTACATTTCAATCCAGCTGAAATCCGTGATTGAATCTCACTCGAAATGTCCCAAAAATCGAAGCCAAAATCTGTTCAGAATCGAATATTTTCCCCGCCAAAATTTATATTCAAACTAGGAAGATGGACTCCCCCTATCCTGTTCTAGTGTGCCAATAGTAGTTGCCCTGGGGTTATCCCTTATCATGTGGGTGCCCCTTATCCATTTTCGGGGTGCGAATAGTATTTTTCTCCCACGAGCGCAAATACCACTTTTCGAGCCAATTTTCCCGCAAAAGCTTATTTCTCCAAAAACACCTACAAAGACATAAAATACCAAAATAAGCGCAAAATCGAGTACTAACATTACGGAGAATTGAGACTAAAATAGACACATAAATGCGTCTATCAAATACCCCCAAACTTATTATTTTCTAGTCCTCGAGAAAATCAAATCCATAAAATAAAATCCTAACTCACTGTCGCAGTATCGTCGATTGCATTTAGCGTATGCAACAAGCCTTTAAACCCCTAGGTGGCCCTAGTGGCCGAGTTATAGTCTCGGGAGGGGTTACAAGAGATATAACCACAAAACCTTTACTCCAGGACCTTAACTATCTACTTGGAAGGCACTAAATAATCTCCTTGGTTGGCACACTTATTGACTACAGAGGAGGAAGTACCTCGATGCGAAATTCCAATTGTTGTACACGAGTTCGCACTCAAGCATACTAAAATTCATATATAAGTGAAAGAGCTCTACTCGTATAGTTTCACTATGGACATCATAACCGAGTCAACCAATCACATGGATAGATTAAGAGATGGATATCGAAAAACATAGATGGTTTTGATGTTGACTAAGGTGAACGGTGTTTCTCATATCTCATCAAGGCCACCGCCAAATGAACCTATCCTAATGGACTGAGATACTAGTCTGAACTAATATCAACACACTTTGGCATATACAAGGGAACCAGTGGTCGATAATCCTAACTCTAGGTCAACACAATCGGCATATACAAGGGTACCAGTGGTCGATTTTATTGAATTTATTCGTTTGGTCTCGATGGTCCGGTCTCAATCTTTTTCTTTTTTTTTTTTTTTTTTGTATCTCAATCACTTTTTTTCACCTCTATTTCACCCTAGTAACAACTTGAATCGTGAGCCCCACCTAATCACTTAGAGAAACATATTTTAAAAAAAACAAAATAAAAATAGAAGTGAAAAGGACTCAACGAGATATGGCGAAACTACCATGTTTTTTCTTTAATTCTAACACCCGAGCTCTGTGCTTTTATGAATAGACTCTTTAGATGTTTCCATCTAATCAGATTGGTTCCTCAACTCCTACAACCAAATGCTTCCATCCATTTAGATGGGTTAGTGCCATCCTTAATAAGCATAAATTTCTAGGCTCGGAGTTTAACAATGCAACTAAAAGTTTCTCCTATACCCCAAACTTAAATCTAACATTGTCCTCAATGTTCTAAAGATCAAATTAAAAACATGAACAAAGAGAAACTGTTACCATATGAAGTAATAGAGTTAAGGAAAGATATTACCGTGTCGCATGAATATTGGGTTACCTCCCAAGAATTGCTAAGTTTAAAGTCTTCAGCCAGACTAACAAAGGATTAGTCACCTTATAAAATCATAAAGTAATAGCCGAAATATCTATGGGTCATCAAAACCAAATAGAGCTATCAAAAGTAAAAGGAATCTGCAACATGCCAAGAAAATTAACAAATAAAGCACACCCTTGTCTAGTTTCCTGTTTAAGACAACTACATCTAGTTGTGGTTCAAGTTCAGGTTCTATGACTGGGTCCAAATAAAATATTTTCATGTGCTGGAATTCCTCAAAGCTAAGATCCGGTTTAGGTTGTAAAGTCTGTAAAAACTCAAATAAGAACTTAGAAGCACATAATAATAACCTGAATAATTGTGGATCCTTAAAGTCAATCGGTTTTGACTCACACAATTGACTACGATGAAACCGACGGTCAATCATAAGAAAATGTCTATACTAATTTCCTAAAGTACTTAGGCTCGGTCTCAAAACTTAATAATTGACACATCTGAAACTTATACGTTCCCACAACTTGGTTGAAAAATATTTGGTGGGAAAACAAAATAAATCTTGGTATCATAGCACCTGGGTAAACCACATCAACCGGAGGATGGGTTTCTAACAATCGAACTTCCTTATGGACATCACTAGGTTCGGGAAAACGTGTATGAAGATAATCTTTTAAAATGGTTGAGGCACATATGTCAAGTCCCAAGTGAGGGACCTTTCTAAAAGTTAAGGCACATGGAGAATGATAATCACCCCCAAACTTAGAGTTTTCAGTGTCTCTAGAAAGACTAGTCACAACTTCCCTAATTTCAAGGTCATCTGATTCCTAAAATGGTCAATTGATTCTTCTAAGTCAGGTTCATCCTCACTCATCTCTACGAGTTCATTTTCTTTGTCTAAGACTAATGTTTTAAATCGCTAGACTCTAAAACAATATTCTCGTAAGAAACTCGTCCCTCAAAACCATTATCGGCTTCGTAATCAAAAGGAAATAATACATCGTCTAAAACGGTGGTATCTCTAGTCAAATCCTCGTCCTTTTGAATAGGTGAATAATTATTAAAATTATTTGGAATTAAACTAGAAATAATTATCATTATTAAGCTCAATTGGAGTAACAAATTCTTGATCACTGTACCTATTTATTTCAAACTCTTCATCAACACTATCCTCATCATAATCATCATAATAGCATGCAAATGGTTGAACCTCATCTAAACAAGTAGTGTTACCAAGTTTAACCTCGTCATCTTGATTATGCAAATAACTATTCTCATTTTCAAAGGTACTATTGGAAACACTATATTCGAAATTAAGACTATCTTGAGCTGTTCTTTCCTCGGGCCTCTAACAACATTTTCCTGAGTCGACTCACATGACTTCCTAATTTTATCTAGGAAAGAAGGTTCACACGTTGCATTGCTTTCGTCCATAACTAAGTTATTCATCTCAATTGAACTAAGTGTCGACTCGAAGTAACTTTTGTGTCGACTCGGCTAACTTACGTGCGGACTCTAGTAGAGAGGAATTTTGCTCGTATGACCCGTGTGTGTGGATAGTAATTGGGATCATCATGGTATGGACCATAACCTTGAAAAGGCTGATGTTCCCAACCACTATTCACACTATGGTCAAAGTAGTAACGTCCATTTTGAAACTCGACGGATATTTGTTGTATTGCCTATTGTAATACCAGTTCGACATTCTATGGCAGGGGTGTGAGTTGTCACACAAAATAAAAACCCACTGACAGGGGATTCGTGGGTGGATAGAGTCTTACCTCCCGTACCAGACGGGCGATGAACCGTTGAAGTCGACTCAGGCCACCGACTCCTATGTCAGTGTACGAACCCGAGGGGCCGAGACAAGATCATAATCGTCGTCCTTCCCTCGCAAAACAATTTATATTTAATTTTTAACCCTTCCTTAGGGTTTAAAATAATAAAGTCCAAGTCCAAAAATAAAAATGTCCAAAAAGGAAAATAAAATTTACAAAAATAAAACCCTATTTACAAGTTTCTAAAAATAAAACAAAATAACTATATACAAAATCTTCTTCTTCACTCCTTGGATTCCTCTTTCTTTCCTTCTTTGGTGATGATTTCCTTTTATAGCACTTTTTCTTTCCTTGTAGCTTCGCTTCAAATCTGAAAAAGAATCAAAAAATACCAAAGGCGTAAAAGAGAACAAAAAATATAAACAATAAAAATAGAAATAACTCTAAAACCTAAAACCTAAATACAAACCGCAAGTCCGCGGCGTCGGCGCCAAAATTTTGTGATTTTGAAGTTGTTTGTAAAGTGGTAGTAAAATGTTCGTTCAACTCGGGCTTGTAAAGGTTTGATTTAAGACTTAAAAATGAAAACAAAGAAATATATTCAAGATTTTCACTATGTCGAGAGATACCGAGACTCGGGATTCCACCATAAACTTATATTCATGTGATTCAACTATTTATCCTAGACAATTATAGCTTATAAGATAACAAATATTGACTCTTTCTTTGCCAAAAATAGATTTTATAAAGATTAAATGTAAATCACAAGCATGACGCATCAAAAACTCTAAAACTAAGTATACGTCATCAAACGAAATCACAACTAATTAGTGAAAATCATAAAACAATTTAGAATAAGTGCAAAAAGTCATAAAAGAAATAAATAGAATTACCACATGCAAAAGAATGGCTTTCTCCATTGTCCAAGTGTTGGGGTTTAGCTCGTTGTGGTTGGAAACACGCTCAAAATATGGATTCATAGCTCAAAAGGTGTGTTTACAATGGTGAAAAGGATAAAAGTAATAAAAATAGAAAACTATAACGCTATAAGTGTTACAAGCCAACTGTTATAATGTTATTGACCGAGAAGAACGACATCTTATTATTGTAGCGAATTTGCGTCGTTTTCTGCGGGCTTTTGTTCTTGACTCCTTCTTGAGAACGACACTTCTCTAGTGTCGCCTGCAACTTTCTCTCTTCTTCTTCCCGCTTCACAACTCTCTCAACTGATCCTCCCAATCCTCCGTATCGACCCCCAAAGTCTCGATTCCCTTTTAATGACTCGAACTAACCTTTATATAGGCAACATGTCAACTTAATCCCGTAAAAATCTTGATTATTCTTCCACAGAAAGTCACGGACTTTCCCTTCTTTTTTTTTCTCTTCTTTCCGTGGCTATCATAGTACGATTTGTCCAAAATTATTTCCTAAGATAGAGTTAAATCTCACAAACAATATATCCTACCATTCTTGCACGTACCTTCCAAATATATCCGATATTCTAACATCCTCTGTTTAACCAAAAATCCGTGTAAACTTCCATTTTGTCGAATCTCAAACACGCATTCATGTATTAACGAATCCATGTATTAACGTAAATAATTCCATCTCCTCTCGGATCCATACAAGCCCAAGTTTTCCTAGTCCAACACGAATACCAAGCATGTTCATCTTATTACACCTCATCAATTTGAAATCCGTGATTGAATCTCAAAATGTCCCAAAAATCGACAAAATCGTACATTTCAGAATCGGAATATTTTCCCGCCAAAATTTATATTCAAACTAGGAAGATGGACTCCCCTATCCCGTTTCCGGTGTGCCAATAGTAGTTGCCCCGGGGTTATCTCTTATCATGTGGGTGACCCTTATCCATTTTCTGGTGCAAATAGTAATTTTCTCCCACGAGCGCAAATACCACTTTTCGAGCCAATTTTCCCGCAAAAGCTTATTTCTCCAAAAACACATACAAAGACATAAAATACCAAAATGAGCGCAAAATCGAGTACTAACATTACGTAGAATTGAGACTAAAATAGACACATAAATGCGTCTATCACCACACCACTTGGCTGGCCGGCCACGCCCCATATTACTGCATGTTGGCCCTCTTTATCATCAACCAATCAAAACGCTTTAAATGCGCAGCACACACTTTTGATTAAAAGTGGAAGTTGGCTGGTCACACGCATAATTCCTTAAGGAATGGAACATAAGCTGCCCATGTCAAAACGATCACAACCATACGTTTTGGCCATCCAATTCGACGAGCCTGGCCTCCTCCAAAGGAGACTAAGGAAACTCCATGATGTCCACCGGCGGGCCCACCACCATTCCAGCCAATCAGAATCCTCTTAGCCCGCCAGCGACATTCCTGATCGTTAGCCAGAGCTAGGCTAGTCGCGCTGTTTAAAAGAAGTTCAACGAGTTAAGGCGGCATGCCATGAGGTCTCAAACTCATCACATCCAGTCTGACTTAGCCGGCTAGTTGGATGGCTTAGATTTTGTTTCAGACATCCAATAAGATGCCGGTATGCTCGCCGGCAACCCATCTCCATCCCTGGCCAGTCGAACTTCCCACGACATGTGAGGAGCACATCAAACCGATTGCTCAAAGTAGGCTGGTCACGCGAGTTACAAAACCCTAATTTATGTTAACGGCGGTGTGTTCTTTGCCCTGCAAAACGATCTTGGCCGCCCTTCAACTTCACACTGATTGACCTAGATCATTTCTTAATCAAGGGGCAAGGAGCGAGATTACGCTCACCAACGGCTTGTTGATATGGCCGATCGGACAACTCCCAGCACGCGGCTAACAACAAAAATCGTTAGCCCAAAGTAGGTTGGCTACACGGATATTAAACCCTTAATTGAATTAATGGCGGTATGTAACTGCCGCAAATCATCTCGGACGTCCAACTTCGCTAGCCGAATCAACCGGCCTAGATCTAATTTTAGGGGGCCAATGAGATGTCGTCGTGATCGCCAGCCGTCCCCCTTTCATGAAGAATGATCGACCAAGCAACGGCTTGCCTACACGGCTCCCAAACGTTTTCCCAAAGGTGGCAAATCACGCGAAATTTGAATGGATTCAACGGCAGCGAACAACTGTCGTAAATCATCTCAACCACTCAATTTGGCTAGTCAATTTAACCGGTCTAGATCTAACTTGGGCCGACCAATAGGATAACAAAATGGCTACCAGCCATCAGTCTCCCATAAGGACCGGCCGGCTCACCTTTGGCGTGCACGAATAGCTCATGGTAGCTTCCCGAAGATGGCCGGTCATGCTCCTTTAAAGACATTAAGCTCCGCGAATACTTTAGGCAGGCCTTATACAACGATGCTTTGTGAGTATCGATTATTTGAGATGCTTTCTTAAAAGCAATGCTTTATGCGCATTGATTACAAACGATTTTTTTATAAATATCGATTTCACAAATAATTTAATTATTTAAACTAAAAGCGTTACACGCTATTTATTGCGGCAAGTCTCATGGCTTGTAACATATGACCGCTCGCCGCCTAGCTTGCACGTGATTGGTCAAAATATCTAGGTCTTGCCAGCAAGACCCACTAAACAACTTGGTACACATTTTCCACGAAAACACTCGAGACATCAAACATGTCACAAACTGGGGGATGTTTATCAGGGTATTGGTCTGGAGATTTACACGTGCGGCGTGCAACACGCCCCGTTATAAGAAAGTGTCGGGAAAGTCGGACAGTTAGTGGCAGCGGAGAAGTAGTGGGTGTAAACCAACCGGTCTTCTCTCATAGCAAGATGTGGTTTTCAACATTTTTACACAATCCCCACTTCTCCATCACCCAACTACTTCCACTTCCTATGAGATCAGGGTACGTTCAACTATGACTTATATAGATAGGCTTTTAACCTATTTAAAAAAAAAAAAACGTTTTTGGTTATCAACACAAGTATCCAGAAAAAACACCAAAGAACTCATAGCTTACACTCCGCAAGCGAGTTCCATATTCTGATACAAGTCATAAAACAACCACACCTTCAGAGTTAACCATTCTGATCCCAACACCTTCTTTGCTTCCCTCCATAAGATCAACCATTCTCCATCATTTTGTGACCCCAAGTAGGGAGTGGAACGACCGTTTCGTTTGGGCGAGTTGTACATATTGATCTCGAATCTAAAGTACTCAGATGGAGTGCATTTGTTTAGGGTTTAGATTCGTTTCTCGGCGGCACACCCAAATTTACCATTTCCAGCAGAATCAGTTTTTACCTAAAAACAACTATGTTCGTTGTTCTGACATTTAGGTCACGCTTTGACGTGTATCTGCATAAAAAGGTAAATAAATAAATCATTTCCTGCATTTTTACGATGTTACATGCTCTACAACTAGTTACCATGGATTCTTCATTCTCTACAAAAAAAAAAAAAAAAAAAAAATCGAAGGTGAAATTAATTTCTATATGGCATCACTCAGTTGGATCTTTGGGTACTTAGATTTTATACCTATTATTCTGGCAGGTTCTTGAGGAACCCTTGTGTGGTCTTTTTTTTTTATTTTTTATGAAAAATCAGACCACATTTCATTCAATCCAAAAAGGTGATTACATGATTGTTTACAAGAATAAGAACATCAAAATACAAGAAGATTAAAACCCAAATACAAATAAAGATACCAATTACATGTAATTCGCGAAGGGAGAGAGCAAAATACAGCAAAGGTACCCATTTTTCGTAAGAAAAGTAGAGAGAAAATATGGTATAATCTGGAATCAATTCCGACCATTTTGAATGTTTGTCTTCTATAACAAGAGATGCTCCAAAAAGAAAGAAGTGCTTAGCCCTTAATCTTGTATATATGAACGAAAAAGTCGGATGCCCTAAATCCCTTTTGTTGAAGATGAACTCGAAGCGATGCCGTGTTGAATCATCGATGTTCTCGGATCTAAAATAACAAGACATGAACCAACCAACAAAGATTGAACAAATTACTATCAAAGTAAAGAAATAATCGCTCTCAAAATGAAAAAGAATCGCCAAAAAAGCGAAGATAAAATCACCAAAGCAAGGAAGAAATGTGTCAAAAGACACCAAAAATCAAAAAACAACATCTAATTCAATCAAAAATCTACTAAAACAAAAGAAAAACAACAATCCTTGACTCAGATCTGGTCCAAAAGGACCAAATCTGAGCAAGAAAGATGAAAGGGACTTTGGGGTTTTTTAGAAGGGAAGAGAAAGAGAAAAAAGAAAGAAGAAAGAGAAATTTGTTCTTTTTATTTCTTAATAAAGCGTGTAAAGCTGTTGACAAGGGTAAGAACTGAGAGATCATAAACATATGTGCCTGTCCTATTTAATGTAACCTGTCATAGGGGCGGCAGGTTTTATTAGATGGGCGAACCATGATAGTAATGTCCCTCTAGTTGGTTAGGGGGTGTCCAAATGGTATTATAAATTGTCTAGATTACCCTTCCCATTTTTTAACCTAAATCAAAGCTAAATTGAAAATTTATTTTCTTTCTTCTTCTCTTCTCCTCATCCTATCAACCGTAACCTCCATTAAAACTGAAAATTTCATCGTTTTTGATTAATCGGCGATTCAAAAATTAATTAAGTGTAATGACTTATATGAGGTATGTTTTGAAAAACCCAGTTAGGGTTTAGTTTATTTTGTTCAATTTAACTTTAATGTCTATCAAAAATTAGGGTTTTAGATGAAAATTGAAATTGAAATTTCTGGGTTTATGTGAGTTACGGTTGATTTTAGCTCAATTACGAACCGTAACTGGAGATTTTGATATTATTACGGTTGGTAATAGTTTAATTACCAACCGTATGTTCTTATATCAGAGAATTTTCTTCAGTTATTTTCTTTTTAACCATAAGTGAACTTATAACGGTTGATGGCGATACCATAATTAATAAATAACCCTGGAACCCAGAGTTCAGAAAAGTCACCAATTACGGTTAAAAACTAAAATTCGAGATGAACCGTAAATACTGTTACGGTGGTGTTTGAGAGTGAAAATGGTTTCTGCTAATTTTGGTAATTTCGGGTGTGTGTGTGTGAGAAACGAATTTAAACCCTAAACAATGTACAACAAGGCAGTACTTTAGATTCGAGAGATCAATCTGTACAAATCCGGCCTAAACCAAGAAATGGCCGTTCCAGACTTGCTTCGGTCACCAAAAGGAGGAGAATGGGTTGGTTTTGGGGAGGGGAAGCGAAGAAAGTGTTGAGACCCAGGTTGATTACGGAAGAGTAGTAGTTTCACGACTTGTATCGGAAAGTGGGAAGCTAACGGATGGAGAGCTAGAAAATATTTTACGGTGTTGTATGCTCCTGACCTCCACTTCTTGTTCGGTGGAAATAGGTAAGACCTATTTATACAAGTCGAAGTGAAACGTACTCTGGTCTCATTAAGGAATGGAAAAATGGGCGAGTAAATGGGAGGTTGTGGTAACCGTTAACGCATGGAATTGATGTTCCATAAAAAGAGGCGTTCACCATTACTCCTTGTATTTACTAACCGCCTCATCCTTATTACACTTCCCTTATGACGGACGTAGTGTACGCTGCTGTAAACCGCCAAACCAATACCCAATGTGGATCCCCCAGTTTGTGATATGTATTGATGTCTCGAATGTTTCGTGGAAAACATGTAGCATGGTTGTTGCATGGGAAGTCGAGCTTGGGAGACTTGCTGGCTTGGTGACCTTCGACGGCCGAGATTTTGCATCTTAAGAGGAAAGGTAGTCGTTGATGGTGCACGCTTAGTTTTTGATAGTCGTGTAGGGAAGGCCGGCGCATGGTGGTGCGGCGAGTTGGCATGTCATTGGCATGGCATGCCTTGGCACGGATTTGGCGCGGTCAACCTAGGGTTACGGGTCAAGGTTACCATGTATTGTCACGGTAACCTTGGACGGATATGATTTGATCCACAGGGATTGAAGAGGCGACCGTTGATTGTCGCACGCCTTCGTTTTTAGTAGCGCGTAGGGAAGGCCAGCATGGTGGCGCGGCTAGGTTGACATGCCTTGGCGCGGTTTGGCGTGGCCAAACCAGGGTTTCGGGCCAAAGGTTACCATGCGTTATGAAGTAACCTTGGACGAATAGGATTTGATCACGGGATTGAAGAAGCTATTTGTTGATTGTCGCACGCCTTCGTCGTTAGTAGCCGCATAGGGAAGGACGGCATGGTGGCGCGCTAGGTTGGCATGCCATTGGCATGGCATGCCTTAAGCGCGGTTTAGCGTGGCAAACTAGGGGTTTCGGGCCAAGGTTACCATGCGTTGTCACACCTTAACCTTGGTCGGCTAGGATTTGATCTGGGATTGAAGGGCGACCGTTTATTGTCGCACGCCTTCGTTTTAGTAGCCGCATAGGGAAGGCCGACATGGTATAGTGGGGCCGCGGGTTTGGCATGCCGTTGGCACATGGTGCGGCTAGCATGGCTAGGGCCTAGGCAAGGTGCGTTTGGCTTGGCGAGGTGGGGCCAATGGTTTGGCATGCCGTTTGGCACATGGTGCGCCTAGCATGGCTAGGGCAAAGGCAAGGTGCATTTGGCTTGGAGAGGTGGGGACAATGGTTTGGCATGCCGTTTGGCACATGGTGCGGCTAGCATGGTTAGGGCCAAGGCAAGGTGCGGTTTGGCTTGGCATGTGGAGCCAAGGGCTTGGCATGCCGTTTGGCATATGGTGCGGCTAGCATGGCTAGGGCCAAGGCAAGGTGCGGTTTAGCTTGGCATGGTTTGCTATTGGCGCAATAGTGCGGGTGGGATGGTTGGCATGCCTTGGCGCGGAGATGTGCTGGCACGGTTTGCCATTGGCACGGATGAGTGCGGCTGGCATGGTTGGCATGCCTTGGCGCTGTAGATGTGGCTGGCATGGTTGGCATACCTTGTCGCGGTAAATGTGGCTGGTACGGTTTGCCATTGGCACAGTGGTGCGGCTGGCATGGTTGGCATTCCTTGGCGTGGAGATGTGGATGGCACGATTTTCCATTGGCACAGTGGTGCGGCTGGCATGGTTGGCATGCCTTGGCGTGGTAGCATGAGGGTTTTGTACAGGTGATGTCGATCAATGTTAGGGGTTCTGCCGTGGAACATGATACATAGAAAGAAAAAAGGTACCCTGGTAATTCTTACGTAAGTGTTGATGGTGGTTTTTAGCTTAGGAGTAAAATCGTAAAACCCTAGTCAGACAGTGACGTCACAGAACTTGAGTAATAATGTCCAAACCAAGCACATTTATTGAACCCTTTAATTTATCTCGCGAAAATTACCCGGGGTACATTTTTTTTAAAATGCTTTGATTAGGGTTTCGACAGGCCAAACCCTAATTCTCACACCGCATGTGCCAATGGATAACCATGCCAGCCAAACCTACTGCGCCAAAGCATGCCAACCATGCAAGCCGCATCCATGTGCCAATGGCTAACCATCCCAGCCACACCTACTGCGCCAAAGCATGCCAACCATGCTAGACGCATCCATGTGCCAATGGATAACCATGCCAACAACATATACCACACCAAAGCATGCCAACCATGCTAACCACATCCACAATGCCAATGGAAAACCATGCTGACCCACCTACTGCAAGCAAAGCATGCCAACCATGCTAGTTTGCATCCCATGCCAATGAAAAACCATGCCCGTCACACCTACCGCGCAAGGCATGCCAACCATGCTAGCCGCACCCCAGTGCCAATGGCAAACCATGCCAGCCACCGCGCCAAAGCATGCCAACCATGATAGCCGCACCCTAGTGCCAATGGCAAACCATGCCATCCACACCTACAACGCCTTGCCAAACGCACCTTGCCATGGCCCCCTTCCCTACGCGGCTACCAAAAACGGTTGGCGTGCAATCAACAGCCGCTGCTTCAATCCCGAGAGCAAATCTGGCCGACCGAGGTTACCAAACGAACTTTGGCTCAAAACCCTAGCTTGGTCACGAACCTACCCAAGCTAGCCACGCCATGCACCCATGGAAAACCCTTGGACCCACATGCCAAGCCAAACCGCACTTAGCCAAGCTAGCCACGCCATGCTCCCATGGCAAACCCTTGGCCCCACATGCCAAGCCAAACCAGTAAGCTAGCCACGCCATGCGCCCATGGAAAACCCTTGGCCCCACATGCCAAGCCAAACCTAGCCAAGCTAACCCGCCATGCGTCCATTGCAAACCCTGGCCCCATGCCAAGCCAAATCGCACCTAGCCAAGCTAGCCACGCCATGCGCCCATGGCAAACCCTTAGCCCCACATTCCAAGCCAAACCTAGACTAGCTACGCCATGCGCCCATGGAAAACCCTTGTCCCCATGCCAAGCCAAATCGCACCTAGCCATGCTAAGCCGCACCATGTGCCAACGCTTACCAAACCCTTATTTATGCCAAGCCAAGACACACCTTGCCTTAGCACCTAGCCATACTAGCCACACCATGTGCAAAACGGCTTGCCAAACCCTTGGCCCCACATGCCAAACCAAACCGCACATAGCCATGATAGCCGCACCATGTGCCAGCGGCTTTGCCAAACCATATTTACATACCAAGCCAAGCCACACCTTGCCTTGGCACTCCGCCATGCTAAGCGCACCATGTGCCAGCAACTTGCAAAACCTTGCCCCCCCACATGCAAAATGCACCTAGCCGCGCCACCATGATGGCCTTCCTGCTTGCTTACAAAACGAAGCGTGCGACAATCGACGGTCCGCTTCAATCCCGAGCGAATCCTAGCCTCCATGGTTGCAGACGACGCATGGTAACCTTTAGCACAAAACCTAAGTTTGGCCACGCCAAACCACGCCATGCCAACCTAGCCGCGCCTCCATGCCACGCCCGATAGCATGTCCAACTTAGCCGCGCCACCATGCCATGCCAATGGCATGCTAACCTAGTCGTGTCACCATCTTTGGCCTTCCCTGTGCGGCCACCAACGAACGAAAGCGTGCAAAGATCAACGACTACCTTTCCTCTTAAGATACAAAATCTCGACCGTCAAGGTCACCAAGCTACCAAGTCTCCCGAGCTCGACTTGCCAGACAACAACCCTACGCTACATGTTTTCCACAAAAAAACATGCGAGACATCAACACATATTACAAACTGGGGGATGCTCTTTGGAGTCCCTAGGCGAGCATGAATACAATCACGTTCTTCGCCTGAGGGAGTTTTCAAAATCACTTACCGGAAGGGCGTATACATGGTACAACAACATCCTGCAAATAGTATCCCCAACCGGGATAGCATGGTTACCGCATTTTTACAAGAAGTACTTCTTCGTGGGAAACAAGCACTTTCTCGGACCTAGGAAGAATGTACACGGGACAACGAACATACGAATGATTTTGTTAAGAGATTCGTGGTTCAAGCACTTTGGTATCACTGACCCAAACGTGACCGAACATCAGCTGGTGAACACGTGCATCAATGGTATAGATCCTATTTACTGCGCCCCTGCTAGAGAACTTGCGTTTCAGGACATTCTCCGAACTCCATGAAGATGCCCAGACGATCCATGGCAGCAAGACCTGAGCATTCTTGGAAAGAACTAAACCGGCTCGAACCGAAGACATGCGCGAAACTCATGGGAATAGGCGCCTCACCAAAGCAAGCAATTTAACGCCGGCCCCTCCTCTCGTGAACGTAGTAAATGAGAGAGGGAAAAGGAAGACCCAGTGGGACCATCGGCCCTAAACGTGAAGCACCTAAGACAACGGCAACTCCATCACGGAAGGCCGCCCAAAGCTCCCATGCGTCATCGCGAAACCGAAGGGAATGCCTCGGAATTCCCATTTCCCATAGAGGAGGTGATTGATCTCTTACAAGCATGGATTCAAGATGACGTTATCAGACTGCCACCTCCCAGACGCCCACCGACTGAGGCTGAGATGGCGATCCCCAAATACTGCCACTACCACAGATTTGTTCACTACCCAACCAGTGATTGAAACAGACTGAAGCATATCTTCAAACAAAATATAGAAGCAGGGGAGCTCCAATTAGGAAACGAGGGAGTACATCGGGACCCACTTCTAGTAAGGAATTGCGGGGTCTCTGGGGACTTCCGTGCAGACCGTACAATCCATGATGCGACGACGTATGCGAAATTCTCTACCTTTCCAAGGTGCAGCGCAAGATATTTCGGCTCTCAATCGTGTTGTGTCGGGCAAACGGCTTTTTCCCTCTATGGAAACCGCGCCAAGGGCCCAAGCTTTCCTAGCTGGCGGAATTGAAAGAGGCAACTAGGGACTGCTGACCACATCCCATTTAAGAGATATTGAATTCGACAACACACTCATCGATGCGGCCTCTGACTTCAACATTATTACGTTCAATACACTGAATGTTGCGGGATTTACAAAACAAGACGCTACCCATTCCCCGTTTGTGATTAAGAACCCGAAGGAGAAGTCTTGAACGCGTATGGCTACATCAACCTCGAGGTCAAGATAGGACGCGGCTATAACGCATAGCATATTCCACATTGTCAAGAGAGTCGGGTTACGACATGATATTGGGACACTTATGGGTACCTCGACAACAAGGCAAAATTAGGTACATCCCCTCTACCAATGACAATGCCTCAAAGAATCTCCAACAAACCGTCCCACTTTGCTTGCATGTCGACGAGTTACCGAGGGAACCGGACGCCGAGGAAGACTTGTCGGCGCTAACTCATGGATTCCAAACGCAAAGTAAGCTTTGGACGACGATTTTCTCTGACTAGGTCATTTCTTCCCTATTTTATCATGGGGACTCGGCGCAATTCTTGGCACAACCACCGTCAAGAGGTATGAATGGGGTGTTGGGTCATTTAAACACTTCGCAAGAAACTTAGAAACGACCACCAAAGCAGAACGTGGCCAAGATTCTAACGGCTACACAATGCCTGAACCCGTTTTCAATCGGAGATATAGTGATTAAGGTAAACTCGTTTTAAGTTGGGAAGATGACGGTAAAAATAGCTGCTCGAATTGGTTCTCCTGATGAAAGAGAAGACGAGCCGTATCTGGTGGCGGACGTTCTTTTTGGAGGATCTTCGCAAGCTCATCAACACGAGACAAGCCGAAGGCGTGATAGTCCACTCGCGATGGCTCAAGCTTTCCCATCCCTAAAATCTTGTACTTTTCCAACCACTCTCCCTTTAGTATTTCCTTCGACGGTTTCTCTTGATATATGTATTTCCCCAAGATGAATACACCGTTTGTATTCTTCTAATTTCTTTTTCATTAAAAAAAAAAAAAAACATACATCTCTTTCCGAATTGGTTTTCTGATCTCGAGAGAAATACATCCAACTAACCTAAAACCTTTGAAAAAGCCATTGTCCATCATATCACAAAACGTAAATACCTTATTCAATTATTCAAAAAAAAAGGGGGGGGACGTTAATTGGCGAAGAAGAAGGTAAAGATGAGTCTACAAAAAAAAAATCAAGACGACTAAGCAACAAACAGGAATGATTAAAGGGAGAAACTAGTCATCGAAAGATGGAACACGAGTCCCCTCGGTCAAAGATATTTTCAAGCACTTTCCCCAACAATCTCTGGGCAGCAAAGATTCTATTCGGCGACATTAGTAGCAGCAACCTCAACATCCCATCCCGAAGCAACCTCAGCTGCAACAACTTCCATCTCTTTTCCGGCACCCGCTTCAACAACTGGTCCAGCATATGCCACCATGATGCCCCCAATGTCACCAACGACATCCCCGACGCCAACTCCGAAAGCTGCTTCAGCCTTGTCAAGCGCAGCGTCTTCCTCAAAGGTCTTCTTAGCGACCTCTCGAGGAAGATTTCTTAATTCATCTCGCATCGATCGAGAATTATAACTTATGTCCTGAACGAAGAAGTTATGTTGGATTTCCTCTAAAAAATCCCACAAGCTCATTTCTCCGTTGTTTCAACCTATGAGCGGAGTCATCCGCCTTTGACTGGCCGAGAAAAAGTTTTGCTTTGTAATGGAGCTTCTCAACACACCAGGGTTCTTCACCACCTTCCCATTCCTCCTCCATGTTCACCGAACCCAAGAAAGTCCGAACACGCGCCCGCACCTCGCCAAGATAGATAGAAGGAAGGTTCTTGATAATTTCACCGATTTCATGGAACGGAGAGATTCGATTCTACCTAATGCCTCCTCATGAGAAGAAAAAGCGGTCTTCCCAGATTCAAAGTTTTCTCCAGAAGAATTAAAGGTATGGGTTTGTCTCGGAGGATCCCATCATACACTACAAAGAATAGACTAACTATGCGAATGGAGGGTTCAAGATCATCTTTACGTTCCCCGACGAGAATGATGCGATCCCGAAAGGAAAGTTTTATACTAGCCGTGAGTTAAGGCATGATATCCGATCCTAATTAAACTTCATCCCACCGATCAATATAAAGGGAAGCCTCATGCTTGGGCTGTATTAGGGTTTGGTGAGAGAACGTGGAAGAACGTGTTTGAGACACGCTAGCTCATGTTTTGCTTTCCCGCCGTGAAGACTTTAGATTCTAAGCAAACCGTGCGTAACCAAAGCGGAAGAAGTAACGCCTTTGTGGGCATAACACTCTCGGGTTTTTGAAGAGAAAAGAACTTCATGTTTGAGCCAAGTAAGGAAAATAGGCAGTCGGGCCCTTGACGGCAAATCACCAAGCTAACCACGCAACGTCTTGGTCCCACCACGCCACACCGTCCGTACATGCCTTGAAGACAAATCACCAAGCAAACCATGTCTTGTCGTGGCTGTACCATGCCAAGCCGTCCACTCTATTACCGCAGGCCCTATCATGCCAGACTACCCATGCCATGGCTTGCCACGCCGACACCAACAACTCGTCAAGCCAGCATCATGACGTTCCCTAACCCAGCCAAGACGATGAGTATCCAGATTAAGTCGACGTCTTTCACTTCATAGCTTCACGGTTTAACAAATAAAATCTAGGAAAGGCAGCCAAATACGGGATCATGAACTCTCCTTACCACAAACAGCAACCATGTCAAGCCATTCACCATGCTTGCCTTTCCAAGACCGCGCCCACTTTGCCTCGATGATGTACGGCCAGACCAAGCCAGCAACTTTCGTCTCACCACTCCACGGTCTGTATCCCCAGTACAACTTACGCAGGGCCGCCAACACTGGAAGCAAGAACTCTCTTCACCCCTCAAAAAGGTTAGTCGGATTTTCCCCCGCCATCTTTGCAATGATTTACATCTTGATTCCGTCCTTATGCTTCAATCATATGCTTACCTCGCAACAAGGCACCTATTCCGAGCTAAGCAGGGGACTTAATGTTGATGGTGGTTTTTACCTTAGGGGTAAAATCGTAAAACCCTATTCAGACAGTGATGTCACAGAACTTGAGTAATAATGTCCAAACCAAGCACATTTATTGAACCCTTTAATTCGTCTGCGAGAAAATTACCAGGGTACCTTTTTTTTAATGTTGATTAGGGTTTCGACAGGCCAAAACCCTAATTCTCACACCGCATGTGCCAATGGATAACCATGCCAGCCACACCTATAGCGCCAAAGAATGCCAACCATGCTAGCCGCATCCATGTGCCAATGGCTAACCATGCCAGCCACACCTACTGCGCTAAAGCTTTACCAACGATGCTAGCCGCATCCATGTGACAATGGCTAACCATGCCGGCCACACCTACTATCGCCAAAGCATGCCAACCATGCTAGCCGCATCCATGTGCCAATGGCAACCATGCCAACCATACCTAGCGCTCCAAGGCATGCCAACCATGCTAGCCCAGTACCAGGTGCCAATGGAAAACCATACCCAGCCACACCTACCGCCTTGCCAAACGCACCTTGCCATGGCCCCATGCTAACCTAGCCGCTACCACCTTGCTGGCCTTCCCTACGTGGCTACCAAAAATGAAGGCGTGCGACAATCAACGGTCGCCCTTCAATCCCGTGGAGCAAATCCTGGCCAAAGTCAAGGTGACCAAACGACCTTTGGCCCAAAACCCTAGCTTGGTCACGAACCTAGCCAAGCTAGCCACGCCATGCGCCCATGGAAAACCCTTGGCCCCACATGCCAATCCAAATCGCACCTAGCCAAGCTAGCCACGCCATGCGTCCATGGAAAACCCTTGGCTCCACATGCCAAGCCAAACCTAGCCAAGCTAGCCACGCCACGCGCCCATGGCAAACCCTTGGCCCCACATGCCAAGCCAAATCGCACCTAGCCAAGCTAGCTACGCCATGCGCCCATGGAAAACCCTTGGCCCCACATGCCAAGACAAACCGCACCTAGCCAAGCTAGCCACGCCATGCGCCCATGGCAAACCCTTGGCCCCACATGCCAATCCAAACCTAGCCAAGCTAGCCACGCCATGCGAACATGGCGAACCCTTGGCCCCACATGCCAAGCCAAAACGCACCTAGCCAAGCTAGCCACGACATGCACTCATGGCAAACCCTTAGCCCAGATTCCAAGCCAAACCTAGCCAAGCTAGCCACGACATGCACCCATGGCAAACCCTTGGCCCCACATGCCAAGCCAAATCGCACCTAGCCATGCTAGCAGCACCATGTGCCAACATTGCCAAATCCTTGGCCCCACATGCCAAGCCAAGCCACACCTCTGCCTTGGCACCTAGCCATGCTAGCCACACCATGTGCCAACGGCTTGCCAAACCCTTGGCCCCATATGCTAAGCCAAACCGCACCTAGCCATGTTAGCCGCACCATGTGCCAACGGCGTGCCAAACCCTTGGCCTCACATGCCAAGACAAGCCACACCTTGGGTTGGCACCTGCCCATGCTAGCCGCACCATGTGTCAACGGCTTGCCAAATCCTTGGCCCCACAAGCCAAACGTACCTAGCCGCGCCATCATGATGGGCTTCCCTACGCGACTACCAAAACGAAAAGTGCGATAATCGATCATCCCCCTTCAATCCAGGAGCGAATCCTAGCCCTCCAAGGTTACAGGACAACGCATGGTAACCTTTGGCCAAAAACCTAAGTTTGGACACGCTGAACCACGCCATGCCAACGGCATGCCAACCTAGCCGCGCCTCCATGCCATGCCAATAGCATGCCAACCTAGCCACGCCACCATGCCATGCCAATGGCATGCTAACCTAGCCAAGGTCAGCCATGCTGGCCTTCCCCATGCGGCCACCAACGAACGAAAGCGTGCAAAGATCAACGGCTACCTTTCCTCTTAAGATACAAAATCTCGACCGTCGAAGGTCACCAAGCTACCAAGTCTCCCGAGCTCGACTTGCCAGGAAACAACCCTACGCTACATGTTTTCCACAAAAAACATGCGAGATATCAACATATATCACAAACTGGGGATCCTCTTTGGGTATTGGTTTGGCGGTTTACAGCGTGCGGCGTACACTATGCTTGTCATAAGGAAGTGTCATAAGGGTGAGGCGGTTATTAAATACAGGGAGTTAAAAGTGAAACATGCTGGCCTTCCCTACACGACTATCAAAAACGGAAGCGTGCAACGATCAACGACTACCTTTCCCCTTAAGATGCAAAATCTCGACCGTCGAAGGTCACCAAGCTAGAAAGTCTCCCAAGATCGACTTTCCAGGCAACAACCATGCTACATGTTTTCCACGAAAACATTCGAGACATCAATACATATCACAAACTGGGGGATCCACTTTAGGTATTGGTTTGGCAGTTTACAGCGTGCGGCGTACACTACGCCCGTCATAAGGAAGTGTAATAAGGATGAGGCGGTTAGTAAATACAGGGAGTAATAGTGAAACGCTCTTTTTTATGGAACATCAATTCCATGCGTTAACGGTTACCACATCCTCCCATTTACTCGCCCATTTTTCCATTCCTTAATGAGACCAAGACATTTCACTTCGACTTGTATAAATAGGTCTTACCTATTTCCACCAACAAGAAGTGGAGGTCGGTAAGAATACAACACTCGGAAAATATTTTCTAGCTCTCCATCCTTAGCTTCCCACTTTCTCGATACAAGTCGTGAAACCACTACTCTTCCAGAATCAACTTTGGTCTCAACACTTTCTTCGCTTCCCTCCCCAAAACCAACCCATTCTCCTCCTTTTTGTGATCAAAGCAAGTCTGGAACGGCCATTTATTGGTTTAGGCAGGATTTGTACAGATTGATCTCTCGAATCTAAAGTACTACCTTGCAGTACATTGTTTAGGGTTTAAATTCGATTCTCACACACACACCCGAAATTACCGAAATTAGCAGAAACCATTTTCACTCTCAAACACCATCGTAACAGTATTTACGGTTCATCTCGAATTTTAGTTTTGAACCGTAATTGGTGACCTTTCTAAACTCTGGGTTCCAGGGTTATTTACGGTTCGTAATTCTGGTATCGACATCAACCGTTATAAGTTCACTTATGGTTCAAAAAAAAACGTAACTGAAGAAAATTCTCTGATATAAGAACATACGGTTGGTAATTGAACTATTACCAACCGTAATAACATCAAAATCTCTAGTTACGGTTCGTAATTGAGCTAAAATCAACCGTAATTCACATAAACCCAGAAATTTGAATTTCAATTTTCATCTAAAACCCTAATTTTTGATAGGCATTAAACTTAAATCAAACAAAATAAACTAAACCCTAACTGGGTTTTTCAAAACATACCTCATATAAGTCATTACACTTGATTAATTTTTGAATCGCCGATTAATCAAAGACGATGAAATTTTCAGTTTTAATGGAGGTTACGGTTGATGGGATGAGGAGAAGATAATAAGAAAGAAAACCAATTTTCAATTTATCTTTGATTTAGGTTAAAAAATGGGAAGGGTAATCTAGACAATTTATAATACCATTTGGACACCCCCTAACCAACTAGAGGGACATTACTATCATGGTTCGCCCCTCTAATAAAACCTGCTACCCCTATGACAGGTTACATTAAATAGGACAGGCACATATGTTTATGATCTCTCAATTCTTACCCTTGTAAACAACTTTACATGCTTTATTAAGAAATAAAAAGAACAAATTTCTCTTTCTTCTTTCTTTTTTCTTTTTTCTCTTTCCCTTCCCTTATAAAAACCCTAAACAATGTAGTGTAAGGGAGTACTTTAGATTCGAGAGATCAATCTGTACAAATCCGGCCTAAACCAAGAAATGGTCGTTCCAGACTTGCTTCGGTCACAAAGTGAAGGAGAATGGGTTGGTTTTGGGGAGGGAAGCAAGGAAAGCGATGAGACCGAATAGTTGATTGGAAGAGAGTAGTTGTGTTACTACGACTTGTATCAGAAAAGTGGGAAGGCTAACAAATGGTAAGCTAGCAAGTATTTTCTGAGTGTTGTGTATTCCCCCAATGAACTTGTTGTTCTGTGGAAATAGGTAAGACCTATTTATACAAGTCGAAGTGAAACGTACCCTGGTCTCATTAAGGAATGGAAAAATGGGAGGAGGTGGTAACCGTATGCATGGAATTTGATGTTCCATAACGTTAACGCATGGAATTGATGTTCCATAAAAATATTAACGTACAAAAACCATTTTCACCTACAAACAAGAAGCATCTTTGATCGATTCGATGAATGTGCTAATGGTCATAATGACGTCACAGAACTTGAGTGTTGATGGTGGTTTTTAGCTTAGGGGTAAAATCGTGAAACCCTAGTCAGACAGTGACGTCACAGAACTTGAGTAATAATGTCCAAACCAAGCACATTTATTGAACCCTTTAATTTGTCTGCGAGAAAATTACCAGGGTACCTTTTTTTTTTTAAATGCTGATTAGGGTTTCGACAGGCCAAAAACCTAATTCTCACACCGCATGTGCCAATGGATAACCATGCCATCCACACCTACTGCGCCAAAGCATGCCAACCATGCTAGCCGCATCCATGTGCCAATGGCTAACCATGCCAGCATACCTACTGCGCCAAAGCATGCCAACCATGCTAGCCGCATCCATGTGACAATTGCTAACCATGCCATCCACACATACTGCGCCAAATCATGCCAACCATGCTAGCCGCATCCCTGTGCCAATGGCAAACCATGCCAGCCACACCTACCGCGCCAAAGCATGCCAACCATGCTAGTCTCATCCTGTGCCAATGGCAAACCATGCCAGCCACACCTACCGCGTCAAGGCATGCCAACCATGCTAGCCGCCCCCCAGTGCCAATGGAAAACCATGCTAGCCACCTCGCCAAAGCATGCCAACCATGCTAGCCACACCCCAGTACCAATGGCAAACCATGCCAGCTACACCTACGCGCCTTTCCAAACGCACCTTGCCATGGCCCCATGCCAACCTAACCGCGCCACCTTGCTGGCCTTCCCTACGTGGCTACCAAAAACGAAGGAGTACGATAATCAACGGTCGCCCTTCAATCCCAGGAGCAAATCCTAGCCGTTCGAGGTTACCAAATGACCTTTGGCCCAAAACCTTAGCTTGGTCACAAACCTAGCCAAGCTAGCCACGCCATGCGCCCATGGCAAACCCTTGGCCCCACATGCCAATCCAAACCGCACCTTGCCAAGCTAGCCATGCCATGAAGAGAAGTTGATGCTGGCGCATGTCTACTTCATCATTCTTGACTCGGTTGCAGAGAAGTTGCTCCAGATCCTCTCGCGAAACGAAGTTGGACGGATGGCTTCTTTCCAATGGGGTTCTAGCGCGAATCTCTTCGTCCATAGAGACGTGTTCCGCCGAGGCGCTAGCGTCGGGAGTGTTGGAGGCGTTTCTAAACAGCTCTGGAGGGTGTGACTCACGTGGTAGCTGCTCTGCTAGGGCCTTGATAAAGGTGAGTACTTCTTTCTGTGTTGAAACCATATCCGTCTGGGCTCTAGCGAGAACTTCCTGTCGTTCCGTCAATCAGCGATGGTGACATAGGGTCGACTTCCTCTGGTTCCTACGGTTTCTCGTCCCGTCGGAGGGGTAATTGGAGTATTAGTGGTGGTTGGAGGTGCCATGCTTGACGAAGCGTTAGGAACGGTAGCGGCGGCCCTGGCTCTGGTGACTAGTGGCGTAACGCCTGAAGGGGTGCTTTCGGCACTGCCGTGTTTATTAGGTTGTGCAGGGACATTAGAGACGGCGGCAGCTCTGGCCCTGGTGATCGGCGGTGTTACACTCGAATGAGCGCTTTCGGTGTTACCGTGTTCACTAGGTGACATGGCGACGTTGTTGGAAGTAACGTTAACACCAGGGATGTGTTCTGTGCTGGTGTTCTCGGCAGCTGATCCGGATCTGAGTTCCACCATGTTGGGATCGGTGTTTGAAAAATGGGATCAGGAATTGAAAGCTAATATTGTAACCGATAGATCAATCTCCCACCGTGGTTGCCAATTGTTTGTAGGTGAAAATGGTTTCTGCTGATTTCGGTAATTTTGGGTGTACGGGTGAGAAACAATTTAAACCCTAAACAATGTACTGCAAGGGAGTACTTTAGATTCGAGAGATCAATCTGTACAAGTCCGGCCTAAACCAAGAAATGGCCGTTCGGACTTGTTTGGTCACAAAGTGAAGGAGAATGGGTTGGTTTTAGGGAGGAAGCAAGGAAAGCGATGAGACCAGAATAGTTGATTCTCGGAAGAGTAGTTGTGTTACTACGACTTGTATCAGAAAAGTGGGAAGGCTAACAAATGGTAAGCTAGCAAGTATTTTTTGAGTGTAGTGTATTCCCCCGAATGAACTTGTTGTTCTGTGGAAATAGGTAAAACATATTTATACAAGTCGAAGTAAAACATACCCTGGTCTTATTAAGGAATGGAAAAATGGGTAAGTAAATGGTAGGAGGTGGTAACCGTATGCATGTAATTTGATGTTCCATAACGTTAACACATGGAATTGATGTTCCATAAAAACATTAACGTATGAAATTGATGTCCCATGAACGTTTCACTTTTAACTCCCTGTATTTACTAACCGCCTCACCCTTATGACACTTCCTTATGACGGGCGTAGTGTACGCCGCACGCTGTAAACCGCCAAACCAATACCCTTGGCCCCACATGCCAAGCCAAACCTAGCCAATCTAGCCACGCCATGCGCCCATGGCAAACCCTTGGACCCACATCCAAGACAAATCGCACCTAGTCAAGCTAGCCATGCCATGCGCCCATGGCAAACCCATGGCCCCACATCCAAGCCAAACCGCACCTAGCCAAGCTAGCCACGCCATACGCCCATGGCAAACCCTTGTCCCCACATGCCAAGCCAAACCGCACCTAGCCAAGCTAGCCACGCCATGCGCCCATGGCAAACCCTTGGCCCCACATGCCAAGCCAAATCTAGCCAAGCTAGCCACGCCATGCGTCCATGTCAAACCCTTGGCCCCACATGCCAAGCCAAATCGCACCTAGCCAAGCTAGCCACTCCATGCGCTCATGGCAAACCCTTAGCCCCACATGCCAAGCCAAACCTAGCCAAGCTAGCCACGCCATGCGCCCATGGCAAACCCTTGGCCCCACATGCCAAGCCAAATCGCACCTAGCAATGCTAGCCGCACCATGTGCCAACGGCTTGCAAAACCCTTGGCCCCATATGCCAAGCCAAGCCACACCTTGCCTTGGCACCTAGCTAAGCCAAAACGAAGGCGTGCGACAATCGACGATCCGCCTTCAATCCCAGGAGCGAATCCTAGCCCTCCAAGGTTACCAGACGACGCATGGTAACCTTTAGCCCGAAAACCTAAGTTTGGCCACGCCAAACCACGCCATGCCAATGGCATGCCAACCTATCCGCGCCTCCATCCCATGCCAATAACATGCCAACCTAGCCGCGCCACCATGCCATGCCAATGGCATGCTAACCTAGCTGCGCCGCCATGCTGGCTTTCCCTATGCGGCCACCAACGAACGAATGCGTGCAAAGATCAACGGCTACCTTTCCTCTTAAGATACAAAATCTCGAACGTCGAAGGTCACCAAGCTACCAAGTCTCCCGAGATCGACTTTCCAGGAAACAACCCTACGCTACATGTTTTCCACAAAAAACATCTGAGACATCAACACATATCACAAACCGGGGATCCTCTTTGGGTATTGGTTTGGCGGTTCTGACGTGCGGCGATACTACGCCCGTCATAAGGAAGTGTCATAAGGGTGAGGCGGTTAGTAAATACAGGAAGTTAAAAGTGAAACATGCTTGCCTTCCCTACACGGCTATCAAAAACGGAAGCGTGCAACGATCAACGACTACCTTTCCTCTTAAGATGCAAAATCTTGACCGTCGAAGGTCACCAAGCTAGAAAGTCTCCCAAGATCGACTTTCCAGGCAACAACCATGCTACATGTTTTCCACGAAAACATTCGAGACATCAATACATATCACAAACGGGGATCCACTTTGGGTATTGGTTTGGCGGTTTTACTGACGTGCGGCGTACACTGCGCCCGTCATAAGGAAGTGTAATAAGGATGAGGCGGTTAGTAAATACAAGGAGTAATGGTGAAACGCTCTTTTTTATGGAACATCAATTCCATGCGTTAACGGTTACCACATCCTCCCATTTACTCACCCATTTTTCCATTCCTTAATGAGACCAGAGTACGTTCACTTCGACTTGTATAAATAGGTCTTACCTATTTCCACCGAACAAGAAGTGTAGGTCAGGAGCATACAACACTCATAAAATATTTGCTAGCTCTCCATCTGTTAGCTTCCCACTTTCTGATACAAGTCGTGAAACCACTACTCTTCCAGAATCAACCTGGTATCAACACTTTCTTCACTTCCCTCCCCCAAAACCAACCCATTCTCCTCCTTTTTGTGACCGAAGCAAGTCTGGAACAACCATTTCTTGGTTTAGGCCGGATTTGTACAGATTGATCTCTCGAGTCTAAAGTACTGCCTTGCAGTACATTGTTTAGGGTTTAAATTCGATTCTCACACACACACCCGAAATTACTGGTTTAAATTCGATTCTCACACACACACCCAAAATTACCGAAATTAGCAGAAACCATTTTCACTCTCAAACACTACCGTAACAGTATTTACGGTTCATCTCGAATTTTAGTTTTGAACCGTAATTGGTGACCTTTCTGAACTCTGGGTTCCAGGGTTATTTACGGTTCATAATTCTGGGATCGACATCAACCGTTATAAGTTCACTTATGGTTGAAAAAAAAAATGTAACTGAAGAAAATTATCTGATATAAGAACATACGGTTGGTAATTGAACTATTACCAACCATAATAACATCAAAATCTCTAGTTACGATTCGTAATTGAGCTAAAATCAACCGTAACTCACATAAACCCAGAAATTTGAATTTCAATTTTCATCTAAAACCCTAATTTTTGATAGACATTAAACTTAAATCGAACAAAATAAACTAAACCCTAACTGGGTTTTTCAAAACATACCTCATATAAGTCATTACACTTGATTAATTTTTGAATCGCCGATTAATCAAAGACGATGAAATTTTCAGTTTTAATGGAGGTTACGGTTGATGGGATGAGGAGAAGCGAAGAACAAAGAAAACAAATTTTCAATTTAGCTTTGATTTAGGTTAAAAAATGGGAAGGGTAATCTAGACAATTTATAATACCATTTGGACACCCCCTAACCAACTAGAGGGACATTACTATCATGGTTCACCCCTCTAATAAAACCTCTGCTACCCTATGACAAAGTTACATTAAATAGGACAGGCACATATGTTTATGATCTCTCAGTTCTTACCCTTGTCAACAGCTTTACATGCTTTATATTAAGAAATAAAAAGAACAAATTTCTCTTTCTTCTTTCTTTTTTCTCTTTCTCTTCCCTTCTAAAAAACCTAAATAATGTACTGCAAGGGAGTAATTTAGATTCGAGAGATCAATCTGTACAAGTCTGGCCTAAACCAAGAAATGGTTGTTCCAGACTTGCTTCGGTCACAATGTGAAGGAGAATGGGTTGGTTTTGGGGAGGGAAGCAAGGAAAGCGATGAGACCAGAATAGTTGATTCTGGAGGAGTAGTTGTGTTACTACGACTTGTATCAGAAAAGTGGGAAGGCTAACAAATGGTGTAGTTGCAGGATTTCCCACACTACACCCCTCACAAGAATTCACACAATCAAGTCATTTTAAGATGAACAATCATAATCTTTATTGATTAATCTCACAAATGTTACAAGATGAAAAGGAACTAAACTAAAGAATTAACAACCGCTCTGAACTTTCTTTCTCCTAATGACTTGCTCAACACTCGAAAAACATCTCTCTCTTCTTAAGCCTATTCGGCTCTTTATATAGGACATTACATAGTGGATGACAGCTAAGCTGTCCTTTATTTTATGATCTGACTTGCGACGCTCTCACAAGTATTCAAATGTTAAATCTCGCAACACTCCTAAATCTCGCTAGGTCTTCACATCTTTCTCGTGTTCAGGCTGTCGTCATCCGTTGCGTCATTTTTATTACCAATCTGCGATATCTTCGCAGTGTGTCGTTCAAGGATTTCGCAAGAATATTGATGTTGCGATATTCTGATCCTACATCTTGCCTCTTCTCATGTATTCTGCGGAGGAGAGAATTTCATGAGAACTAATACTTAAATGCCGCAATTTTGTTCATTTCTTTCCCTAAATTTTTGCCGCATGATTCCATGAATTAAGCATAACCGTTTACACGTGTTAAATATTCCCCTATTCACCGGCACATTAAATGCTAACTAGGTCATCATCTTTTGTCTATTTAAGAAGAGATCCATCATAAGAATATTTTCTTTCTTTTACTTCGTCTTCTTCATCTCTACATTCTCTCGTGAATTTTCTTTTTGTCGCCTGCAACTTTTTACTTTGTTCATCTTTCCATAAATCTTCTCCATCTTTTTTCTTTCTTTGTTCCTATGGAGCCATCAAGGTTTGTTGATTTTTTTAAAAACCGATCTTCTTAGGATTGATCTCTTCTACTGAAACTGTTTTATTTTATATTGTTCATCTTTGAATAATTCCCATCTTTTTTGATTCAAAAAAAACACTTCTAGCACCAAGTTCACAATCCAAAACCCTAACGTTCCCAAGATTTCAAAAAAAATCGTTGTGAACAAAAGAAAGCCTGCGACTAGCAAGGTATTAAGAAACACTTATTCTTTTAATAACAATATTGTTGCCTATGTTTCTTATTTGACTTGTGATTCGCAGGGTGATGGGAATGTTGATAGCCCCCCCAAAATACCTTGCCATCCTAAGAATGTTGAAACTTCTGTTCCATTTCCTCTGTTTAAGCTTTCAACACCTCCTGCGATATATTCACAAACTGAATCCCCTCTTCTTATTTGCGAAAATGTCGCTGCAGACTTCTCCCCTGTAACTAACCTTTCCATTAATGAAATTCCTCGTGATAATCCTGCTGCGAATGAACCCTTCTCTTCTTCTGCTGTCAATGTCTCTTTTATGAACACTGCCTCAGCCCCAATCATTAACCTTCATCAAATTTCATCTTCAGATGACACATCTATGTCGAAAGATGATTAAACTTTCCCAACTTCTGCCATTGTCAGTTCTTCATCCGAATCTTCCCATTTTACTAAAGAAAATCTGGAAGGGATGGATATCGCTTTCAAGGTTTTATCAGATATTCTGGATGATATCAAGAAAGTTTCTATTGATCCTATCAAATCTGGTGTCTGCGAAGTTCTAAGTAAATATTTTAGCTCTGACAGAATGGCTTCACAGACATCCCTAGAAAAGGAAATTGAAACTTTGAAGAATAACCTCCAGGCCATGACCTTGAAATGTGACACTCTTCATTTTGAAAATCAAAAGCTTCAGAATATTTCACTGGATTGTGACAATCTTCGCAAGAAGAATGAGGAACTAAAAGGTATAAAAATATTATTATTATTATTATTTTAAAATCCCTTTTTCGCCCTTTAAGCTCTAAACCAGAAACGAAAAATGGAGATATATCAGTTTGAATCCGTCGCCAAAGAAGCCCGAATGGATAAAGATGCTTGGATGGATCAATATAACCAATTAGATAATCTTCATACGTACTCTGTTGATCAAATAGATAATCTTACCAAGGAGAATGCTCAATTAGTCCGAAGCAAAACTTATTAAGTAGTGAATTATCTCGCCTCTCTTACTTTTTGACTAAAGCTAATGGAGTTGGAAACTTTATCGATGAGAATGAAACTCTATCTCGGGAGAGCGAATCCTTTTAAATAAGGTGGCGATCTCTTCGCGCAGAACTTAACATTTGCCAAAAGTATGTAATGATCAAGAACGATCCTCTACTCATTGAGAAATAAACTCAAAGAAGTAATGAGAATCATCTTACTCAGAGAAAGGATAAACTTATTCAAGGTAGAATAACTCTAAGCATAAAGGCAAGTCAACTCAAAGATCAATACTCCAAGCTAGAAGAATCCTACACTTCTCTTGCGAAGGAAAACACTTTACTCATTTCTAATGAAAAGAGTTTGCGATCTCGACTGAAAGGTTTGGTTGGAGATAAGTTTGACAATGCCATGGACCACTTGGAAAATAGTTGCTTGCTTTAACTCAATATCTTATCTCGCAAAAGGAAGGTAGTCATAAAATTTGACTGCCACAACCATTTTTTGTTAAAACTTTTTATTATGTCTTCCTTGCAAATCCTTCACCTGAATGATTTTCTTTATTCTTTGTTTTTGTAGAATCTGAGAAAGATATTCGCTCCTCTCTTTCTACTTTGGAATCTAACTATGCCAAGGTTCGCAAAGAAAATGTATTACTTGCCTCTACTCTTGCTCGTTCTCGCGATCGGGCAGAAAGAAGATTTGATTATCTCGCTTATTCCAAAGATATCCAAAGTAGGAATCACCAGAAAGCACTTCTTCGCCAAGTTCATCTCAGGGCTAAAGTTCTTGTGCATGATATCTTATTGTCCAAATATCTTTCCCCTGTATCTGTCGAACCTTTGGAAGTAGATGATGATGAAGTTCCTGGTTCTCCTGATAGTGATTATCATTATGAAAGTGGCGAAGATTTCGCAAATGAAGAGTGAGGTTCTCTCTAATGATGAAATTGTCGATAATAATCCAGATGAAGAAGAAGTTGGAATAAACTAGAATGAAGAAAGGACTTGCGAAAAAAAAAAGCCAAATAAATCGAGAAAGCTGGTGAGAGTGATAAAATTAGTGAAGGACGTCCATTATCTCCGTCTGGCGAAAAAGTCGATGTTGAGGCTTGAACTTATTTTGTAATTTTATTTCTTTGGACTACTTCATCTGTATAACTTTTTGCATATGGTACACTTCAGTCATCTTTGAGATGCATTTACTCTTTTATTATTGTGTTTACTAGCGAGAAAGATAATATTCATTGTTTAATAATTCCCATACTGCCTCTCATTATCTTTCTTGCGATGGATGACCTGCATAAATAATAGTCAGTTCTTATAAATCTTTTTGTTGAATCATGTGGTCTTATTTTGCCTTCCTAGTTAAAGGTCTTATTGTGCCACCTCTTGTCATTGCGACAAAATCGCAGGATGTCTTTGCATTTGCATGAAAAAACCCATTGATCTTGCCTTAACTCTTTCTTTGAAATTTTTGTTGCGACAATATGACAGGCATAAAAATTCTTGCGAAAATGAAGCCCCATGACAATGCCGTCTTGCGACGAAATCGCAGGACGTCCTTACACTTTCATGTACTGACCCCATTGATCTCGTCTTATCTTTGTCTTTTGTATTATTGCCTCTTCAGGATTGTCGCACAAATATGACAAGCCTAAATTTTCTTGTGAAAATAAAGCTTTGTGATATTTGCGTCTTAAGACACTTATCAGCTCCCTAATGGAGGGTGCCGCCCTTATCTTCCCCCCGGTTGCCCCTTCAAGGAGGCGTATCTCTACCATACAAGGTTGGCTCCTCCCATCCGGTCTTAACAACAACCAGTTGTTTTCGCAGCCTCTTATCCCTTTTTCCTATAGGGCTTATGGTTACGATACTGCACCCTAAGTGGAGTTTTCTTCGGAGCCGAAAAGATAAGCCAAGACTTGCCAAGAATGGCCGAGACACTTCAAATTCCCTGGGCACTCTTGGCTCAACCGTGTACCTCGGCGCCTTAATCGATGATCTTGACTCCTTAGAAGAGACCCTCAGTCCAACCCGAGTCATAAGCTTAGGTTGAAAATCCGAGGTACCTCTCCGGGACGGGCTTTATTGACCCCAAATCTTCATGACTCAGTTCGTGGGCGGTGTAACCTTTTCCGAGCCATGTCAACAGTACCCCTTTTATGACGTACTTTAGGTCTTACATTTGCCTCTTGCAAAATTTTTATTTCGCGAACTAGGGTGTACGCCATAACAGGTTCGCCTCTTTCTGATATGTGCAAAATTTTCGCATGTTCTTTCTTTGTTTTGTATAATCTCGCAATAATTCTTTCACAAGATTTTCATATAAATTCATTTTGCTTCAATCATACATCATTTCGTGAGTTTAATCTTTCTCCACAATCTTTACGGGTAATATCTCTTCAAGTATAACCTGTTCCATGATCTATCGAGTCTGTGGCCCACATCTTTACCCTCGGGGTTCATCAATCTATATGCCCCTGTTCCAACTATATCCTTAATGATATAAGGTCCATCCCATTTTTCGCAAGTTTTCCCCACTTTCTCACCGATATATCGGTGTTTCTCAGATACCAAGTCACCAGTTTGAAATTCGCGTGTTTTAACACGTTTATTATATTCTCGGGCTAATCTTCGCCGGTAATTTTCCATATGTTGTAGAGCACTTTCTTTTTTTCTTATAATTCATCTAGCTTGGTTAAAATAATACCAAAGACTAAGATTTTTATCCCAATCTTCTCTCTTTGTTGTTGGAATAATAACTTCATTGGTAGACCTCAACTCCATATGTTAAACAAAGGTGACATTCCAGTAGCTTCTCCCTGGTTGTGTTGTAAGCCCGTACTGTATTATGTACCTGTTCACACCATGCTCTATTATTCCCTTCTAATTTCTTCTTCAATATATCTGCGATTGTCTTATTTGTTGATTCTCGCTTTTGTCCGTTGGCACCGAGGGTATAAAGGAGTTGACTTCCCACACTTTATCTTAAATGCATTAAATAATTGATTCTATATTCTCGTCCTCAAACCTGCTTCCCATTATCGATACCACCAGTGGGGATTCCAAATCTGCATATAATATTCTCAAATATTAATGTAAAAATATCTTTGTCGCAAATGTGTTGTAACGCTTTACTTCTGCCCATTTTGTGAAATAGTCTGATGAACAATCGATATCTTCTTTGCCCAGACCCCGGTAAGAATGGTCCCACAATATCTAAACCCCATTTTCCAAAAGGCCATACACTGCTGAAGACGTTAATGGTGCTCTAGGTGCATGTATTTTCTTTCTGTGCCTTTGGAAATCTTCGCAACGCCTTGACATTAGTTTCGCATCTTCATGCATATATGGCCAATAATAACCTTGCATCTTCTCTTTGTATGCCAAAGATCTTCCGCCGCTGTGATTGCCAGCATCCCCACTATGTAACATCTTTAACACTTCTTCTCCTTCTTTTCGTGTTAAGCATCTTAGTGAAGGTCCGTTAAAGGATCTCCGGTACAATATCCCATCCCTTAGTTCATAATTTGTCGCACGGCTTTTTAATTTGTGCGCCTCCAATCTATTCCTTGGTTTTTCTCCTCTCATCAGGTATGCATGAAGTTCTGCTCTCCAATCTTCGATATTAGGTGTTTGTTCTCCATCTTCTATTATCATTACATCTACCTCTTCTTGTTCTTCTTCTTTATTAATTGATGGTGATAAAAGTGTCTCGTATCTTTATGCATCTCAAGCGCTTGGTCTCATCATCATACTTGAGATAAAAGCAAAAGCATCTGCGAGTCTATTATCTCTTCTTGATATGTGTCTCCATTTAATTTTTGGGATTCTCGCGACAATTCCTCAACAAGTTTTCTCAAGTATTTCTTCATGGATGATTCATTTGTAGTGTATTCTCCTTTTATTTGACGAATGACCAATTGCGAATCACCTGGTGATTCTCACATTTTCCAACTTCATTTCTATTGCGAACTTGTAAGCATGTATCACAAAATTCATATTCTGTCTCATTATTTGTGGATGCAAACTCCAATCTGAAGGAAAAAGCCATTTTGTTGCCCTCTGGCGAAATCAAAACAATTCCAACTCCGTTACCTTCCCCATTTGATGATCCATCCACCAATATTTCCCATCTATTTGGTTCTGTTAATAGATCTCTTGGGTTTGCATGTTCTTCTTCTACATCCATCATTTCTTCCACAAACTTCATCATCTTCTAAAGGAAATTCTGCTAAGAAGTCTCGCAACAACTTGCGATTTGGGTGAAGATAATATTTCATATTTGATTTTGAAATGTCCTATTTGTGCATTCCATCTCTCAACTCTGCTGATCTTTTTTGAATTTTTCATTACTGATTCGATTGGTATTTTTGTCAGTACCCTTATTTCATGTGCCTGAAAGTATATTCGAAGTTTAAATGTTGCACAAATTAATGCCAAAATTAGTTTTTCAATCTTTGAATAATTTTTCTCTGCAGAAAGTTTTGCTGATGTAATAGATTTGTTTTTCAACTCCTGCGTCTACTCGTAATAACACGGCACTTAACGCATGCGAACTTGTCGCAAGATAGATTAATAATTCTTCTCCGGTTCTCGCTTTTTGCGAAATAGATATATTCGTCGATGTTCTTTTATTCCTTGAAAAGCTTTCTCGCATTAAGTCTGTCCATCTAAACTTCGCCCTTTTTTTTAGTATATTGAAAAAATGTTTACATTTGTCCGATGATCGCGAAATGAACCTTCCCAGTAAGCTAAGAGCCTATTTAACTTCGCCCATCTTTTACCGTCAGCCGGTGTTGGCATGTCACGAACTGCTTGCACTTTCTCTGGATCAACTTGTATTCCTTCTTTGGATACGATGTAACCTAAAAAATTTCCCGATGCAACCCCAAAGATACACTTTCCTTGATTTACTTTGATGTTAAAATGTCTCATCTGTTCAAAAATTTCCCGCAGATCTTGGACATGATTTTTTGCTTCTTTACTTTTTATTAACATATCATCCACATACACTTCCAATGTTTTGTGTATCCATTTCAAACACCTTTTCTACCATCCTTTGGTATGTTGCTCCAAAGATTTCGCAAACCAAATGGCATTTTTGTATAACAAAGATAATCCTCTTGGAGCAAAAAAGCAAGATGCTCCGATCTTCTTCAAATGAGAAGGATTTGATTGTAGCCTTTATATCCGTCTAAAGAAGATATTCTATCATTTCCTCGCCGCTTGATTCAACCATTTGTGGAATATCTCAGTAATTGAAACTATCCTTCTGACAGATTTATTTAAATCAAGAAATTTATACAAATTCTTATCCCCTTTTTCTTCTTTGGAACCACAACCATGTTTGCTATCCACTCCGGATATTTTGCTTGTCTTATGATTCCTGCATCAAGCATTTTCTGCAACTCTTGTTCTATTTGAGGATGATATGTTGTTGTGATTTTTCTGATTCTTTGTTTGAATGGCCTCGCATTTTTGTCAATCTCCAACCTATGACACGCCACATACGGGTCTATTCTAGGCATCTCGTCCATGTTCCACGCGAAAATATCTTTAAATTCTCGCAACAAACCAATAGTTCTTTCTTCTTCATCTGCCTCCATCTTAGTCCCAATTTTTAGTATTTTGGGTTCTTCTTCGGTTCCAACATTCACTTCCTTTGTTGGTTCCGCTGCAGTGTAGATAGTCTTTGGTTCTTCCATAGGTGTGGGTTCTTTTATCTCCTTCGCAGGCTCAGTTTCTTCTCCCGAAATTTCACTGGGTATTCCTTTTCCTTCCTCTGCTCTTATCATATAAGCTCTAAATTCTTCTTCTTTCTTTGCCTCCTTCGCCATTTCCCTGCAATTTTTTCGCTTCTTTGCACGTCCTTCATACTGTTTCACTTCAATTTGATAACATAATCTCGCTTTATCAGCTTCCTCTCTAATTTCACCAATCCCACTTGGCATAGGAAATTTGATGCATTGATGTAATGTTGATGCTACAGCTTTAATTGCATGTATCCATGACCTTCCCAAAAACATGTTGTATGGTGATTCCATATCCACTACGCATAGTGCCACTTGTGTTTCAATTTCTCCCAGCGAAATTTGCACCTCTATTTCTCCTTTTGGTTTTGTTGTAGATTTGCCAAAGCCATGAATATAATAAGTTGAAGGAGACATCTCTTCATCTTTGTATCCCATTCCTTTGTATGCATGGTAAAATATTATATCCACCGAACTCCCCGTATCAATTAGAGTCATGTTTACCGCCCATTCTTTTATAGTTTTTGCTGATTTTTCCTTTTCTTTCCGTGTGGTTACCGTGATTACCAAAGGAGATGTGTGATTTAAATTTTCTCTTGGTATCTCTGCTGCTGTGAATGTAATCTTCTATTTTTCCCAATCTTTCAAGGGTGATGCCTTCTCCATTGTCATGATTTTCTTTCCTTCAAAATCTCGTTTATGTATTCTCCCTCTAATATTTTCATGGAATTTATTAATCATTGTTTTTGTAATTAAACTACACTCCAACTTTCTATTACATTCCTTGATTTTGATTTTCTCTACTTTAACTGATTTATCAATTTGTTTCATCGTCTTCTTGATTTGAACAATCTTAATAACAGTTTCCAATCTTTAATCTTCAATCCCTGTTTCTAGCGCCATATGTAGTTGCAGGATTTCCCACACTACACCCCTCAAAAAATTCACACAATCAAGTCATTTTAAGATGAACACTCATAATCTTTATTGAATAATCTCACAAATGTTACAAGATGAAAAGGAACTAAATTAAAGAATTAACAACCGCTCTGAACTTTCTATCTCCTAATGACTTGGTCAACACTCGAAAAAGATCTCTCTCTTCTTAAGCCTATTCGGCTCTTTATATAGGAAATTACATAGTGGATGACAGCTAAGCTGTCCTTTATTTTAGGATCTGACTTGCGACGCTCTCGCAAGTATTCAAATGTTAAATCTCGCAACACTCCTAAATCTTGATAGGTATTCACATCTTTCTCGTGTTCAGGCGTCGTTATCCGTTGCGTCATTTTTATTACCAATCTGCGATATCTTCGCAGTGTGTCGTTCAAGGATTTCGCAAGAATATTGATGTTGCGATATTCTGATCCTACAAATGGTAAGCTAGCAAGTATTTTCTAAGTGTTGTGTATTCCCCCGAATGAACTTGTTGTTCTGTGGAAATAGGTAAGACCTATTTATACAAGCCGAAGTGAAACGTACCCTGGTCTCATTAAGGAATGGAAAAATGGGTAAGTAAATGGGAGGAGGTGGAAACCGTATGCATGGAATTTGATGTTCCATAACGTTAACGCATGGAATTGATGTTCCATAAAAACATTAACGTAAAAAAACCATTTTCACCTACAAACAGTAAGCATGCTGATCGATTCGATGAATGTGTTAATGGTCATAATGACGTCATAAAACTTGAGTGTTGATGGTGGTTTTTAGCTTAGGGGTAAAATCGTAAAACCCTAGTCAGACAGTGACGTCACAGAACTTGAGTAATAATGTCAAAACCAAGCACATTTATTGAACCCTTTAATTTGTCTGCGAGAAAATTACCAGGGTACCTTTTTTTTAAAATGCTAATTAGGGTTTTGACAGGCCAAAACCTTAATTCTCACACCGCATGTGCCAATTGATAACCATGCCATCCACACCTACTGCGCCAAAGCATGCCAACCATGCTAGCCGCATCCATGTGTCAATGGCTAACCATGCCAGCCACACCTACTGCGCCAAAGCATGCCAACCATGCTAGCCGCATCCATGTGCCAATGGATAACCATGCCAGCCACACCTACCGCGCCAAAGCATGCCAACCATATTAGCCGCATCCCTGTGCCAATGGCAAACCATGCCAGCCACACCTACCGCGCCAATGCATGCCAACCATGCTTGTCGCATCCCTGTGCCAATGGCAAACCATGCCAGCCACACCTACCGCACAAAGGCATGCCAACCATGCTAGACGCACCCAAGTGCCAATGGCAAACCATGCCAGCCACCGCGCCAAAGCATGCCAACCATGCTAGCCGCACCCCAGTGCCAATGGCAAACCATGCCAGCCACACCTACCGCGCCTTGCCAAACGCACCTTGCCATGGACCCATGCCAACCTGGCCGCGCCACCTTGCTGGCCTTCCCTACGCGGCTACAAAAAACGAAGGCGTGCGACAATCAACGGTCGCACTTCAATCCCAAGAGCAAATCCTAGCCGTCTGAGGTTACCAAACGACCTTTGGCCAAAACCCTAGCTTGGTCACGAACCTAGCCAAGCAAGCCACGCCATGCGCCCATGGCAAACCCTTGGCCCCACAAGCCAAGCCAAACCGCACCTAGCCAAGATAGCCACGCCATGCGCCCATGGCAAACCCTTGGCCCCATATGCCAAGCCAAACCTAGCCATGCTAGCTACGCCATGCGCCCATGGCAAACCCTTGTCCCCACATGCCAAGCCAAATCGCACCTAGCCAAGCTAGCCACGCCATGCGCCCATGGAAAACCCATGGCCCCACATGCCAAGCCAAACCGCACCTAGCCAAGCTAGCCACGCCATAGGCCCATGGCAAACCCTTGGCCCCACATGCCAAGCCAAACCGCACCTAGCCAAGCTAGCCACTCCATGCGCCCATGGCAAACCCTTGGCCCCACATGCCAAGCCAAACCTAGCCAAGCTAGCCACTCCATGCGCCCATGGCAAACCCTTGGCTCCACATGCCAAGCCAAATCGTACCTAGCCAAGCTAGCCACGCCATGCGCTCATGGCAAACCCTTAGCCCCACATGCCAAGCCAAACCTATCCAAGCTAGCCACGCCATGCGCCCATGGCAAACCCTTGGCCCCACATGCCAAGCCAAATCGCACCTAGCCATGCTAGCCGCACCATGTGCCAACGGCTTGCCAAACCCATGGCCCCACATGCCAAGCCAAGCCACACCTTGCCTTGGCACCTAGCCATGCTAGCCACACCATGTGCCAACGGCTTGCCAAACCCTTGCCCCCACATGCCAAGCCAAACCACACCTAGCCATGCTAGCCGCACCATGTGCCAACGGCTTGCCAAACCCTTGGCCCCACATGCCAAGCCAAGCCACACATTGCCTTAGACCCTGGCCATGCTAGTCGCACCATGTGCCAACGGCTTGCCAAACCCTTGGCCCCACATGCCAAACGCACCTAACCGCGCCACCATGATGGCCTTCCCTACGCGGCTACCAAAACGAAGGCGTGCGATAATCGACGGTCCCCCTTCAATCCCAGGAGCGAATCCTAGCCCTCCAAGGTTACCAGACGACGCATGGTAACCTTTAGCCCGAAAACCTAAGTTTGGCCACGCCAAACCATGCCATGCCAACGGCATGCCAACCTAGCCGCGCCTCCATGCTGTAGGATCATGATATCGCAATGCATAGGGCTCGCGAGATCAATAAACGACAGTACCGCGAGGGAGTCGCCGGAAACTAAAATAGACGACGCAATGGGAAACGACACACAAAACAACTGAAAGATATGGAACCTGGCGAGGGTTAAGAAGTGTCGCGAGATTGAATAGTTGTACACTGGCGACACTTCGCGAGGCATTCCCGAAAATAAAGGATAGCTTAGCTGTCATCCACTATGTATTACCCTATATAAAGGGTCGAGTGAGTCTGTTGTAGGAGAGATCTTTTTGGAATTGTTGGGCAAGTCATTAGGAGAGAGAAAGTTCAAGAGTGTCTTATTTGCTAAGTGTAATCCTATTTTTCCTGTGTAAACAACTGTTGAAATTAATCAATAAACATTCTCAATTATGCAACTTTCAATGGACTAATTAACCAAAATATAGTGAGGGGTGTAGTGTGGGAAATCCCGGCTACTACATATGCGCTAGAAACAGGACGAGCAAGGATTGACGAAGAAATTGGAAAGAATTTGGATTAACAGAGAAGAGATTTGGAAAAGATACTCGAGAATTCATTGAAAAAGAAAAATGGCTAGAAGAAGAAACGTACAAGAGCAACCAACGATTGTAAGAAGAAGTGGGAGACTTGTTTGGAGAAAGGAGGAATGAAACAGGAGAATCATCAAGGATGAACATGAGAAATGATGAAGAAGGTCAAAACCAGCCACCAATCTCCCTAGCGGCAAACGCGGTGTGGATTATGATAGAGTAAGTGTGCATACTTGGAGATCTGATTCTGAAGACGAGAGAGAAGAGGAGCAGCAGTTGGTAAACAATGGACAAGGAGAACAAGGGATGAATGGAGAAATGAATCCGAAGAAACGAAGAAATGGCAAATAAGTTAGAAAAGATTGAGACAAACAATACATGAGGAGAGACGGCTAGAGGCGAGAGGAGCGAGCAAACTTGACAAGACAAAATCATGAGCCGAGGATGGAAAATATGAGATTGCAAAGTAGGAGATCTAGAAGTAGCGTGAGATCAAGTTCTAGATCGAACGAGAGAAGAAAGAAGAAGAGTTTTACCAACAGAGAATACCGAGGAAGAGACACAAGATCCGGACGCAGAGTATGGCGAGAGAAGAGGAGAAATAGAAGATCGTTATATTCCTCAAATTTAAAAATCTTCAAATGAGCGAAATAGGGAAAATCAAGAAAACATGCAACTCCAAGGGCCGAATGACCCAGCTGCTGAAGGAAGAATAATCCTACACGGGAGAGAAGAATTGAGAAGAAACCGAGAGATCGAGGATGACATTGAGAGACACTACATTGAACAAGCGCGACTAGCTCGCGAGAGAGAAAGGCTAAGAGAAGAAATGGAAAATCAAGAGATGGAGGAGGCAATCCGACAGAATAACCATGACAACCGCGAGAGAAGGAGGGAACAAAATCGTGCCAATAGAAATATTAATGAAGAGTATGAGAGGGTGCAAATGATGAGAGCTGAGAGGCAGCCAAGAAGAGAGAACAACCGATATAATGGCGTGCGAATTAACGAAAGAGGCGAAGAAGAGCGTCGCGAGGAAAGAAGAGGAGAAGATAATGAGCAGGAAGGTCAAAATAGACACGAGCAAAGAAGGAGAGAAGCAGAGCTAAAAAGACCAGTAGAATCAAATTCTGAGGCAAATGAACAAATCTTAAGAGAACTAGCTGAAATGAGAGGATTACTGAACAATAGAAGAGAAGGAGGAAGGAGACAACTGGACGAAGCCATCGCAGAAGCCGCGAAGAATCCCTTCACGCTAGAAGTACAAATGGGAGGAATACCTCCTAAGTGCAATCTACTCGCATTAACCAACATCTTTGATGGAACAACCTCCGTGCGATACAACATATTAAGGCTTATATGAGATGTATGTTACAATGGGAGAACCATGATGCTATATTGTGCAAATATTTCGCGTCAAGCTTAATAGGAGAAGCACTAAAGTGGTTTGAAAGTCTACCAAGGAATACAATTACATCATTTCACCATTTACAAGCCACATTCCTGGGAGCATACATAAGTAACAACTCTTCACGACCAGGTATTGAAGATGTATTCGGGTTGAAACAAAGGGTTGGCGAGAGCTTAAGGCAGTTGACAATGAGATGGAGAACCATGTGTAGCGAAATGGCGGGATTTGGTTGAGGAGAGATATCTCATCCTCTCATTTGTGAATGCTCTCTTTGCGACTAACTTGTTATACATTCAAATTTTTAGAGTCAAAAATACAATCACGATGGCGTAATCATGAGAACTACAGAAGAATATATCGCCTTAGAAGAAAGACAGAATGAAATGAATTCTTATCCAAATTCGAACACAAACTCGAATGCTGCGAACGCAAGCTTGTTACCTCGCTTCATCAATACAAATGGCGAGCACTTCGCAAGGACAAAGAGCAAGGAGAGTCGATGAGGGACAAAGAAGATAGTAGCCATGGGAAGCCATGATCAAGAAGAGTTTGAGCGAGAGAGGAACTACTATAACCGTAAATAAAGAATAATAAGATTCAGAGGCTAGATCATGTGCAAGAAACTTATGGTGGACGAAGGCAAAATAATCGTGGAGGGCAGAGAAATCATAGAACAAAAGATGGGAACAAATTAAGATGCCTCCACCGAATGCTAGCGTTGAAAAGATCTGGAAGCTATACTTGTGATGGAAAATGTACCAAGACCTTGGAATGTTGGAATGGAACCACCGCCAGGAGATAGAAGTCATGAGTTTTGTTCTTACCATCGCTTCCATGGGCATCAAACAAACGATTGTAGAAACATAAAAAGAATTATTCTCGATGATTGATCGGGGAAGTCAATCACTTTCTAAAGGGAGAAGAAATAGGTCGACATTACCACCACCACCAGAGATGCATAGAACAATGTCAGCCGAAAGGAAAGGAAACATTTGTGATAGAGTAGGAACCAAAGCTAAGAATTTGAATTGCAACTCTATCGTCCACCCTATCGCACCATCAAGATTTTCATGACAACGTGCTCAAGAGAGTCTTTGCGAGAGATGCTAATGATAAAGAAATAATGAGTCTCAAGCGAGAACAACGCAGCTTAGAAAAGTGGCGCTTGAAGACTATTTCCTTCTCTGCAGATGAAGTACCAAAAGGAAGAGAAACACATGATAGCCCGTTGGTTGTGAAACTAGAGATTAACCCGAAACCCGTTGATGGAGAAGATGATGAGGCAGAAGCTTGTTGGGCGATCAACCGAATTCTAATCGACACCGGAAGTTCGGTGAATATTCTCTTCTACCATACTTATAAGACGATGGGCGGAAAAGATGAGGATTTAATTCCCTCGACATACAAGATATATGGCTTTAACGTAGACCGCAAAACAAACCAAAAGGAGAGGTTCACATGAGAATACCTCTACAAGGATTATCCACTGATATTTTATTCTGTGTGGTTGATGTGGAATCTCCATACAATGCGCTGATTGGGAGGCCATGGCTCCATGAAATTTTAGGAGTCGCGTCAACATATCATCAATGTATTAAATTCCCACATCCAAATGGCATTGGTATCATACAGGGAGATTGGAAGGAGTCGCAACAGTGCCATGAGGTTGATATAGAAAATCACAAGAAAGAAGTGCCAAAAGAAAGGGTTGGAAGCAACATGTGAGAAATGAACAGAGAAAGGAAAAACTAATGGTAGATGCTATAGAAGTAAGGGGTCAACGTACTCATGAGGTGAATGCTTAGAGAGGACCAATATTATAACAATGAAGAAGCAAAAGATATGAGGAACAAAAGGCATAAGAAGTGAATAATCAATAACAAATAGATGCAAAGTAACAAATGAAAGTAGTGATGTGCGAGAATCTCGCATCCAAGAGTAAAATGAGAATACAACTAAGAAAGAAAAGTGAAATGCAACAAATGAAACAGAATTGTGCGAATACTTCGCAAACAAATATCAGCAAGTAATGAAAAATGAATGATTGAATGATTTAACAAATATAAATGCGCAAATGAATGGGACGAACCTTTATGGCGTACACCCTAGTTCGCGAATAACATTTCGTAAGAGGCAAATGTAAGACCTAAAGTGCGTCATATAAGGGGGTATCTCTCGCCGTGGTTCAGGGGGAAGGTTACACCGCTCCTGAAGCTCGAACCATGAAAATTTGGGGCCCATGAAAGCCTATCCTAAGAGGTACCTTGGATTCCCAACTATATATGTAGGTTATACTGGTTGGGCGACCGAGGGTCTCTTCTTAGAGTCGAGTGTATGCACAAGGCGCCGAGGTACACGGTTGAGCCAGAGTGCCCGGGATGGATGAACCTACCCTGCCATTCTTGGCAAGTCTTGGCATGCGTTGCACTCGCCCAAGAAAACTCCACTTAGGGTGCGTCTTGTAACCATAAACCCTATAGGTATAAGGGATAAGAGACTCTGCGAAAAACAACTCGGTTGTTGTCAAGACCGGATGGGAGGAGCTAGTCTTGTATGGCCGATGTTTCGCCTCCTTGAAGGGGCAACCGGGAGATGATAAGGGCGGTGCTCTCCATTAGGAGAGTGCCAAACAGACGCAAATGTCATGAGGCTTTGTTTTCGCAAGGAGACTTAGGCTTGTCATATTTGTGCAATGATCCTGCAGAGGCAATAATACTAACGCGAGGGTAAGGCGAGATCAATGGGTCTTTGCATGAAAGTGTACGGACGTCCTGCGATTTCGTCGCAAGACGGCAATGTCATAGGACTTTATATTCGCAAGGATATCTAGGCCTGTCATATTGTTGCAACCAAAACATCCTGCAGAGGCAAAAATACTTGAAAAATGATAAGGCAAGATCAATGGGTCTTTACATACAAGTGTAAAGACGTCCCGCGATTTTGTCGCAATGAATCTGAAGTGGCAGGGGGAGACCTCTAACTAGGGAGGTCTCGACTTGGAAGACCACACAAGATGATAAGGCAAGGTCAATGGGCCTTTGCATGAAAGTGTGGAGGCGGCTTGCGACCTTGTCGCAGCACAAAGAGATAGCATTCTCAACTCATAAAGATATTCGCGACCTCGTCGCAGCTATACATTTCAACAACAATAAAATTATTATCCAACAAAATACATGAGGATAACTAACTTCTTCCATCAGAAGATAAATATCAGAGGCAAGTATGGGAATGGAAGAGATGGAATATTGTTATTCATCTTCTGACGAAAGAGTTATACATTAATAATGTTAGCCAATTATGTTACAAGGGAAAGTGAAGATTGAATTCATGAAAAAAGAGTTATACAAAGAATGTACGAGATATTACACGCAAAGAAAAGAAAACAAAAAGAATTATATCTTTGGTGATTCTTCTTCTCCATCCGATTCTTCGCTTCATTATTTTCATCGCCGAATTCTCTTTCTTCGCCACCCGCTATCGAAACGTCCGAGACAGTGATTCTCAGGAACCTCTTCAAGGAGCCAGGGATATGAATGTAGAGGGATATTACGGTCCTTACAAACATACTCCATGCCTCTATTGCGAAAACGAACAGCATCATTGTTAAAATTCTCCACTGTCGTTAAAAATTGTTTCTTCAACTTGGAATATTTATTCTCGCGAAGGAAGAGATTCTTTGCGAAATGCTCTTTTCGGTTTCGAGTTCTTCAATTCGGCCGAAAATTCCCTATGAGTTGCTCTTTCTCGATTCAAGCTCTTTAATTCTAACTTGAAGCCTCTTCTCGGTCTCGCAAATAAGTAACAACAAGTTAATAATTTACAAGCAATGCTACAAAAGTAAGAAGTAGTAAGGTGTAATAAATAACCTTCTCTATCGATATCATATCTTTAATCAAGGAAGTATGCTCTACAAGGAAGACTAACATCAACACCTAGGTTATTCCCGGCATTATCTAAAACTTTCGCAGCCTCAGCGAATTCATCATCACTATTTATAACAAGGAGGGAACGAATTTGATCTTCTCGCTCACTAAGTAAGGAATTCTGGCGAAGCAATTCATCCCGTTCAATTTGTAGTTCAAGGAGAGATTTTTGAAATGTTGCTAATGCCTGTGCACCATTATTAGCAATGCGATCTTTATCATCTATATGGTCACTAATTTTCTTCCTCAAAATTTTGATTTCTTTATTGGACTCGAGAAACATTCGTTTAAATTGGTTGGCAGCACTTAAACCAGATCTATGTTCAATTTCTAAAAGACGATATTTGGTCTGAAGTTCATTTAATGAAAGGGAGTTAATTTTGTTTGATGAACTACTTAAAGAATTGTTGAGGTGAGCGAGAAGAAGGTTATTATCCATAGGCTCAGGAAATGTATGGAGAAGAATAGCCTCATCGGAGAGATTATATACATCTCATGAGAGTAATAAGTTAGGAAGTAATAGGCGACAGTTAAGATAAAAATACTAAAAGGAGGTAAAATTTTATACCATAGAGTTGCTGATTGGCATTTTGAAGGGTGGACACCTTATCCTTTTGGGAATCAAGTTCGGTGTTTAACTTTTGAATTCTCTCGTCTTTATTGCGAGATGACGCAGCTTCAGTCTCTAATTCTCGAATCTTCTTGCTCAATTGCGAATTCTTCTTCTCAAGATTGTTACGTCTTCTCTCAAGATCTGAGGCAACTACAAAAGAAGACCTTCCAACCTATGAAAGAAGATAGAAAAGTCATTAATACATATACAACAATATAAAGCCAATGGGGAGATATGATTGTATACATACCAAGGATCCAAGCGCATTCAAGAAGTCGAGACATAGTTCTAGAGACTCCATTAAAAGAATCATTGCCCTCCAAAGAGAGTGGCATTGCACACGTTTGCGAGAGTCCCGCAAAGAGAAGCTAGGGAGCATCTCCCATTCCTGAAAGAATCGAGAAGATACTAGACAACCGACCCATAGAAGAACTGGTTAACGGGGTCCTTGTAGCGAGAGAGCGATTGGAATCATGGTCATCTTCATCAGAAGACTCAGAGTTTGAGCTAAGGCGAGAAGAGGATTGGACCTTTCGTTTCTTAGTTAGTGGAGCAGAGGATTTACTCTTGCGAGCGACTGTCTTACCCTTACTTGTAGTCTTCGCAGCAACAACTTTTTCAACTTCAGCCTTCGCAAATGTATAAAGTTGAGAAACAGAGGCATTAGTATTGTTTTAAAAAAAAAAAAAAAAAAAAAAAAAAAAAATGCTCCTTACTTCACTCATGTTTATCGAAGCAATGTCAAAGTATCCTCCGACGGATCCCTTTTGTAGCTTCTTTTCAACTTGGTTATCTGAAAGATTTCACAAACTCAGCAATCGTAAAAAGAAAGTTGCGAAAGCAAAAATTTGAAGTCGGAAACATACCTCTTTCTTCTTCTCAGGCCATTTGAATTCCCAAGGATGATATCCTGCGAGATTCGCAGGAAGAATATGCGAGCCCGCGATGTAAGGACCATTTAAGATCAAGGGTACGACCCACCATTTCTCGTCTTTGGAATGACGAGGAGAGGAATTATTACCTGGGTGCCAATCAATATCTTGCATGAGTAATTTATCTTCAGAGACATTATTATTTTTCTTCAAACGAACGCCCCAGCGAGATCTCGCATTCATCATAGTTATCACTGAGTAATTTTCAAAAAAGTTTTCCACAGTGTATTTCTCAACAGCTATTTCCAAATCTGCGAATTTGGGATTTCGCGATATTAGGGTATAAAGATCCTTTGCACCGCACTCCCGTTCGCGAACTCAAGCATCAGGCGAATACAATCGCCACTTAATTGATAAACAGCCCGAGAGAATTTTTCATGGGCCAAAATTTCATAAAATAAAGGCAACTCAGGATTATACAAGGGAATAGGAAGTCCCGCGAGAAGCTGACCGAGCGAGACTATAATCTTTTGATCATCACATTGATGATCAGAGAAAAGATTTACAGAAAAGAATGGATGAGGGTTCTTGATCGGGAATGGTTGACAGAGTAAAACCCTTCTCGAGCAACTTCTGTTGAACTTCTTCAAAAGAAGTTTTGTATCCACGACTGATGGAAGCCATCTTTTAGTATGGGAATGGATGAAAGATCGAGATTAAAAACAATATGAGAAAGGATGAAGAAAAGCCTTGCAGTAGCAGGAGCGCAAATTGCGGAAGGAGAGAGTCAAAGAAAGATTGCAGAGAGAAACTAAAGAATGAAAAGAAGGGGAAAAGAAAACTATATATAGAAAAAAAAAAGGGTCCTCGAGAATAACGAGGTCATTTAATGCGAAGAGACATGAACGGTCAAGAAAAAGTGGTTAAAAGAAACGTGTCAAGAGAAGGCATTAATAATCAAAATCCGTGTAAAAGTACAAAACTGAAGATAAGCAGTCGCGGCAACAACATTGTAAAAATCTCATGGTACTCTTCCCTCGCAGGAGAGATAAGAGACGATACTTCATATATATCTCAAAGAAGCTCCGGAACTTCGCAAAAGAATAGAGGCAAGTACGTACTTTTCAAGTACAATATTCTTCTGCTCGTTCCTTCATTAGCAAAGACCAAAGATTACTGCAACAAATTTTTCCTTCAAGATCGCTCTTCAAGCAATATTCAAGGAAAAAGAGGCAAGATGTAGGATCATGATATCGCAATGCATAGGGCTCGCGAGATCAATAAACGACAGTACCGCGAGGGAGTCGCAGGAAACTAAAATAGACGACGCAATGGGAAACGACACACAAAACAACTGAAAGATATGGAACCTGGCGAGGGTTAAGAAGTGTCGCGAGATTGAATAGTTGTACACTGGCGACACTTCGCGAGGCATTCCCGAAAATAAAGGATAGCTTAGTCACATCCACTATGTATTACCCTATATAAAGGGTCGAGTGAGTCTCGTTGTAGGAGAGATCTTTTTGGAATTGTTGGGCAAGTCATTAGGAGAGAGAAAGTTCAAGAGTGTCTTATTTGCTAAGTGTAATCCTATTTTTCCGTGTAAACAACTCGTTGAAATTAATCAATAAACATTCTCAATTATGCAACTTTCAATGGACTAATTAACCAAAATATAGTGAGGGGTGTAGTGTGGGAAATCCTGCTACTACACATGCCATGCCAATAGCATGCCAACCTAGCCGCGCCACCATGCCATGCCAATGGCATGTTAACCTTGCCGCGCCACCATGCTGGCCTTCCCTATGCGGCCACCAACGAACGAAAGCGTGCAAAGATCAACGGCTACCATTCCTCTTAAGATAAAAAATCTCGACCGTCGAAGGTCACCAAGCTACCAAGTCTCATGAGCTCGACTTGCCAGGAAATAACCCTACGCTACATGTTTTCCACAAAAAACATGCGAGACATCAACACATATCACAAACTGGGGGATCCTCTTTGGGTATTGGTTTGGCGGTTTACAGCGTGCGGCGTACACTACACCCGTCATAAGGAATTGTCATAAGGGTGAGGCGGTTAGTAAATACAGGGAGTTAAAAGTGAAACATGCTGGCCTTCCCTACATGGCTATCAAAAACGGAAGCGTGCAACGATCAACGACTACCTTTCCTCTTAAGATGCAAAATCTCGACCGTCGAAGGTCACCAAGCTAGAAAGTCTCCCAATATCGACTTTCCAGGCAACAACCATGATACATGTTTTCCACGAAAACATTCGAGACATCAATACGTATCACAAACTGGGGGATCCACTTTGGGTATTGGTTTGGCGGTTTACAGCGTTCGGCGTATACTACGCATGTCATAAGGAAGTGTAATAAGGATGAGGCGGTTAGTAAATACAATGAGTAATGGTGAAACACTTTTTTTATGGAATATCAATTCCATGCGTTAACGGTTACCACATCCTCCCATTTACTCGCCCATTTTTCCATTCCTTAATGAGACCAGAGTACATTTCACTTCGACTTGTATAAATAGGTCTTACCTATTTCCACCGAACAAGAAGTGGAGGTCAGTAGCATACAATACTCAGAAAATATTTGCTAGCTCTCTATCTGTTAGCTTCCCACTTTCTGATACAAGTTGTGAAACCACTACTCTTCCAGAATCAACCTGGTCTCAACACTTTCTTCGCTTCCCTCCCCAAAACCAACCCATTCTCCTCCTTTTTGTGACCGAAGCAAGTCTGGAACGGCCATTTATTGGTTTAGGCAGGATTTGTACAGATTGATCTCTCGAATCTAAAGTACTGCCTTGCAGTACATTGTTTAGGGTTTAAATTCGATTCTCTCACACACACCCGAAATTACCGAAATTAGCGAAAACTATTTTCACTCTCAAACACCACTGTAACAGTATTTACGGTTCATCTCAAATTTTAGTTTTGAACCGTTATTGGTGAGCTTTCTGAACTCTGGGTTCTAGGGTTATTTACGGTTCGTAATTCTGGTATCGACATCAACCGTTATAAGTTCACTTATGGTTTAAAAAAAACGTAACTGAAGAAAATTCTCTGATATAAGAACATACGGTTGGTAATTGAACTATTACCAACCGGGATAACATCAAAATCTCTAGTTACGGTTCGAATTGAGCTAAAATCAACCGTAACTCACATAAACCCATAAATTTGAATTTCAATTTTCATCTAAAACCCTAATTTTTGATAGACATTAAACTTAAATCGAACAAAATAAACTAAACCCTAACTGGGTTTTTCAAAACATACCTCATATAAGTCATTACACTTGATTAATTTTTGAATCGCCGATTAATCAAAGACGATGAAATTTTCAGTTTTAATGGAGGTTACGGTTGATGGGATGAGGAGAAGAGAAGAAGAAAGAAAACAAATTTTCATTTTAGCTTTGATTTAGGTTAAAAAATGGGAAGGGTAATCTAGAAAATTTATAATACCATTTGGACACCCCCTAACCAACTAGAGGTACATTACTATCATGGTTCGTCCCTCTAATAAAAACTGCTACCCCTATGACAGGTTACATTAAATAGGACAGGCACATATGTTTATGATCTCTCAGTTCTTACCCTTGTCAACATCTTTACACGCTTTATTTAGAAATAAAAAAAATAAATTTCTCTTTCTTCTTTCTTTTTTCTCTTTCTCTTCCCTTCTAAAAACCCTAAACAATGTACTGCAAGGGAGTACTTTAGATTCGAGAGATCAATCTGTACAAGTCCGGCCTAAACCAAGAAATGGACGTTCCAGACTTGCTTCGGTCACAAAGTGAAGGAGAATGGGTTGTTTTGGGGAGGGAAGCAAGGAAAGCGATGAGACCAGAATAGTTGATTCTGGAAGAGTAGTTGTGTTACTGCGACTTGTATCAGAAAAGTGGGAAGGCTAACAAATGGTAAGCTAGCAAGTATTTTCTGAGTGTTGTGTATTCCCCCGAATGAACTTGTTGTTCTGTGGAAATAGGTATGACCTATTTATACAAGTCGAAGTGAAACGTACCCTGGTCTCATTAAGGAATGGAAAAATGGGTAAGTAAATGGGAGGAGGTGGTAATCGTATGCATGGAATTTGATGTTCCATAATGTTAACGCATGGAATTGATGTTCCATAAAAACATTAACGTACAAAAACCATTTTCACCTACAAACAGTAAGCATGCTGATCGATTCGATGAATGTGCTAATGGTCATAATGACGTCACAGAACTTGAGTGTTGATGGTGGTTTTTAGCTTAGGGGTAAAATCGTAAAACCCTAGTCAGACAGTGATGTCACAGAACTTGAGTAATAATGTCCAAACCAAGCACATTTATTGAACCCTTTAATTTGTCTCATGAAAAATTACTGTGGTACCTTTTTTTTAAAATAATGATTAGGGTTTCGACAGGCCAAAACCCTAATTCTCACACCGCATGTGCCAATGGATAACCATGCTAGCCACACCTACTGCGCCAAAGCATGCCAACCATGGTAGCCGCATCCATGTGCCAATGGCTAACCATGCATGTGGGGCCAAGGGTTTGCCATGGGCGCCAAGGCATGCCATGCCAACCTAGCCGCGCCACCATGCTGGCCTTCCCTATGCGGCTACTAAAACGAAGGAGTGCGATAATCAAAGGTCGCCCTTCAATACCAGGATCAAATCCTAGCCGTCCAAGGTTACCAGAAAACGCATGGTAATCTTTGACCCAAAACCCTAGTTTGACCGTGCCAAATCGCGTCGATAAAATAATTTCCGTGCACCATGTCGGCCTTCTTGCGTCGATAAAATAATTTACAGGCACTTTCTGTAATAATCTCTCTTCGTATTGTTCCATTGTAGTTATCTCTGAGGTGAAAGCAGCATAAGGAAATTTTTGTTAGGATGTCAGCAATTTCTGCTGTACCAAAGGATGCCGGCAGTTCCAAGCCAAACGCGGCTAATGAGTTCTTCACGATAGTTTCTGCCAGGAGAAGTCATCTTAAGCATGTGTCGATTCTTCTGACCGGTCCGGAAGGTGAGGAAGGGGATCGGTCGGTTCCGCCTGGGAACCTAATAGGGTTTTGTCTTCAGAGGAAAGAGTATTCGCCTCTTATTGATTTCAAGATCTCCGTGAGTCCGTTGCGTTCCTTTGATAAATGGATGCGATTTATGATAAGTCAAGATTGTGTAAGAGCTAGTTTAACCAAAGCGCAAATCATTGATGCTGTCGCGGCTTCTGCATCACTTCAAATTAGGAAAGACATCCCAGGTTTGGTTGCTTTCATCTCCAGGTGGTGTCCAGATACCCACACAGCTATATGCAGGTGGGTAGAAATGAATATATCCTTAGAAAGTGTAGCCATTCTGTTGAATCTTCCCATAACAGGAAACCTCAACATTAAGTCAGTCGGATGATGAAAATGCGTACCACCCCGGTTGCGAAGTCGAAAGGGTTTGTTCAAAGAAAACGATACGAAGTGTTTCTACAACTGGTGGGTGTCTCAATGGTTTCCCTCGATGAGCCGGCACCGGATCAAAAGAATAGTACACTCCACGTCGCGGCATTCTTGGCTCTGTGGTTATCCCGGGATATTTTCGATGACAGCTCTGGTAAGAAGGAGATAAGGCCAGAACTCCTCAAATTTTCTATAAGATTGGCGACAGGAGTTGTTCTCCCCATTGGCGGCTTGTTTCTCGGTTCCCTGTACACGCACTTGGATCATCTGGCTGTGGATATGCGCATTTCAAATGGTTACCTGAAAGTGGACTCGTATGTTCACGTTGCTTTTCTCCATGCGTGGCTATGGGAGCATCTTGAAAAATACGCTCCTAAACCATTGGTTTCGCTTCCCGCGTCTTGGGGTGGTTCGAGAATACTCGTTGGTCGAATAGGCGCCCAAGAGCTGGCTCAAACCTGGCTGATTTCCTCGATAATTCGTGCTCCGTTAATTTTCGTCCATGGGCCCCAATGTGTACATCCATAGTCCAGGTCAATACTTTTGCTTCCGCTCCAAACATGTCTTTGCTTTCGACGAAGGAACCTCGGTGTCGGCGAGGTTGTATTCATTCGAAGTTGCACGCCGAGTTATATACAATTCTTTCGAGGATCGTGTCAGGCAGTCTCTTACAATATTGATCGGGCGGCTCGGCATATGGGTTTTGACCAAGGGGTCCCTCTTGTTCGTCAGTTGGTAGCTCCAGAGAACTCATTACCGATCGTTCTTGATGCTAGTGTTCTCGTGTCGGGAAAAAGCCTCCCTTTCTTGCTTTCGGAATGAAATCCTTCGACTACCTCCAAGTATAACACGTTCTGGCAGAGTGAATTCCTTGTCATCCAGGAATTTTTGAAAGTTGTAGTGGAGAACATCCGTGGTAGGCCTTCTGCTTCGATTTTAGCAAAGCATCCGTTGTTGAGGGATATTTCTTCAACCAAAAGAAAATCCGTTGGTCCGGGCACGGACAGTCCCCAAGCGAAGGTCTAAAAATCGCGCAGGTGGTTTCCAAATCGATTCCACACTCTACCGACTTTTAGTTCGTCCAACATGCGGAGGTATGTATGATTTTCCTCTACTTCGTTGGTCGTGTATATTCTCATTTCTTTTCCTCGAGTATCCGTCTTCATATTTTGTCCAGGGTCTCAACAGTGTGAACGCCTTTACCAAACTTGTAAGTAGACAGAAAACATTGCTTCCCGAGACAGAGGATGTCGGTGTTGAGCCTATCCATGGTGATGGGGAACCCGAGAAGGATGACGGTTCGGAGTCCAAATGGCGAGGGTAGTTCTTCCCGACAAAGCAGTCTAAATCTTCCTCTAGTCGGTCCGAAAGTGAATCGGTGAGTTTTTCCGCATGTTCCCCCTTTTTTTTTCGGGAAACGTCTAATCCACGGATTACAGAGGAAGCTGTTTTCAAGATGTCTCGATATAGAGACTGAGGAAGATACAACTTTGTCTCCAACTGTGGCAACCTTACCGGGCGATCTTGAAATGGATGTTGATCAAGATGAAAACGTCGTTGTTTCTCAGATAAAGGAAAGTACTCCAGTGGCCGCATGTGCGATTGTTGTTAGGAGTCCCTTGCCGGTTGCTGATGTATCCGCAGCGCCCTTTTAATCCTCCTCCGTACTTGGTTCCTCATCGGGATCACATGCTGATTGGAGGGTTTAGCATGCCAGCCAAACATGCGGTATTATACACTAAGATCTCGGGAAAATTACGGTCATATTGCCACGACCAAACAAATTATCGGCCTGCACGCGTTGGTTAAGCGTGTGGAGGAAATTATGTCTTCGATTGACGACATGTGCAACATGACTGGTCATACTGTTTCGGGGGATGTGGTCCCAAGCCGGAGGTTCCATCGTGACATGTGCATGGAGTTTGAGTTCAATGCTCCTTGGTTCAAAAGGTTTCTCTCGAGGTTGAAAAGATGTCATTTGAAATAGTCAAGGCCCTTCATGGATATGGTGAAGAAGCAGGAAGTGGAAGTCGAAAAGCTGTCCAGAAACTAAAATTGAAGAGGGCGACTCTTCAAAGTGCAAAGGAGGCTCTCGCCAAGAAGAGCAAGCCATTATTGGAAAACTTTCCTTGAACACATTTCTCGTTTTTTTTTCTTTTTCTGACCTTCTTATTTTAGGTTTTTTTTTTTTTTGAAAGGCAAATGAAACTCCTAGTTTATGGTTTTAATTTTCTGGATTTTTGAGTTGATAGACAAATGCTACCTTGATGGTTTTGGATTTTTCTTTTGGAATTCATTATTTTGGTTATGATTGCAAGTGGCGCAAACGCTCCAGGCAAACCATGGAACCGCGTGTTGGTAGATGACATGGGATGAAACATAACATGACTTATCGGTTTTATCATTCTCGTGAAAACTTGAAATAGCAAACCATGTATTTTTTCTAGGTAAGACTTACTCGGTTTTTCATCTCTTCCTGTTGAAAAAGGAATCTCTCGAGCGTTAGACCGAGTTTTGTGGGAAACGTCGTCATGATTGTGGAAAGTCCCCAGTCATTCCTTGTCGTGTTGCCGATCCCTGGGCGGATCGTTCGCTTCTAAACCCCTCGGAAGTTCCCAGTCGTCCTTTGCCATGTAACGACTGGTAATTGAGCCGCCTGGTAACTGATTCATCGTTTCCGGAGCGGATTGTTTGAGTCTACTGTCTTGACGTCCGGGTCGAGGTACGAGATCGAGGATTGAAAATTGACATCATGACCGAAAGATCAACCTCCCACTGTGGTCGCCAATTGTTTGAGAGTGAAAATGGCTTCTGTTAATTTCGGTAATTTCGAGTGTGTGGGTGAGAAACGAATTTAAATCCTAAATAATATACTGCAAGGGATTAATTTACATTCGAGAGATCAAACTGTACAAATCCGGCCTAAACCAAGAAATGGTTGTTCCATACTTGCTTCGGCCACAAAAAGGAGGAGAATGGGTTGGTTTTGGGGAGGGAAGCGAAGAAAGTGTTGAGACCAGGTTGATTCCGGAAGAGTAGTGGATTCACGACTTGTATCAGAAAGTGGAAAGCTAACAAATGGAGAGTTAGCAAATATTTTCTGAGTGTTGTATGGTCCTGACCTCCACTTCTTGTTCGGTGGAAATAGGTAAGACCTATTTATACAAATAGAAGTGAAACGTACTCTGGTCTCATTAAGGAATGGAAAAATGGGTGAGTAAATGGGAGGAGGTGGTAACCGTTAACGCATGGAATTGATGTTCCATAAAAAAAGAGCGTTTCACCATTACTCCTTGTATTTACTAACCGCCTCATCCTTATTACACTTCCTTATGACGGGCGTAGTGTACACCGCACGCCAGAACCGCCAAACCAATACCCAAAGTGGATCCCCCGCTTGTGATATGTATTGATGTCTCGAATGTTTTCGTGGAAAACATGTAGCATGGTTGTTTCCTGGAAAGTCGAGCTTGGGAGACTTGCTAGCTTGGTGACCTTCGACGGTCGAGATTTTGCATCTTAAGAGGAAAGGTAGCCGCTGATCGTTGCACGCCTGTTTTTGATAGCCGTGTAGGGAAGGACAGCATGGTGGCGAGGCAGAATTGGCATGCCATTGGCATGGCATGCCTTGGCGCGGTTTGGCGCGGTCAAACTAGGGTTTTGGGTCAAAGGTTACCATGCGTTGTCTGGTAACCTTGGACAACTAGGATTTGATCCTGGGATTGAAGGGCGACCGTTGATTATCGCACGCCTTCATTTTAGTAGCCGCATATGGAAGGCCAGCATGGTGGCGCGGGCTTAGGTTGGCACGGCATGCCTTGGCGCGGTTTGGCTTGGCCAAACTAGGGTTTCGGGCCAAAGGTTACCATGCGTTGTCTGGTAACCTTTGACGGCTAGGATTTGATCCTGGGATTGAAGGGCGACCGTTGATTGTCGCATTCCTTCGTTTAGTAGTCGCATAGGGAAGGCCAGCATGGTGGCGCGGCTAGGTTGGCATGCCTTGGCGCGGTTTGGCGTGGCCAAACTAGGGTTTCGGGCCAAAGGTTACCATGCGTTGTCTGGTAACCTTGGTCGGCTATGATTTGATCCTGGGATTGAAAGGTGACCGTTGATTGTCGCACGCCTTCGTTTTAGTAATCGCATAGGGAAGGCCGGCATGGTATAGTGGGGCCGCGGGTTTGGCATGCCGTTGGCACATGGTGCGGCTAGCATGGCTAGGGCCAAGGCAAGGTGAGTTTGGCTTGGCGAGGTGGGGCCAATGGTTTGGCATGTCGTTTGGCACATGGTGCGGCTAGCATGGCTAGGGCCAAGGCAAGGTGTGTTTGGCTTGGCGAGGTGGGGCCAATGGTTTGGCATGCCGTTTGGCACATGGTGCGGCTAGCATGGCTAGGGGCCAAGGCAAGGTGCGGTTTGGCTTGGCATGTGGGGCCAGGGGATTGGCATGTCGTTTGGCATATGGTGCGGCTAGCATGGCTAGGGCCAAGGCAAGGTGCGATTTGGCTTGGCATGGTTTGCTATTGGCGTAGTAGTGCGGCTGGCATGGTTGGCATGCCTTGGTGCGGATATGTGGCTGGCACGGTTTGCCATTGGCATAGTGGTGCGGCTGGCATGGTTGGCATGCCTTGGCGCGATAGATGTGGCTGACACGGTTTGCCATTGGCACAGTGGTGCGGCTGGCATGGTTGGCATGCCTTGGCGCTGTAGATGTGGCTGACACGGTTTGCCATTGGCACAATGGTGCGGCTGGCATGGTTGGCATGCCTTGGCGCGGAGATGTGGCTGGCACGGTTTGCCATTGGCACAGTGGTGCGGCTGGCATGGTTGGCATGCCTTGGCGCGGTAGCATGAGGGTTTGTACAGGTGATGTCAATCAATGTTAGGGGTTCTTCCGTGGAACATGATACATAGAAATAAAAAAGGTACCCTGGTAATTCTTACGTAAGCATGCTGATCGATTCGATAAATGTGCTAATTGTCATAATGACGTCATGCCAGATGTGCGGTTTTACGATTTTAACCCTCGGCTAAAGCCACCATCAACAGTGGGTAACCATTTTAGTTACGGTTCGTCTCGAGCATTTGGTTACCAACCGTAACTGGTTTTACGATTGGGTTTTCCCCAAATTTAACCAGTTACGGTTGGTAGTTCATCTTTTACGAACCGTAACTATGATTTACGGTTGGTTACGAGCAAAATTCCAATCGTAATTAGCTCTGAAAATGTAAAGAAATTGAATTTTTTACGTACTTTAAATAACTTGGAGCAACAAAAATCTAGTTGGGACTAATTTAGAAGTATACCTGGTCATTTTCAGACACTGGTTCTTCACTTTGTTGGTTAATTTCTTCGATTGATTGAGATTGACCTTCACTTTGGGTTAAAACACCTTTACCATCTCTAAACTTTAAAAAAAAAAAAACTCTAAAATCTGATTTTGTTTTGATTTAGGGTTTATTGAAGTGAAACTTAATCATTAACACTAAACTAGATTATCAACACTAAACTATGTAAGGGTTAATTAGTCATTTTCAATTTTTTTTGGATATGGGGCACTTGAAATTACCATGTTATGACCCTTTTTTTCCTATTAGGTTCCGCCCCTCTAATAAAACCTGTCGCACCTATAACAGGTTACTATTTAATAGTTATGGGTAAAACATCATACACGGTGTACTCCAAGAAGATTAAACATTAAATTGAGTTAGTATTTTATCAAAGAAGGCTGTCAGTGGTTAGCTAACATATATGTTTCACCAGTAAAATGAATCTACAAGGATTTTGATCATACTGGGATTTTTTTTTTTTTTTGATCATCAAACCATAAGTATTTCATTCCACAAGAAACGTTTACGTGATGGTTTTAAAGTGAAGCAAGTACATCATAATATGAAAGAAATACAAAAAAAAAGATACAAAGCGTAAATAAATCGCGAAGAGAAGGAGCGATCTATCACGATAGCACCTAAATCTTGTACTTTGAGATTTGAGAAGAAATGGTACTCGAAATCATAATTCGACCATTTTGATAGATTTTCTTCTTGAAAAAATGATGCTCCTATGTTAGAGGAGTGATTTGCCCAAAAAATCTTCATGTGCAGCGACTAACCCGGAAACTTAACTCGATTTTTCTGATGAGGATAACGCCCGTGCTGAATCGCCGATGTATTTTTATCAAGAAAACCAAAAACGAACGAATCGTTAGAAAGAAACACTATATAAGTGTAGAGAAAATCGCCCAAATAGCGAAGATAAAAATCACTCTAATAGCGAAGAAATTATTGAAAACGTCAAAAATAACTCCTAAATCGAAATCAACGATATCTAATTACTTAAAACAAGAAATCTTTGCTCAGACCTAGCCCTAAAGGACTAGATTTGAGCAAAGGAAGAAGAAGTTGATGGGTTTTTTCCACTGGTTTTTGAGAGAAGAGAGAGAACAATATCAGTCGATCATATTGGGATTTGTAATCGCGGGGGTCTATCTGGCTGAATAATTAGCCAATACGTACATCTTTGGTCAGGTTGCCTATCAAGGAAATAAATTTTTAATATCGTCTTACGGAGCAAATAACATGTGGTAATATCTTGGCAAATACCACTCTTCTTAGGCAGAGAGTAAGCAAGGACAATAATTCATAGTAGTCGGGATCTAATTTATAGATATTTCAAGACATAAGAAGCGTATCATCTTCCAAAATTGCATCAATCCGGTAACGAGTGTACATAATTTCAGATATAGCTTCACTACGTTTCAGATATAGCTTCACTACGTTTCATATGCGCAACAAGTCTATCGTATGCAACCGTTCATTATTAAATGAGGAAATTAGGCTAAGGCCCAACCCATGGATAACCCATAATATGAGGCCCCTAGTTAAAAGAGTTTTAAAACCAGGCCCTGAATTAAAAAATAATTTTAATGAAAGCTAAAAGACTAAATTAACCTCAAGTATATAATAGACGTCACCTACCTTTCTCTCGTTCAGAAGCCATTATTTCATTTCCCAGGAGAGAGAAAACAAATCTTACTCATCTGAAAACAGAAACAAATCAAGAAAAAAACCCCAAAAAAAAATCAAGAAATCTTCCTGAAATCTGTTGCAAAACAAAGATCGAAACAGAGAAACATTTGCTGAATCTGCTAACCGCTAAAATCAGAGAAACAGATCGAAACAGATTCAGTTTCATCATCTTTAATCGCAAAACAAAGATCGAAACAAGTTTCGGTTTACATTGATTCAAAACCTAAATATTCAGACGATGAATTACTAGGTATGTTTTGATTTGGATCTGTTAGTTTTGATTCCTGTTGTTACTAATTTCATGTGTCAAAAATTGCTGAACTAGGGTTTATAATGAGATTACAACGAACATAACTCATTCTGACTGATAATTTTACAGATCAGAGAAGGAGAACAATCGTTTGTGCATAAAATCCATAAAAAAACCGACTGAATAGAAACAAAGGTAAGTCATGGATGTGATATAACTGATTGTAGTTTGATTTAGTGGGTTTCATTTCTGAGATGTTACTGTTTGAAAACCCTAGAAACTCTAAGTTGAATTGCAATCAACTAACTTGATTTTATTACTTCATCAACTGTAGATTCAGAATCAATTTTCTTTTGAAATAAAAATGGTGAAAGGAAAAATGAATCCCACTGGAAAAGATGATACAATTACAGGTACTAAGATGTGAAAACTATTGTTATCATGGTCTCATGTTTGTTTCTCATGTAATACTTGTGAATATGTAACTACATAGACAAAGGACATGTGTAACTATAAGTTACACACTCAAAATACCACCACTGACTGTGTTGTGGTTTGTATATTGATTGTGTAACTTACACTTACACATACCAAATGAGTCTGTCACCACTGACTTGCCTTGGGATGTGTAACTAGTAGTTGCACATAAAAAATTGGTTGTGTTTAGGATGTGTAACTAGTAGTGATTGACAATGTTTTGTACTTAGATGTGAAATTATTTGAGTATATGTGTTGTTATAGTATCATGCTAGTGAAAAAATGCCTTTGACTGTTTAAATATACAAACAAGGCCCTGTGTAACTTTAAGTTACACATTCAAAATCTAACCACTGACTGTATTGTGGTATGTATATTGAGTGTGTAACTTGAAGTTACACTTATTAATGAGCTGATATAACTGTAAGTTACACATTCAAGATGTCGCCTCTGAGTTGCCAAGGAGCTGTGTAACTATAATTTACACATTTGAAATCTCATGTCAGGGGCCTCAATCATTCATTCCTTTATAATTTACACATGGAAAATCTCAACACTGACTTACAAAGGGCATGGGTAACTATAAGTTACACTTTAAACAATCTCACTAATGACTCTACAATGGTTTATATATTGATTGACTGTGTATGTGTAACTATAATTTACACATTGAAAATCTCAACACTAACTTGCCAATTGACTGTGTAACTACAAGCTACACATTCAAAATCTCACCACTGACTTGCCTTGTGGTGTGACTAACTTATAGTTACACAGCAAATACAGATTCATATGCATGTGTAAATTGAGGTTACACAACACATAATAGAAATGATTCAGTTTGTGTACTTGGCAAATACACATAGTTTGTGACATGATTTTGATTTTGCAGTTATAAAGGAGTGTATTTGATAAGTACACAAAATACTGACTCATACTATTTTTGTGTGTGATGTGTAAGGAAAATTAAGGCAATCCTTGAATGCCGTTAAGGATTTGGTAAAGGTGATAAAACCTATAGGACTAACTGATAGGGCTCGGAGATATCTTTTGAGAGTTGCTTACGGTAAGCTCGTAATGATGTATTACGATGAGTATGATCCAGCTGTACCAAGTACAACAAAACAAATCACTACCAACAAAAGCGGCGTCTTGAAGCTTTTGAACTGATTTGATATGGATTGTGACACACCTTGTTCTTTCAAGTTTGGTGATGATAAGTTTATAGAGTCTACACCGGCAAAGCTGGCTGGTTTATTTTACATGCAAAGGATTGGAAGTAGAAAGGGTCAAAAGCTATTAAAGAACTTTTCTCATAAGGATTTGATTGACAATGTTTTGTACAGCAAGTTCTTCACCGATATTAAGTCTACAACACATCAGACAACAGTGACTAAGACAAAATTTTTAGAGAAGATAAAACAACTTATGACCAAAAGGAGCAAAAGTGGGAAAAGAAAGAAAATTGATGAGAAGGATATAGTTTGTTTGATAGGTTTTTATCTTTGTTGTGTATTATTTTTTGGCGACATAAATGCTAATGGAGTGAACGTCAAATATCTTAGTATCGTTGAAACATATGAGACGGTGCTCAAGGTGTCTTGGCCTGACTTAATACACGAGCACTTGTTTGAAGAAATTCATGATAATATTAATTGCTTGGCAAATGTGAAGGCTTGTGTACAGTACTTACTGGTAAAGATTATGTGTAATTTCTATTCCAAACACTTTTAGTGTTACGTTCGGGATATTTTAATATTAATTGCTTGACTAATTAATATTTATATATGTTGCAGATATTGTTTGGCCAACACGCACTGATTTGGCTCAATCACGAAAGTTGCAAACCACGAAGAAGATATCCCGCGGGTTGGAAGGTGGGATCTATACCAGATTTCGGATTACATTTCCATAAATGAGACATGACACAGTTTTGTTAAGTGTTAGTTGGTTTATGTTTTGTAAATTTATGGTAATATAAATATAATTTAGATATAACTTACACATTTAAATGTTCTTGTGTAACCTATAGTTACACATGCAAACATAACACCTAGTGAATTAAATTTATATGTGTAACTATAGGTTACACATATAAAATCTGCTTATGTAACTTTAAGTTACACATACAACTCAATTTGTATATTTAGAAAGTTCAACTGTTTTTGCTATCTCTTTTTAACCTCTCCATCTGTTAATTGCAGCCAACTATTAGCTTTGTGGCTGAGTTTTCACAAACTTGAGAAGCGACTAGGTATATCAACCGTGGTACCCAAAGCAAGGACGACTGCAAAGTCGGGCCGAAAGCGCAAACCATTGAGAATGGCCAACCGAAAGAGCAACCAAGCAAACCAAGCAATGTTTAAAGCGGTGTATGGAATTGCCAGAGAAGGGATATCGAAGGGGACCTTTCAGAACAAGAGAATTCAAGATTCACAATTTTAGTTGCCAAATTATGCAAGCAATGGGTATTGATCCTTACAAAGTGACCCAGGAAGAGTTTATGCAACATGAAGATGCTGGACATGGAGGTACTGATCGTGGAGCTACTGAGCATGAAGAAGTAGAGTTACTGCATGGAGAAACTGATCAACAAGGAGATGGAGCTACTGCGCATGGAGAACATGAAGAAGAAGAGTCCGAGAAAGAGACTGAGCAAGAGAAAGAGAAAGATGACACGGAAAAATCCTTCCATGAAGAATGTAAGTAGTTGTTCATTTTTAATATGCTTCTTTAACTTGATAGAGGTACCCAATTATTTGACACTAAGGTCTTTGAATCTTTTAGGTTCATATTTTAGTTGTTCGATTTTAATATGCTTGTTTAACTTGATTACACTTGATTATTGTTGAGTAAACTAATCATATGGATGTGTAATCCCTAGTTACACATGCTATATGCATGTGAAACTTGGTTACACTAGTTAGATGCATGTGTAACCGCATGTTACACTAGGTATCCATGCCATATTCATGTGTAACATGAAGTTACACATGCTAGTTATCCAAGCCATCAATCACACATGATATATTCTTCTTGAAATTTTATTAAAAAAATTTAACATCATAATCATCATCCTAATTCTCATTTCAATGCTTGTGCGAGTTCCATGTATGAGCCTAGCAAATTGAAATACGCCAAAATTCTGCAAGCTCAAACTTATGCGAGGGGCGCAAGGCTCATCAAAAGAAGAAGCCCGCTAGTAAGAAAAAGCGCACTACTCGCAGATGTTGTTGATGAGGCGCGAAAAAAGCCGATGAAGAGACGCATGTCTGCCGATGAGGCACAAAGAAAGATGAGAAGGTGGTGTTGTGGTTGAGCCGCGTGAGAAAGCCATAGGTGATGATGCAAATGTCATTGAAGAGACACTGCAATGTTGGTGACGGTTTGGTTTACGATCACCTAACTCACCAACATCGAAACTATTGAAGGCAGTTTTGCTTCAACACGGTTTGAGGACTCCATGGTGATAATCTGCTACAACACCGCAAACACGGACCGACAATGCTCGAGACCTACAGATTGGTGCAACTAGGAGCTAACCCTACCGATATGACGGATGTTGAAGTGAGTGAAATGCTTGATGAGATTGTCGGTGACATAAACAAAAGTGAACCCGGACTGCGGTGATGGAGAATGCGAGAACCTAGCTCAAGTGGTAACCACTCTTCCGTTTTATTTTTCCTTCATGTTTTGTTTGTAATGGAAGTGTAACTTCAAGTTACACATTGTAAAAGGCATGTGTAGCTTGAGGTTACATACATTACATTATTATTTTGGCTTGTTTTGTTTGTAATGGAAGTGTAACTTCAAATTACACATTGTAAAAAGCATGTGTATCCCGAGGTTACACACAAGTACATTATTATTTTGGCTTGTGTAACTTTAAGTTACATACATGTGCTAATTTACCGAGATTCTCCTATATTTGTTTGCAGCGGCTACAACACAGGGGAACTTTTTAGCCTTGGAATAGATAAAATCCACTACCCGCGGGAGAGTTCTTTGAAGGAAGTTGCGAATACAATAAGAGAAAACCAACCAGCATTCATACAACAATGTGTGCTGAGGAATAGAAAAATTCCAACACAAGATCTGAAGCAGTATGAAAAGAGGACGAAGAAGATTAAGAAGAGTGTTAATGAAGAAAGAATGACCATAGTTCCAGAAGTGGAAAAAGAAAGAATGGACGCAGTTCCAAGAGCAGAAGAAGAAAGAATGGATGAGGTTGCTGAAGAAGATGACGGAACAATGAGAAAGGATGTGAAAGGTTCTGAAGTTATCGAAAGGTTGAAGGCGAGAAAAAGGAGAAAGTGCTTGAATATTTCCATACTCATCCGAAAACGTAAGTAGATTGACTCCAAGTAGGCTTGATTCTGTTATTGATTGTTGTATATTACTACTTGATTCTGTTATGTTGATTAATAATAGTTTACTTCTTTGTAATGCAGAGACATTACTTGGATTGAACGCTACGAAAATGGTACCCACTGCTCAATATATCTGGAGAACTAATGCTACAGACTTACCAAGAAAGAATCCTTCTTGGAGTCGAATTCATCGACTTCTACATCAAGAGATTGAGGACAAAGATGAACTCTAACAAAAGTATGACAAAGCGATATTCCCTGTCGCCACAAGCATACGTAAGTACTTCGATACATTTGAAATCTTATTGCATTTATAATGTGTAGTGTGTGTTGTAAGATTATGATTTTTTTTATGTCAGAAAACACACACTACACATTATAAATGCAATTATAATGTGTAATCTGAAGTTACACAAACATTTATAATGTGTAATCTGAAGTTACACAAACATTTATAATGTGTAATCTGAAGTTACACATTCTTATTTTCTAGTGAAAAACCCAAGCCCCTATGTACATAATCACTTGTTCATTTTTAAAACTTTTGATTAAAAATGTGAGTTTAACATTCCAAATGGTTTTTGCAGATCACGTACTTGAACGATTACGGAGAATTCAAGAAATTTTGGATTCCAAAGCTTGCGAAGGAGTATGTCAAGTACAAGAACGATGCGGTCGACTTTTCGCCCCAATGTGCAACAACAACACACACTACACACTGCTGGAGTATGAGTTGAAGAGCTCTAATGCTTGGTCCTACATGAACTCATCAAACGTTAAGCAACTCAGGAGTGAACACCTTAATCAAGCCAAGAAATATGCATTTGCAATTACTACAGAACTGAGACTCTTGTGTCCTTATGCTCTTGGGATGAATGAAAACGCCAAGTATATGGCTTCGCCCCCACAAGGTACAATTCCTGACTGTCTTCCATGTGTATGCAATTACATGAAGATCAGGATGAAGAATAAACCACTTGACAAAAAATTAACCTCAAGTATGATGCTATGGTGGGTGACAAGCTGAACCGCATGAGAGGAAGCATGCTATACAAGATTATTTCGGATCCATTCGGAGAGATGCGTAAAGCGATCATTAGGATTAGAAAAAAATCTATACTAGCAAATATGTTGTTAGCCACAAACAGATGTTAGACTTGGAAAATATGTTGTTAGAAACTTTTAAATTTCATCAGTTAGTAGATTTTAGCAGTTCTTGGTTTTGAACTTGATAATGAATCCCCTTGAGGCCTTAAAATTCTCTTGACGATTGCCGCGTTTCTGAAATTTAAGAAAAGAATTGAAATTAGTACCTGAAAAAGGATTAAAATATATACGTCACCTATCCTAAGTATGTAACCTGTTACGTCACCTTAATATTCTCTATACTCTCCATAGCAAAGAGGTCACACAAGCTTGACCAATTTTCCGGTGAGATGTTCCCAAAAGGATTACCACGTGCTTCTTCAATAGTCGCATAGATTTTGAAATGCATCAGCATCTTATGCTTAAAGCAAGCATATCCCTTTGACATACGATAATTCAGGCATCTCTTAACAGATGGTCTGGTGGTGTCTAATATGAAATTATCCTACAACATCATGACCAATAAGAGTTGAGAATCACATATTTATTTCAAACGTCAATCAAGAAAGACCATAAAGATAATTTTGCTTTCTTGGGATACCTTTAATTGTTCTATTAACATCTCCCTATCTTGGAGGGGAATTTTTGTCCATGACTTATATCCCAAAGGAGCGAAAGAATGAATAATCGTATCACATTCACCTGCTAAATGAGATCCATGTTCTCCTACAAGTACACCAGATTGTTCATCAATGATAATTGGTATCCTTCCGTTTTGAGCCACTCGTTCTGTAGTCGTATTCTACGTAGTTGTCCCCGAACAATGGGATCTCCTAGTCTGAGTCCTTCGTAAAATGAACAAAAAATAGTGAATATTCGGTAGTGACATTGATTGTTTGCGGAAAATTGACCATAAGTCTTTAAAAATAGAAGAAATGTGCAATACCGATGTTTGAAGCGGCCATATGATCCACGGGGGGTTAGTAGGATACTCCTAACCTAGATATTAACATAAAATCGAGATATAAGAACCCATAAAATAAATATAACTATGATGAGATCACCAAAACCATGCATACATCACAATCAATATATGAAAAAGACTAAAAAAGTAATGTTGAATCGAATAGTAAAAGCTTCAGAATCGTATAAGTCCTTTCCCATTTCAATTTCATGTGAAGGAAAAGTCATCAATCTAACAGATCCATAGATACCCAAAGAAGACTAATAATATTTAAAAATCAAAAACATGATTGAAGCAACAAACAACGAAATGATCATGAAACCCAATTGGACAAAAATAACATTTGCAAATTATAAAACCTAATAAGTTTGAAAAAATAAAATCTGCAAATAACAAATAAAACCTTTAATTAGGTTTCTCATAACAGATTTAAGTTCACTAATAACACAAAATTGAATTCAATCATATAGACACAATATAAGCTTCAAACACTCGGAGTTTTCAAGACACCAAATGGATTTACAATTTCAAAAAAAAATATTCCTCCACAAATCTTACAAACCTTAATAAAATTATATAAAACCATCGGAGAAATCCTAAACATAATATTCTGCAGATCTAACATAACTAGTAACAGAGATCGAAATTCAACCTAATCAACAAAGAAATAACATCATGATATCACTCGGATACAGAACATACAATCGCTTTTACTATTTCAAAAAAAAAAAATCGAGAATTGCAAATCGATTATAAATCTAACTATTTCAAAACAATCGAGAGAATTACAAACCTATTAAAAATCTACAAACCAAAAGCAGATGAAGGAAGAAAAAAAAGTTAGGGTTTTTGAATAAAAATCAATAGAATTAATGAAAAATCTATGACGCCATACCTTCATTTTATATAGAATTTTGCGAACAAATTTGGATGATAATTCGGCTCCATTTATAGGATTTAGTTGGTAAAATCCCGCTGCAAAATCCAGCCCTTTTTCTTTCTGCTCTCTTTTGCTTTCCCTCTGCATCCCTCCCGGAGTTGAGAAGTTGCATAATGGATCCATTAAAATCGGATCGGCCACCTCTCACTTGGCTGTAACTGAATAGGTTTCTTCTATTCCCATATCTTCTAGAATCCTCTTTCGCTGTTTTTTCTGGATATGGAATAAAATCTTTGGCAACCCAAACACGATAAAGTCGAACTCAATACCCTTCCAAGGAGTATGTGGACTACGTGTGTGTGAGGTGAAAATGTAACTAGACATGATGAGTCACAACTCGCAAAGACCCACTGAAACTGTCTCCTTACCATCCCGTTAAGTCGAGCACCTGTTACCCCAAAAGTCTATGTACGTGATTTAATAAAATGACGTGTTAAAAATGGGCTTTGCACTTAAAATTACGTGTATCTAATGTGTAATCTTTCTACTTGATAACCGAGCATATGCATGCATCATGCCACGGCATATTTATTTAGAAAAAGTCGCGTCATGGTGTGGGTGGAGCAAGAAACCTACGGACGTATCCATTAGCTCATGATTAATGTCCATGTTATAGGGAATGACTATATATTTCCAACCACAGCTCCTTCGAACAAAACTTAAAATTCAATAATAGCTCATGTGTTCTATTATGCTGTCTTGGAGTCTTAACGAGTTGTGTTATGCTCTAAACATACTGGCACCACATATTTTACACCTCTATAATAGAGGTTGGTGTTTTCAATTGATTCTCAAGATACGCATTACATGGGAAGAAAATATTAAAAATATAATTTTTTAAGAATTTTGTTGAAAGATGATCAACAAAAATTTAAATGCATACTCTACGTACTTCGGCCATCTCTAAATGAATGTTCAATTTTTGACACCAGCTTTGGCATGTTATACCCAAAAATAGGTCACCTCATCAATACATTTCTTTAAGAAATTAGGGTTGGAGAAGGCTTTTAGAAAAAATGAAAGTATATCCTACTTGGATATAGAAATTTTTCTTCAGAGGAGTTGAAATGTAAAATATCAGTTTGATGATTCCATAGTAGATTTGCCATACGGGATGGAGTCGACTTGCAAGATTACCATATATAAGTCCGGCTTTTTCTTCGGATGAAGTTGAGATGCAAAATATCAGATTTGATAATTCCTGAGTGAATTTTGCCATCCGGGATGGACTCGGCTTGCAAGATTACCGGATACAGGTCCAGGTTCTCATTCAGATGAAGTTGAAATACATGGTGAAGCTGAGATGTAAAATATCAGATTTGATAATTCCGGAGTGAATTTTGCTATCAGGGATAGACTCGGCTTGCAAGATTACCAGATATAGGCCCAGGTTCTCATTCAGATGATGTTGAGATGTAAAATACTAGTTTATATTGTTCCAGAGTGGATTTTGTCATCCGAGATGGAGTCGGCTTGCAAGATTACCAGATATAGGCCTAGGTTCTCATTCAAATGATGTTGAGATGTAAAATACTAGTTTATATTGTTCCATAGTGGATTTTGTCATCCGAGATGGAGTCGACTTGCAAGATTACCAGATACAAGCCCAGGTTTTTCTTCAGATGAAGCTAAGATGCAAAATATCAGGTTTGATAATTCCGGAGTGAATTTTGCCATCCGGGATGGAGTCGGCTTGCAAGATTACCAGATACTGGCCCAGGTTCTCATTCAGATGAAGTTCAGATATTAAATATCAATTTTGATGATTCCATAGTGGATTTTGTCACCCGGGATCGGCTAGGCTTGCAATAATACCAGATATCGTCCCAGGTTCTCATTCTGGTGAACTTGAGATGTAAAATGTCAGATTTGATAATTCCAGAGAGAATTTTCCTATCCAGGATGGACTCGGCTAGCAAGATTACCAGATATGGGCCCAGGTTCTCATTCAAATGAAGTTGAGATGTAAAATATTTGTTTTTATTGTCCCGAGTGATTTTTTCATCCCGGATAGACTCGGTTTACAAGATTACCATATACCGGCCCAGGTTCTCATTTGTAAAAATTACCATATTACCCACGTTGGAAAAGTGAAAATGACCAATTACCCTTGTCGGAAACATGCAACATAATTTTTGGTCATTGTGAATATGACCATATTACCCTTCCCAAAAAGTACTAATTAAACGTTATTTGTGAAAATGACCATATTACCCTTGTCGGACACATGCAACTACTTTCTGGTGACTTGGAAAATGACCAAATTACTCTGGCCAGGGGATTTTGACATCTGGGCTTGAACTCGTCGTGCAAGATTAACAAATACATGCCCAGGTTCTCATCGGAAGAATTTGAGATGTAAAATATCATATTTGATAATTTCGGAGTGAATTTTGCCATTGTTGTTTCCGAAGTGAATTTTGACATCTGGGCTTAAACTCGTTTGAGTCATACTCCCTTGCATCCATTATAGTTTCTTCGAAAACTCCTAGAGGTCAGTCTATCGATGCTAGCATTAGTATAAAAAGCATCATAGTTAATTTTGTTCCCAGATATAGATAGAGTTGTCCTCTTTTGAACGGGAAGAAATCCTTCTCCTTGTGTTAAATTAATCTGCCAGTACTATGTTTCCATTCATTTACCTGATAAGTAATTGCTCTTGCCAAAGAAACTTCATTCACGTGCACATAATCAAATAGTATAAATATGGACTTTCCGATATTCCAGAAGATAAATTCTAGCATATTTATATCAAAATGTGAATTAGAGGCATTTTTAATAAATAGAGTACAAAACTATGAGTAGAAGTTCGCAACCTAGTTAGTAAATTCGCGAATTATATCCGTCTAGTTCAAGAATCCATCTTTATCATCTTTGCTTTCGGAACCTAGACTTGATTTGTGAATTTCTATCCTAAAACAATTTATATGTGTATTTTGCCTAGTTAGTAAATTCGCGAATTATACCCGTCTAGTTCAAGAATCCATCTTTATCATCTTTGCTTTCGGAACCTAGACTTGATTTGTGAATTTCTATCCTAAAACAATTTATATGTGTATTTTGCGTATTACCGAACCATACGACCCCTACAATAGTTTGCCACATCACCAAATTACCATTCTCTGTTATATTTTTAACTTTTAAAAAGTTACATACACTTATCTTATATATATACCATTGGCGTACTTGTTAATTCCTAAACTTTCCCTGTATCCCGAATTTTCAACTAAGGTTCAAAGTCTACCCGAGATCTATAGGTTTGATCCTTGAAGTATATAAAAAGTCAAAATAATAATAAAATAAAAAGAACCATGATGCATATGGGTGATTTTAAACCTTCCTGATTTCTCCCGATTTAGAATTTGATGGAGGAGATAAAAACATTCTCAACATGTACATTGGGATATGGATCGGTAAAAATTGGTCCCCAAGTTTGCGTCTCAGGGAATTATTCGGATTGATCTCTCGGTAGCTTTAGCATTTTCGTGATGCACATACATAAAACTAAATGTCAACTACTAATTAAAGATCGAAATGCTAGTCCCAATATTATCATGTCCAGAATCTAGATTATTAGAGAACAAATTTATCGTTCTTGATTATATTGAATTATTTTTGCATAAAAACGCATGTAGGTGTAGGCGAAAAACTGATACGGTCCACCCGATAGATTTAGAGGATACTTAAGTCTGTATGTTTGTTTTGGTTTATGTACAAAACATTGGATGATGGGGTCAAAAATTCTTAATTAAGGTACCATGACCGATAGACTCTCCTTAATTATAAACGCACTTCTTATTTCCGGATGTCGACATCTTTGTATTTATTGAGGAAGATATTATTTGATGATATTTATCCAAAAATAAAAACAAAAAAAGAAGAGAAAAAAAAGGAAGATATGGATGAACAAAAAAAAATACAGATGCAGTTGCAACCATCAAAGAGATACCGATTTTAATGGGTTATTTCGATTTAGGATAACTTCTCAAATTTTGGCGGGATGCAGATTAAAAGTAAAATTCTTTTTGGCGGGATCCTTCCCGCTCGGTCTTCTAGTTTTTTGATCTATAAATAAAGCCCTAAAATCATTACCTTCAACTCACAAGGTTAATATAGATCCCCTCTGAAAGACGGTATTGTTCTTTCCTTAGTTTATTCAACTTTTTAATTTTCTTAAATTCTAAATTCAATTGTTTATCCTAATAAGAAGATTGATTTTTTCTAATGAATGCATCTTTTTTTTTTTTTCGTTTTGTTTTGTATATTGGATTTTCATTCTACTTTGATCTATACTCCGGTCTATCCGGCACATATGTTTTTTTATTTGAATCACTCTTTCGGTCACGTAGAATGATCATTCTTTGAGATTCCAAGGATAGTTCAGAGAGAGGTGTTTGTGGGTTGTCTTCTGTGATGTGTATTATTTTGTATAGTATCTAAGTGGAGATGAGGACAAACTCTGGGTTGTTTCACTGATTCCTTTACATGTTTTTTTTTTTTTTTTTTTTTTTGACCGGCGATTCATTAAAATTGCTATTGAGAAAGGTATTTGAAGTTGGGATCGTACAGTAGAAAGAAAGGTTGAAAAACACGTTTTTTGCATCTAGAAAAACTGGTTAAAATGATTTTTTTTTTTCATATGTCATCTCTGGTACTTACTTTCACTAATTGTGGAATGATTTCGATGGTTTCTTTGCGTTTGATTCTCATCTTTGGATACATATATATGTTTTTATGTGTCCTTATGATCTTGTTTTTATCCTTGATAATTAGGTTTACACACTAGCAAGACATAATGGAACGTTTGGAACGTTTGGGTGCTCCAAATGATGCTGGTAAAGTTTATTAATTTGAAAATCCATTGTGTGTTTTAAGTCGGTGTTTATCGTTTCGACAAATGATTACAGTTGATAGCTAGATGCGTTTAGTTTTTTCGTGATATCAGCAACCATTTCAAAATATATTCATTGTTGTTTTTATAATTGCAGGATCTGCATCTGGGAAACGGAATGTTCGTGGACGGTCACGCGGCATAGATTTGGATGATTGGACTGCCCAACATGGTCCATTGCCTATCAAATTCTCAGATGTAGCAGGGGAACCAATCTCCACAAATAGATGCAAATTATCTATTGAATGCGGCATAATTGTTCGTGACTTTGCTCCGATGCAATATACGTCTTGGAAGAAAATTCCTGATCATGACAAGGTTGCTTTAATCGAACGTGTCAAGGTAGGAAAAACTCTTCCACAACAGTAAGCCAACTGAATTCTTTGGTAGCTTGCAGGATGTTATTGAGATAGACTTTTTGTATGGCTACCGAGTTGTGTTATTTAAATGTGATTGGTTTGACGTAACTCTTGGAAGGACTAGAATTCGAAAGGATTATGATTTGACATCTATAAATACTAGTACATTGTGGTACAAGAGTGAACCTTTCATTCTTGCATCACAAGCGCAACAAGTTTTCTGCCTTGATGACTACAAGCATGGAGCAAATTGGAAAGTGGCTCAAAAAATGCATCATAGGCATAAATGGGATGTTCCTGAAATGGATATCAAGGAAGTACAACCAGAAACAGAAGAAACTATTGATGAGGAAGAGGCATATCACTAGAACAAAGAGGGTCCGTTGCTTTTATCCACTGTTCAAGAAGATGATAATGCAGAAACTGTACTTCATAGAGATGATGATGTTGAACTCGAAATGTTAGATGCAAATCTTGTTCTAGCTGAAGATGACGATGATGAGGAGGAGGAGGAGGAAGAAGAAGACGAAACATTGTTTAACTACAACAATGATGTGGTAGAGCCTGAGGATATTGTGCCAGAAGATGATGACTCGGATCTAGAATACTAGTTCGTTATTGTTATTTTACTTGAAGCTTAATATTCCAGTTACTTGAAACTCAATAGATATTTATTCTAATGCGAATTTTTGCTCGAACCAATGAAGTAATTTATGGCTATGGCTTTGTGTTATTATTAGTTTGATTAAATTATTTTTATAATCTTATTTTTCAGTTGGTTTATAAGTTTATTGGAATTTCGTATATATAATTTGTGGCTTTGTGTGAATACCAAGCATTTAATAATACAATGAATTCACTGTTTGCAATGGCCAACTTTTTCCATTAGGAGTGTGTCTAGTAGGGCTTGGCTTTAGTTATCCAGTATTTTAGGCCACATTTGTCCGTGCTTAAGTCGAATGTTAGCAATAGAAGTAACCACCCGCCAGAGACCAGGGAAAAATTGGTGTAAAGTTATTTGAGAGTGCTAGTATATATACTCACAAATGCATTCAGAGGAGAAGATATGTAATTTCCAGTGCTGCTCTGCGTACTTCTTTATGCGTCAATTCCAATCATTTTCCAGTCTTCCCTATGATACATTCATTCTCTTTCGTACGCTTCCTTTAGAAAAGGGACCGGGTTTGAAGTTGGGCTAATTCTGTCAACATTAGATTAATGTGCTTTGACCAGTTGATTTTAATTTTTGAAGCAACTTTTGAAGAGGAAAAATCAGCAACGACGAGGTGACTTCTGCTCAATTGGTTTAGAAGTGCTCCCCAGTCTGAAGAGGAAAGGAACGAAGATTGACAAACTCATATTATATGTCACCCATATATTGTTTAATGTATAATATTTTGTGGTTGTAAATCCATATTTCACTGACAACTATTTTTTTGTCTCCGACGTATAAGTAATCCTAACAACAAGTTATTTAGTCACCAGAGATTTTTTGTTGTGTCTAAAATTTGGTCACTATAAATATTATTTTTTGGAACTATTTTTGTTTGCGGCAAAAAAATCACGATAGCATTGACGTTTAATTTCTCGCCTAATGTTTATATTGTGGCGAAGTATTTTAGACGCCAAAAGACTATGGCGACAAAGTTTCGTCCCGTCGCTGCTTAAAAGTTACTAACGACCGATGGCTATTGTCACCCTATATATATTTAACGAGAAAACAAAATAGTGGTTACAAATTATGTTTTCTGCGACGGGTATCTATTATCGTCAGTATAAATAAAATTCGTGACTGGCAAAATTCTCGCTGAACAAATCATTAGCGACAGAGGGAATTGCGACAAGTTTTTGTTGTCATCCATAATTTCGGTGACAAATCTAAAGACGAAATAGTTTTTTTTTGCCGCAAAAAGAATATTTATACTAACAATTTTTCAATTCGTCACACGTGAATATGTTTGATGACAAAAAACTCTTTGATGTAAAAACATTTGTCACTAAATGCCCATTTTCTTGTAGTGTAGGCCTGGAAATGTGTTTATATTTAGCCTACTTGTTATAACCGCAAGTGCACGGTGTCTACAATGTAGACAGGGCAAATACGGGTCGATCCCACAAGGACTTGTGATGCTATGGTTGATCTAAAGCTTGGCTTCACTAAGTTTCAGATGATATTGTGACAAACAGGGGATTTTGTTGCCGATACGGCTGATTGAAGGATATAACAATGAAGTATAAAATTGAAATACTAACAGTGAGAATAAATGGATGCTAGGGTTATCAATTCCACCTCTAAATTCCTATTATGTGTTTAACTTAGTTGAGCTTCTTGTTCCTATGGCAGTTAAGGATAAGATGTCAATTTTATCTCTTAGCTAAGGAGTTTCTCCATGTAATGCTTCAAATAACAGTGAGGGTACTAACCCGCAGCACTAGTTGTCTAATTAAGTACAACTAGTCAAGGGAATTAGCATTTGGGTCTAAGGTTTAAGCCGAGGTACTCTCAATGCGCTTGTAACCTAACTACAATGGATACAAGGCATCCATTGTGAGAGAAAAAAACACTGGGTACTCTAATTGAAGACATAATTATAGTTTAAGCATTCAAGAACAGTTCAACAGAGTTTAAAACATAATATGGAATTAGGGTTTCACTGAAACCCTAGCTAACTCAATTAGAACATCAAAATAACAATTAAACTACAATTAATCCTAATTGGTGCTCTGGCTAGCCCAGGCATGAACCCTAACACACACAGTTCACTGCTATTTATACATGCAAAGAAAATATCAAACCCTAAATCTTTTCAAAACATGAAATAAATGCAAACCCAATCTCTGATAGCCTCTGAATCGAGCTCTCCTCTTGTCACTTCGTCTTTGGTAGCCTTGCTTGTGGTGATAGAGAAACCCTAGTCTTGTTTATCTCTAACTTAGCTTCTAGGGTTGTGAGAAGCTATGTGAGAGATAACCACGACTTAGGTGCGAAGCGGAAATGGTGATCGAGGCGTCATTGTGGCTGACAAAGATGGAGGTGGTGATGGCTTTGTCGTGGAGAGGGAAGTGGAGGTATGGTCGGGTAAAGTTTTGCGGAGGCATGGGGGAAGAAGAAATAGAAGATGGAAAAGAGAATGGGGGAGTTGGTCGAGAGGGTATAGGGTTAGGCGACTTTTCAGGAGCAGCGCAGCCGAGTGATGATGAGAATGATGCAAATGAGCGTAGGATCTAGGGAGTGATATCCGAACGGCTCGGGGAGGCTCTCGGAGTAATCTGGTGTTGAGCGGGAGCAGCAAAGTGTGATGCGCATGAAGGAGCGACCGTTGGATGTAGCTGAGGGATATCTCAACGGCTCAGAAATGATGGCCTTGGATCCGGGTCGTGGGTCGGAGATGGATAGCTCGAGCCCATGTCTTGTAGATGAGTTGCTACTTGTTGGGTTGCAAGCCGTTGCGCGCGCGGCTTTGGCTTTCTGCTCCATAGACGCACGTATCCAATTGGCCGTCTCCTTTGGCTCCTCGTGATTCTCCGAGCTTTATTTATTACCTAAAAACAAAAATTAATTAATACAAATATTTATTCTTGAAAACAAAGAAAACACGAATCCGAGATAATATCGATTTCAAACACAAAAGATGAGCTAAATGCCAATAAAAAGGTGTATAAATATGCAATATTTGGCACTCATCATCCACCATGTGAGACCTTTCGCTAATAACTTCAAACACGGTAGGACTAGCAACCAATACTTCCCAAGCCAAACCTTCATCTTGAAGAGCCACAAGCTTTTCTTCATACTCAGGGGTTAATGGAGTCATCATATTAGCACCAATTTCACGACGCTCTGCCATCAAACACATTATTTTCCTCCTAATCTGAAAAGGAAAAAAAATGATGAATACATAAAGTGACAAAACATGAAATAAAAAGACAGCAAACAACAAAACACACACACACACTTAATTAACCGATCAAGAAGAGCGGATGGCATCTTCTTGTGAACCAACCCGACTATTGACCGATTCTCGCTAGAGTACTAGATGTTCGTCCATAACGACAACCTTTGAAATAGGCATTCGCATATGATTCGGGTGGTATGGTCTCGATGTAATCAGCCACCCAATTGCAGTTCAAGTCTCTAATCTTACGTATGGCTTTCGCATGGTTTTCAGGTGAGAGTGCGTATGTCGCCTCTCGAAAATGGTCCATCACAAGCGAATACCTAGGATCTATTGCAGTGATGGGTATATTTTTCGTCAAATGATAGTAGCAGAAGTAGTGGAACCCATCCGGATAGACAAGTGGAACACCCCCGCAAGAGTCCTTCATGGTGATCCGAAAGGAAGGTGATTGGCCTCCCATCACCAACAACTTCGATCAAATTCCTCAAAACCACTCCCAGGTTGTCGATAGTCTCGAGAATCGACTAGTGCAAAAGCAAGGGGGAAAAATCCTACAAAAAAATTGTGCATAATCGAAGAATAATAAGTTTAACACAAACAAAACAATGTGTAAATACAAGTTACACATGCTAAAACAAATGTGTAACTTAAGGGCTACAGATGATATTTTCTTAGTTACACACTGGGTAAATTAATGTGTAACTGAGAGTTACACATGTGTAACTCTCAGTTATTTGTCAACTGAAGTTGTTAAAAAAGAAAAAAAAAAACATACCTTTACCACCATTGATCCCAGTAGCTGCCATCAAGCAACCTTTGAATGTACCAGTAAGGAAAGTAGTATCCAAGTATACCATTGCACGACAAAACCGGTACCCTTTGATGCATGCAGCAAATGCGATGAAAATCCGTTGAACCGTTTATTTTCACGTTCAAACTTTATCACGCTACCAGGGTTGGTTTCCCTTATAGCATTAATATACCATACCAAATGCGAGTAGGACTTGACATCGTCGCCATAAATCGTCTCATAAACCTTTTCCCTAGCATTATATGCCTGATAGTACTCCATGTTAATCCCATAATTGGTCTGGAAATCAATGACAATTTGGTTGGACTTCTTGTGAGGATTTTTGCGAACTTCTTCCTCAATCAAACTAGACGAGAAGCTAGTGGAGTATGTTTGGTTCAAGTTGCGCCCACCAACACCACAAATGTGCTCAGGGTTATAAGACCTGACCTGGAGATGTTAATACAAAATATAAAAAATTCAACCAAAAAACAATATGGTGCAAAAAACATCATGTGTAAACCAAAGTTACACATACTGTAACAACACATAACATGTGCTAAGCATTAGATGACAGAACAACGAAAACCTACCTGAAACATTTCGTTCCTCTCATCAATAGAAGCTGCATGGAATTTCCAGCCGCATTTTTCATCTGCACACTTAGCCGTGAACCTAGAACGCTCATTGTGAGTTACAATCATTTTGAAACCAGTGCGAAGACGATACTTGGTGTAAGCAACCCTGACTTGCTTAACTCCTTCAACAAACACATGACCAATCTCACCAAGAACCTTGGGCCAACCATCCGATAACAAAGGTTTCGCAGGCTTGCTTTTATCTTCCAAATACATTCCAACAATAAGATTGCTTCTGGACGAACACATACTACTAGACCCGCTAGAAATAGAAGAATCTGCCCTAGAGCTGGAGGAAGAGGCCACACGAGGAACATTTTGCAAGAAAATATCAACACTGGTCTTTTGTTTACTATTTGTGATGGATATAAGAGCTTGCAACGAAAAATCACGATCAAGCGGAAATCTTTCCCACTTTCTCGAAAGAAGAAAGTAATACCAAGAGGAGTAAACCGCTTCCATTCTGGCAAACTTGTTCCTTCAACTCTTCAAGTCTGATATCAGTATTAACACGCAGGGTAATAAAATCTGAAAAGTAGCGAACAACAACAATGCAACTAACAGCAGCGCAACTAACGGAATCCATGAAAACCTAAAAATATCAATACACACAATAACAATATCAAAATTTTAAAACGAACGCAATTCACTCGGGGCGTTGCCCCTCGTGAGAAGTATATTCTATGCGGCAAGCTAAATATGAGTAAAAGATACGGATGATACACCTATTTACACATAAACATGTTACGGGACATATATATGTAACTTCAACTTACACATGCTTAAAATACAACGGGATACATATGTGTAAACTAAAATTACACATGCTACAACTAAAAAACATGTGCATCTTCCTCACACATGCTTAAAATACAAAACAGGGATATATGTGTGTAAACTAAAATTACACATCTTTGCAACTAAATAACATCTCGCATCTTCCTTAAACATGCTTAAAAATACAAAAGGATATATATGTGTAACCTAAAGTTACACATCCCGTAACAAAAAAACAAACATGTCCAACAAATCAAATTGAACTTGTTCTTGAAACAAAATTGTTTCTTCATACTCCTCTCGCATCAACAAAAATTAACAAATCGGACATGGAAGAAGAACAAATAATTCAAAAAAAAATTTGAAAAAAGATCCGAAATAAAAACAAAATAAAATTATTACCTAGATTTGTTGTTTTCTTACTTCTGAAACAATGTTCTTACTATCCAAACATGTGTAAGCATCAACAAAAACATACTCAGTATCAAAACCAAATAAAAAATGTGAAAAAACTAGATCGCAATTGTAACAATCAAAAATCAGTTGAATTGAAAACTAGATCAAAAAATCAGTTGAATCATTCGTACCTACGTTGATTTCTATATCTCTATTTATAATGTGATAAATCCAATGAATAACATCAATAAAAATTGAGAAAAAGCAACAATGAATCCTTGTTCTTCGTCTCGTCTTCAACACAACAACAGATTAACGACCTCTTGTTCTTCAATGCAACAATTCGTGTAGAAGAAATCAACCTAATTCTGCTATTGTTATAATCGAGAGCTAATCGAGAGAAGAGAATAGAGAGCTAAAACCTAACCTGAGTTGGATTTCTGTTTATGTTTATGTTATAAAACGAATATAAATACCGGAGGTTATTTTGGGTATTTTTACTTTTATTAATGAAAGTGCTGACGTCAGCAATCCGGGATAATTCAAAACCAGGCCCCAAAAATAAAAGTTCTGGGCCTAGAAATATCAAAAATAGAAAGTGTGGAGTTGATAGTGGAGGATCCACTTTGAGGGGCTTGTATATGTTGAACCCATATAGTAGGGGGATTCAAGTATTTTTCACTTATTAAATTCACATTGGATGCACTTATTATGAATAAAAAAGTATGAAACTCATTTTTGTGGCATTTATAAATATCTATCAAGGAGTTATTATTTAAACCAATTCACATGCGTATAATGTTCTTTGTCTTTATCGTCCATTGTGCTTTCCTGAGTGTGCATTGAAACCTTCGTCCTATAATTTTTGTTGCTTTTAGAACGAACCTTTGTGTTTGTACCCAAAATTACTCTTGGGCACGAAACACAATCAATGGAAGATTTGGTGTGTTTTTAAGGTTAGGAGACGAATTGAAGATAAAAGAAATTGACACAGGTTTTACGTGGTTCGGCGCGGTTGCCTACATCCACGGGTGAATCCCCTTGGGGAGTAATTTTTCATTGGTGTTTGAATTACAATCTCATTTTCTCTCCCTCCTATTGGCTACCCCCTTTTCATTTCTGCTCCTCACTATTTATACCATTGTATACATAATTTCAATATAACTTAAATGGCACTAACTGCTCATTTATGCCTCCCTCTTCAATTCCGCATGAAATCTCGCTGAAATTATTGTTGCATGTATGAAATCTAACAGAATAAATATTGCATGGCTCCATCTTAAATTCTGCATGACATGCTGGAATTAACTCTGCATGCCTCCATCTTCAATTCTGCATGAAACTGTTTGCATGCTTCTTTGAATAAATTCTGCATGAATGATGGCTGGCAGTATTGGTGGACACTGGGCCGTGAATAGTCGATTGCATAGGTAGAGAGTGGGTGTAAAGACATCGCGCATGGCTAGAAATCGAATGGCAGTGAGGCGAGAACTTAGGCTGGGAATTGGTTGGCGACGGATGAGTATTTGGTCGGGAGGTGCGATGAGCAACCTGACTTTGACAGTTAACCAACGGTTGGCTTTGACTTTGACCGATTGTTGACTTTGACTTTGACCGAGTGTTGACTTTGACCGTTGACCGGTCATTGTAATACTGGGCAAGATGGTGGGCTGCTTCGGTTGACATGTTAGAGGGCTTGGATGAGGGCGAAAAGATGATTCAAGCTCCAACTGGGCCCATTATGTGGCATTTTTGGTTATTGTACAAACATCGCCCCCTCTTAACCTCCAACTTGTTGGGGGTTAAGACATTTTCGTTTTCCTTAGTCAATGACAAAACTCGCCCCCAAGTGTGGATTATTGATGTTGAGGTGATTGGAAACCTTCTCCTGCTGTTTGCCGAAGTCAAGACGCCCCCGAGAGTAAATTTCTGTTGCTGAAGTGTAAAGAAAACTGTCTTCGTTGATTATGGAAATTGTAATCGAGTCGCCCCCAAGTGAGGCTATTGTGTTCGGCGGGAAACAGTTGAGTATGAACCATTGTTTTATGCAAAATCGGGACCGAAGGCTGAATCGCTTTCTGTAACAGAAGCGTGATGCTTGAGTGGAGTGGTGTTGTGAGTGAGTGATAACTCCTGATGTAAAATTGAACTATGGTAGTTGCGTTGGACTTGTCGGCGATGGCCACAAAAAAACTGTCTTCTACAGTAATGAGCAAAACTGGGTAGTAACAGCATTGAGCAAAAATGGTTTGCAGCTTCAATCAGCTGGACTGCAGGATTTGCGAACATAGTTGAAATGCAGCAGCTTCGATCACCTTCCAATGTATAACGAGCAAAGACTGCATCGCAGCAGCTGCTCGCGCTGGACTGATCAGGAACTCCGAACATAGCTGGATTGCAAGAACTTGGATCACTGGACTGCAGCAGATTTAGCATTGCGGAAGCAGTCAGCCATGGACACTGGATCACCATAAAGAAGATTAGAATTGCAGCATTTCAATCACTGGATCAGAGTTGCGAACAGTAGGGGATCACAGCAGCTTCGATCACTGTCTGGCATAGCAAGATCGGTGCATTGCAGCAGCTGCGATCAGCTGACTCAACAGAACGACAGTAAAATCGAGACCGCAAATAGCCGCGATCACCGACTCAGAGTTGGCATAATGTAGCCGACCGCAGCAGTTTTGATCACCGGTGCTGCCCGGAAGATCGAGCATTGCGGCCAGTGCGATCACCGATTTGCGGGAGCGATTTAGCAAATCGATCTGCGGCATTTGCGATCACCGGACTGCAGGGAGTTGCGAATAGAGCTAGACTGCAGCAGCTTGATCACTGGACTGCGGCGATTCTTTGAAGCCAGCTAAAACAGCTTCGATAAAACTAGAGTGCATCGATTGCGTCAAGCGAGATACGAAATTGATGAGAAAATCGGACTGCATCGATTTGCGTCCAACCGAGTCTGTGATTGCTTTTGAACAAGACTACAATAATTCGATCAACTTAACTATAGCAGTTTAACATTACTGATTGTAATAATTGCGTCAAATTATTAGGGTGTATGCTCGCCCCCTTTTAATCCTGTAACTTGTTGTAGGATTAAGAAGTTTGGGTTACCTGAAGTTTTGATTTTCAGAAGCTTAATTCCGCATTGCATTTAGGTGCCATGTAACTCGCCCCCAAGCGTATGGATTGTTATGCAGCTTGCCCCAAAAGAGTTATTTTAGACCATGAGGTGTTACGTATCTCGCCCCAAGTGACAAATCGATCCACGTTGAAGTGATTTGCAACTCGCCCCAGAAGATAGTGATTGTCATGTTTGCTCAATGCTCGTATAAGGGTGTCTTGCCTTGCTGCATTTTGCTCGCGCATGGAAAGAGAAATAAAGTTTTCTGCTATCTTGAATTCGCGTAGGGGCCAATCCTACTATTCAAGATGCGCACGAATTGAAATGTGTGCATTCTCACATGCCATCGCATGCAAAGATGCTCGCCACATGAGTATCCAGGCGCGACCGTCGGACTTGGATTTCCGGGAACGGCCATGGAAAACTTGAGACTCCAATGTTGAATAGATGCATTTCAAATGAATATTATTATAGCTTGATAACTAAAATCGTCGGCATATAAAAGTGATTAGTTAATAGGAGTGAATATATTAAGGTCATTATACAAAAACCCTTTTGGTATTACTCTTGGTTCCAATGGCCCTTCACCCTCTTTTTTCGAGCTCCTCATAAAGCCTTTGTGTGTTAAGGTGAGTTCGGTATCAAAAGTGTAGGTGAGGGCCGTGAGGCTACCGCCATGACAAGTAAGCGTCGACCTTGATATGAAGAAAAGATGTCGACCTGGTGTAGTCTGTTTCTCAGTGAAATGTCAGGTCCAAACATTGAAATTATGTAAGACTAACACTTGGCTAACTGACATACAATTCAGTCAAATATAACGATTGCAAAATTGACCAAAATCAAGTGATTACAAATGGAAAATCTAACATGGCAGCATACAGGTTGTTAGAATTTCATATATGGCTACAAGTAGGAGTATAATTAACACGTGCAGCCATACTAAAACGTTTAGTAGCTCTTTGTTTGTGAAAGCTAAGTGTAGTATAAACATACTTGACAAGAGTACGAAGAGATATAGAAAATCTTAAACAGCTGGTGTAGTTAGATCTCATATGAGTTAACCAAATTATAATGGAATTGAAGCTATCAATATTAGTGTTGGGATCTTGCAACAATGAACAGCACGTTAGATGTATCGAAAATAATGTGTAAAGAACTAATGCGAAACAACTCTACCGAAATAACTTGACGAGGGTAGAATCACAGGTTCAACAAGTTGTCCTTAACACATTAGTTCGCGGGTATACTCGAGTTGAGTAATGCTAAACCCCTCACAGCGAAGATGTGTCCAGGATAAGACTGCCTGATATAACTTGAGTTAGCACAACGCAAGTTACCCTCTCTTCGAACTCAGCAACATGGATGGAGGTAAAAACGTCTGGAGAAAACCCTAGAATAAAAGAAGAATTTTTCCTCTGTGTTGAAAACAGATTTTCGAGTTGTATTTATAGGATGAAATACTTGCAAATCAAGTTAGGTTTTTGGTTTTCTTCAAAAACAAGTAAAAGGAATTTTACCATAAATAAAACTCTTAAGAATTAATTTTGGAATTAATTTCCTAAAGAAAAACTCGCCAAAAATAAATCCGTGTAGACAAGGGACTTGGTGCATGGCATACGCGCATATCACATGGGTAAAAATATGTATTTTTTCCCACCCGCTCCACCCACGTTTTACAATTCATACATAAGTGTATGATTATATAGTGGAGCTCCTCTTTAGTTTTCCACAATGTGGGACTAAAGGTTCCACTTCATTCACCCAAAAATGAGTGAGTATCCTTAGACCCTTAGGTCATTAGATCAAACCACACCAAGACCATAAAACCTTTTTATTTAAAACTCATTTTCTCCAACAATCCCCCACATGAATGAAATCTCGGAAAACGGAAAAAATCGAGTAAGGAAAATACCATTTAGGCAAAGGTGTCCATGAGGTCTTGAACCCTTACTTAGTGAGAAGTTACCTAACTACTAGCTAAACAGTGAACCTAGTCTTGAACCCGATAGCGTTGGTGTAATCGCGACAACAACCACACATGATATTCTCCTGTGTTGCTAAGTTCGTGCCGTTTTGTCCAATTTGGCCCTGGACATATCCTTTTCTCGAGAATGCTCTAGAGAATTGGCTCAATTCTCATAGGAAGCTGACCCCACTTCCATATTCGCATAGGTGAGTTCCATCAAGAGTGTTTCTTTGCTACACCCCACTTCAATCTTAAATTGAAACTATGGAACTCATTAAGACTTATTTAAAAATCATCCTCCACATGCAATTTCACACTATCACATCAACACCATAGGGAAGGGACGGAGAATGAATTCTCCGATAGTGTTTACCTTTACCCACCATGAATTAGTTGTCTCATTCGAAACCTTGATCTTGGAATCTCCAACGGCAAGGTTGAGTATCCTTCATGGCAAGTTTAATTATTGAGCCTAAGCCCCATCCCCCTCGATGCTTTACTAACTATCTCTTTGGACAAACCTTTCGTCAAAGGGTCCGCGATATTCTCCTTGGACGCATCCAATCTATGGAAATAACGCCCGTTGAGATTAGTGTTTTCAAAGTATCATGTCTTCTACGAATATGTATAGACTTTCCATTGTAGAAGCAATTTTTAGCTCTACCTATCGCAGATTTGTCTGCTACAGTGTATAGATATAGGCTGCACAGGCCTATGCGAGAGAGGAATATCTTCTAAAAAGTTTCTTAGCCATTCGGCCTCCTCTCCTGCTTTATCTAACGCAATAAACTCCGATTCCATAGTGGAACGAGCTATACATGTCTGTTTGGAACTCTTCCAAGATACAGACGCACCTGCTAGAGTGAATACATATCCACTCGTAGACTTAGAATCCTCTCGATCCCGTTATCCGGTTTGCATCGCAAAATCCCTCAAGGACGGCCGGATATCCTTTGTAATTCAAAATAAAGGTCATTGTGTACTTCAAGTACTTTAGCACTCTAATAAGTGCATCCCAATGTATCTGCCCTGGATTACAAGTATACCTTCTTAACCTACTTACAACATAAAGTGTCCGGTCTCGTACAATTCATCAAATACATCGGACTTCCTATGACTCTCGAGTATTCAAGTTGGTTAACTCCTACACCCTTATTCTTCTTGAGACGACGAATTAGAATCATAAGGAGTACACACAGTTCTGATTAAAATGATTAAATTTCTTAAGTATGGATTCAACATAATGAGACCGACTCGGACTATAGCCATTAGAAGTTTTTCTAATCTTCATCCCTAATATGACATCAACAAATTTAAGTCTTTCATGTCAAAATTCTCATTCAACAATTTCTTAGTGGAATTAATAACATCCATGTTTGTACCTAGTATAAGCATATCATCAACATACAAGCATACAATCACACATGCATCCTTGACAAGTTTAGTATAAACACACTTATCGATTCATTAATTCTAAAACCACTAGAAATCATCAAATGATCAAATTTTTCATGCCACTGTTTAGGTGCTTGTTTCAATCCATACAAATATTTAACCAGTTTATACACTTTCTTTTCACAACCTTTAACTATAAAGCCCTCAGGTTGTTCCATATAATCTTCTTCATCTAACTCACCATTAAGAAAACGCCGGTCTTTACATCCATTTGATGTATCTCTAAATTATGGACAGAAGCTATAGCAATTAACATCCTAATGGAGCTAATTCTACTCACCGATGAATAGGTGTCAAAGAAATCTATACCTTCTATTTGTCTCGTAGCCTTTAGCTACCACCCTAGCCTTGTATTTTTCAATAGTTCCATCTATCTTACGTTTTCTTTTGAAAATCCATTTACAACCTATGGCCTTACACCCCGGGAGGTAAATCTACAAGTTCAAAACTACCGTTTTCTCGAATGGAATCCATTTCACTAATGGAAGCTTCTTTCCACCACGAAGCTTCCGGACAAGTCATGGCTTCTCTATAAGTCCGAGGATCGGACTCGGCTAGGTATGTAATGCAACCGGGATAGGTTTTCTCGGTTCTAACCCTTTTACCTCTTCTAGGTTCCACTTCTGGTTCATCTTCCTCTAAAGGTAATAATTGACTAGTTGAAGGAACATCTAGGGGATCATCTAAACATCTCTTTCGATAATCACGTTTCAAAGGAAAAATAGTTTTAAAAAACTCAGCATCCCTAGACTCCATGATAGTATTCAACCCTATGTCGAAATTTGAGAACTCACAACCATAAACCTATGAGCACTAGAATGCTCAGATACCCTATAAAAACACAATCAACGGTTTTGGGTCCTATCTTATTTTTCTTAGGAGGAGGGATGCCAACCTTTGCCAAGCACCCCCACACTTTGAAGTAATCATAAGATGGTTGTCTACCTTTCCATAACTCATATGGAGTTTTATCTCGATCCTTTAAAGGGTACTGTTCGGGATGTAATTGGCGGAGAGGATAGCCTCCCCCACAAATTCGAAGGTAATCCCGAACTAATCAACATGGCATTCATCATATATCCTTAAGGGTACGGTTCTTACATTCAAATACACCATTGGATTGAGGTGAATAAGGGCTGTAGTCTCATGTATTATGCCATGTTCTTCACTGTAAATCTCTACGGAATTTCATACTCACCACCACTACCGTAGACCTAATAGTTTTAATGGTAGTATTCAATTGGTTTTCGACTTCACTTTTATATATCTTAAAGGCTTCTAAGGCATCATCCTTCCCTCTAAGTAAGTAAACATGGCAGTGCCCATTTTAATCATCTATAAAAGTAATAAACCATTTCTTACCACCTCTTGTTTGAACTGACTTCATATCAACTAAGTCTGAATGGATTAAATCTAAGGGTTTAGAGTTTCTATGGACATTCTTATTGAATGATTTCTTAGCATGCTTAGATTCTACGCAAATCTCACACTTATGATTTTTATCTAAAGTGAATTTGGGTATGCATCCTACACTAGCCAATTTATGCATTGATTTATAGTTTACATGACCAAGTCTACCATGCCAAACGTTCAATGACACACACATAGGATCATAATATCATTAAGTTTAACGCATAACCCTTACCCACATAATGGGATCAATATCGCAATGTACAAGGCTCGCGAGAAATAAGCACGGTGTCGCGAGGAGTCGCGGAAACTAAAATAAACGACGCGATGAGAAACGACACACAAAAACAGCTGAAAGACATGGAACCTGGCGAGGGTTAAGAAGTGTCGCGAGATTTAATAGTTGTACACTGGCGACACTTCGCGAGACATTCCCGAAAATAAAGGATAGCTTAGCTGTCATCCACTATGTATTACCCTATATAAAGGGGCTAAATGAGTCAGTTGTAAGGGAGGGATCTTTTGAGAATTGTTAGGCAAGTCATTAGGAGAGAGAAAGTTTAAGAGTGTTTTAACTTCTAAGTGTAATTCTATTTTCCTGTGTAAACACTTCATGAATTCAATCAATAAATGTTCTTGATCTTATATCTTCCAATGGATTAATTAAGCAAAATCGAGTAAGGGGTGTAGTGTGGGAAATCCCGCAACTACATATGCGCTAGAAACAGGGAATGTGCAGAGATTGGCGTAGAAATTGGAAGGAATTTGGATTAACAGAGAAAAGATTTGGAGAAGATCCTCAAGAATTCATTGAAAAAGAAAAATGGCTAGAAGAAGAAATGTACAAGGGCAATCAACGGTTGTAAGAAGAAGTGGGAGACTTGGCTGGAGAAAGGAGGAATGAAACAGGAGAATCGTCAAGGATGAATATGAGAAATGATGGAGAAGATCAAAACCAGCCACCAATCTCCCCAGTAGCAAACGCGGCTGTGGATTATGATAGAGTAAGTGTACATACTTGGAGGTCCGATTCAAGACGAGAGGGAAGAGGAGGAGCGGCGGTGGTGAACAATGGACAAGGAGGAGGTGAACAAGGGATGAATGGAGAAATGAATCTAGGAAACGAAGAAGTGGCAGCGTTAGAAAGATTGAGACAAACAATACACGAAGAGAGACGATTAGAAGCCGAGGAGCGAGCAAATTTGACAAGACAAAATCATGAATTGAGGATGGAAAATATGAGATTGCAAAGTAGGAGATCTAGAAGTAGCGTGAGATCAAGTTCAAGATCGAATGGAGAAGAAAGAAGGAGAGTTTACCAACCAGAAAGTACCGAGGAAGAAACACAAAATCCGAATACAGAGCATGGCGAGAGAAGAGGGGAAATAGAAGATCGTTATGTTCCTCAGCCCGAAAATCTTCAAAATGAGCGGAATAGGGAAAATCAAGGAAATATGCAACTCCAAGAACCGAATGACCCAAATTCTTGAAGGGAGAATAATCTTGCATGGGAGAGAAGAATTGAGAAGAAACCGAGAGATCGAATATGACATTGAGAGACACTACATTGAACAAGCGCGACTAGTTCGCGAGAGAGAAAGAATGAGAGCAGAAATGGAAAATCAAGAGATGGAAGAAGGCAATCCTAAGCAAATAACCATGACAACAGCGAGAGAAGGAGGAGCAAAATCGTACTAATAGAAATATTAATGAAGAATATGAAAGGGTGCGGATGATGAGAGCCGAGAGGCAACCAAGAAGAGAAAACAACCGATATAATGGCGTGCGAATTGAAGAAAGAAACGAAGAAGAGCGTCGCGAGGAAAGAAGAGGAGAAAATAACGAGCAGAAGGTCAAAATAGGCACGAGCGAAGAAGGAGAGAAGCGAGCTAAAAAGACCAGTAGAATCAAATTCTGGAGCAAATGAACAAATCTTAAGAGAACTGGCTGAAATGAGAGGATTACTTGAACAATAGAAGGGAAGGAGGAAGGAGACAATTGGACGAAGCCATCGCGAGAAGCTGCGAAGAATCCCTTCACGCTAGAAGTGCAGAGATGGGAGGAATACCTCCTAAGTGCAATCTACCTGCATTAACCAACATCTTTGATGGAACAACCTGTGCGATACAACATATTAAGGCTTATATGAGATGTATGTTGCAATGGGAGAATCATGATGCCATACTGTGTAAATATTTCGCATCAAGCCTAATAGGAGAAGCACTAAAATGGTTTGAAGGTCTACCAAGGAACACAATCACATCATTTAACCATTTACAAGCCACAATCCTAGGAGCATACATAAGTAACAACTCTTCGCGACTGCATATTGAAGATGTATTCGGGTTGAAACAAAGGGTTGGCGAGAGCTTAAGGCAGTTGACAATAAGATGGAGGACCATGTGTAGCGAAATGGCAGGACGGGTTGAGGAAAGATATCTCATCCTCTCATTTGTGAATGCTCTCTTCGCGACTAACTTGTTATACATTCAAATTTTTAGAATCAAAAATACAATCACGATGGCCGAACTGCGAGAATTACAGGAAGAATATATTGCCTTAGAAGAAAGACAGAATGAAATGAATTCTTATCCAGTCGCAAACACAAGCTCTAACGCCGCGAACGCAAGCTTATTGCCTCAATTCATAAATACAGCCAAGCGAGCACTTCGCAAGGACAGCAAGCGAGGAAAGTTGATGAGGGACAGACGGAAGATAGTAGCCATGGGAAGCCACGACCAAGAAGAGTTTGAGCGAGAAAGGAACTATTACAACCGTAATGACAATAATAAGATTCAGAGGCTAGATCATGTGCAAGAAACTTATGGTGGACGAAGGCAAAATAACCATGGAGGGCAGAGAAGTCGCGAGAATAGTATGGGAACCAATCAAGATGCCTCCACTGAATGCTAGTGTGGAAAAGATCTGGGAAGCTATACTTGTGATGGAAATGTACCATCACCTTGGAACGTTGGAATGGAACCACCACCCGGAGATAGAAGTCATGAGTTTTGTTCTTACCATCGCTTCCATGGACATCAAACAAACGATTGTAGAAACATAAAGAGAATTATTCTCGGGATGATTGATCAGGGAAGCTGAATCACTTTCTAAAGGGAGAAGAAAAAGGTCGACATTACCACCACCACTAGAGAGATGCACAGAATGGTGTCGGCGAAAGGAAAGGAAACATTTGTGATAGAAATAGGAACAAAAGCTAAAAATTTGAATTGCAACTCTATCGTCCATTCCTATCGCACCATCGAAGATTTTCATGACAACGTGCTCGGTAGAGTCTTTGCGAGAGATGCTAATGATAAAGAAATAATGAGTCCAAGCGAGAACGACGCTTGATTAGAAAAGTGGCAAACAAGACTATTTCTTTCTCTGCATGAAGTACCAAAAGGAAGAGAAACACATGATAGCCCGTTGGTTGTGAAACTAGAGATTAACCCGAAACCAATTGATGGAGAAGATGATGAGGCGAAGCTTGTTGGGCGATCAACCGAATTCCTAATCGACACCCTGAAGTTCGGTGAATATTCTCTTCTACCATACTTACAAGACGATGGGAGGAAAAGATGAGGATTTGATTCCCTCGACATACAAGATATATGGCTTTAATGGCACCGCAAACAAACCAAAAGGAGAAGTTCACATGAGAATACCTCTACAAGGATTATCAATCGATATTTTATTCGTGTGGTTGATGTGGAATCTCCATATAATGCACTGATTGGGAGGCCATGGCTTCATGAAATCTTGGGGTCGCATCAACATACCATCAATGTATAAAATTTCCACATCCAAATGGCATTGGTATCATACAGGGAGATTGGAAGGAGTCGCACAATGTCATGAGGTCGATATAGAAAGTGCAAGAAAGAAATGCCAAAAGAAAGGGTTGGAAGCAACATGTGAGAGATGAACAGAAAAGGAAAAGCTGATGGTAGATACTATAGAAATGAGGACCGAACATATCTCGCGAGGTGAATGCCTAGAGACAGACTCAATGTTATGATAATAAAGAAGCGAAAGATATGAGGAACAAAAGGCATAAGAAGTGAATAATCAATAAAAGCGAGGATGCAAAGTAGCAATTGAAGTAATGATGTGCGAGAATCTCGCAGCCCAAGAGTAAAATGAGAATTCGACTAAGAAAGAAAAGTGAAATACAACAAGTAAATGGAATTTGGCGAATACTTCGCAAACAAATATCAACAAATAATGAAACATGAATGATTGAATGATTTAACAAATATGAATGCGTAAATGAATGGGACGAACCTTTATGGCGTACACCTAGTTCGCGAATAACATTTAAAGAGGCAAATGTAAGACCTAAAGTGCGTCATATAAGGGGTATCTCTCGCCATGGTTCGGGGGAAGGTTACACCGCTCCCGAAGCCTGAACCATGAAAATTTGGGGCCCATGAAAGCCTATCCTGGAAGATACCTTGGATTCCCAACTATATATGTAGGTTATACCCTGGTTGGGCGACCGAGGGTCTCTTCCAAGGAGTCGATGTATGCTCAAGGCGCCGAGGTACACGGTTGAGCCGAGTGCCGGGATGGATGAACCTACCCTGGCCATTCTTGGCAAGTCTTGGCATATGTTGCACTCGCCCCGAAGAAAACTCCACTTAGGGTGCGGTCTCGTAACCATAAACCATATAGGTATAAGGGATAAGAGGGCTGCGAAAACAACTTAGTTGTTGTTAAGACCGGATGGGAGGAGCTAGTCTTGTATGGCGATGTTTCGCCTCCTTGAAGGGGCAAAACCCGGGGAGATGATAAGGGCGGCGCTCTCCGTTAGGGGGTGTCAAAACAGACGCAAATGTCATGAGGTTATGTTCTCGCAAGAAAATTTAGGCTTGTCATATTTGTGCAATGATCCTGTAGAGGCAATAATACTAACGCGAGGGTAAGACGAGATCAATGGGTCTTTACATGAAAGTGTGTACGGACGTCCTGCGATTTCGTCGCACGACGGCAATGTCATGGGGCTTTGTGTTCGCAAGGATATTTAGGCCTGTCATATTGTCGCAACTAAAACATCTGCAGAGGCAAAAATACTTGGAAAATGATAAGACAAGATCAATGGGTCCTTACATGCAAGTGTAAAGACGTCCTGCGATTTTGTCGCAATAAAGGTGGCGAGGGAAGACCTCTAATTAGGGAGGTCTAACTTGGAAGACCACACAAAAATGATAAAACAAGTCCAATCTTGTCGAAACAAAAAGAGATAGAATTCTCAATTCATGAAGATACACGCGACCTTGTCGCGACGATCCATTTCAATAACAATAAAATTATTATTTAACAAAATCCATGATGACAACTAAAATCTTCCATCGAAGATAAATAACGAGGGCAAGTATGGGAATGGAAAAGATGGAATATTGTTATTCATCTTCCGATGAAAGAATTATACATCAATAATGCTAGCTAATTATATTACAAGGAAGAACTACCAAAAAGGGGAGTGAAGATTGAATTTATGAAAAATCCAAAGAAGTACACTATAATAAAGATACGAAATATACGGATATTACAAGCGAGAAAAGAAAACAAAAAGAGTTATCTCTTTGGATGATTCTTCTTCTTCATCCGATTCTTCATTCTATTATTCTCATCGCGAAGCTTTCTCCTTCGCTAGCTTCACTATCGAAACATCCGAGACAGGCAGATTCTCGGGGACCTTTTTCGAGAAGCCAAGGGATATGAATGAAGAGGGGATTTTGTGGTCTTTACAAACATATTCCATGGCTCTCATTGCGATAACGAACTGCATCATTATTAAAGTTCTCCACAGTCGTTTCAAATTGTTTCTTCAACTTGGAATACTTGTTATTGCGAAGGAGAGACTCTTTCGCGAAATGTTGTTTTTCGATTCAAGTTCTTCAATTCTCGTTGGAAAATTCCTCGTGAGTTGTTCTTTCTCGATTCAAGCTCTCTAATTCTAATCAAGCCTCTTCTCAGATTTCTACAAATAAGTAACAACAAGTTAATAATTTACAAGCAATACTACAAAAGTAAGAAGCAGTAAGGTATAATAAGTAACCTTCTCTATCAGATATCATATCTTTAATCAAGGAAGTATGCTCGGCATGAAGACTAACATCAACACCTAGGTTATTTCTGGCATTATCTAAAACTTTCGCAGCCCAGGCGAATTCATCATCATTATTTATAACAAGGAGTGAACGAATTTGATCTTCTCGCTCACTAAGTAAGGAATTAAGCGAAGCAATTCATCTCGCTCAATTTGTAATTCAAGAAGAGATTTTTGAAATGTTGCTAATGCTTGTGCACCATTATTAGCAATGCGATCTTTGTCATCTATATGGTCACTAATTTTCTTCCTCAAAATTTTGGTTTCTTTATGAGACTCAAGAAACATTTGTTTAAATTGGTTGGCTGTACTTAAACCAGATCTATGTTCAATTTCTAAAAGGCGATATTTGGCCTGGAGTTCATTTAATGGAAGGGAGTTAATTTTGTTCGATGAACTACTTAAAGAGTTGTTGAGGTGAGCGAGAAGAAGGTTATTATCCATAGGTTCAGGAAATGTATGGAGAAGAATAGCCTCATCGGAGAGATTATATACATCTGCGAAAGTAATAAGTTAGGGGGCAATATGCGATCGAGGAAACAAAAATAGTAAAAGGAGGAAAAATTTTATACCATAAAGTTGCTGATTAGCATTTTGAAGAGTGGACACCCTATCCTTTTGGGAGTCAAGTTCGGTATTCAACTTTTGAATTCTCTCGTCTTTATCGCGAGATGACGCAGCTTCAATTTCTAGTTCTCGAATCCTCTTGTTTAACTGAGAATTCTTCCTTTCAAGATTGTTGCGTCTTCTCTCAAGATCTGAGGCAACTACAAAAGAAGACCTTCCAACCTATGAAAGAAGATAGAAAATCCATTAATACATATACATTTAAACAATATAAAGTTAATAGGGAAATATGATTATATACATACCAAGGACCCAAGTGCATTTAAGAAGTCAGGAGACACAATTCTAGAGACTCCATTGAAAGAATTATTGCCCTCCAGTAAAGCAGCATTGCACACATTTGCGAGAGCCCCGCAAAGGGAAGCTAGGGGAGCGTCTCCCATTCCCTGGAAAGAGTCTGAGAAGATGTCGGACAATTGACCCATAGGGGACCAATCAGATGGAATCTTCGTAGCGAGGGAAGGATTCGAATCATGGCCATCCTCATCGAAGATTGAACTTGAACTAAGGCGAAAGAAGGCGAGCCTTTCGTTTCTTAGATAATGGGAGAAGATTTATCTTTGCGAGCGACTGTTTTACCCTTACTTTTAATCTTCGCAGCAATAGTTTCTTCGACTCCAACCTTCGCATACGCGTAAAGATAAGAAACAGAGGCAACAATATTGTTTTAAATAAAATGAAAGGAAGTGTTTCTTACTTCACTCGTAAGCGATCGAAGCAATGTCAGAGTATCCTCCGACGGATCCTTTTTGTAACTTCTTCTCAACCTGGCTATCTGAAAGATTTCACAAACTCAGCAATTATAGAAAGAAAGTAGCGAAAGCAAAAATTTGAAGCAAGAAACATACCTCTTTCTTCTTCTCAGGCCATTTGAATTCCCAAGGATGATATCCTGCGAGATTCGCAGGAAGAATATGTGAGCCCGCGATGTAAGGGCCGTTTAAGATCAAGGGTACAACCCACCACTTCTCATCTTTGGAATGACGAGGAGAAGTATTATTGCCTGGGTGCCAATCGATGTCTTGCATGAGTAATTTATCTTGGGGACATTATCCTTTTCTTGAGCTAATGCCCCAGCGAGATTTCATATTCACCATAGTTATCAACTGCGTAATTTTCAAAAAGTTTTCCACAGTGTACTTCTCAAGAACTATTTCCAAGTCTGCATGAATTTGGGTTTTAAATAGAATTAGGGTATAAAGATCCTTTGCCTGCACCGCGTTTCGCGAACTCAAGCATCGTGCGAATGCAATCGCCACTTAATTGATACACAGACTCGAGAGAATTTTTCATGGGCCAAAATTTCATAAAATAAAGGCATCTCAGGATTGTATAAGGGGATGGGAAGTCCCGCTAGAAGTGACCTAGCGAGACTATAATCTTTTGATCATCACAAGTGATGATCATAAAACAATTTTTTGCAGAAAGAATAGATGAAGGTTCTTGATTGGGAATGGTTGATAGAGTAAAACCCGTCTTTATCAATTTCTCGTTTAACTTCTTCAAAAGAAGACTTGTATGCTCGACTCATAGAAGCCATTATCAGTATGGGAATGAATGGGAGGTTGGAGATTAGGATCAGCGTTAGAAAAGATGAAGAAAAGATTTGAGAAGCAGGCGCAAATTGCGGAAGGAGAAAATCAAAGAGAAGTTGCAAGAGAGAAACTAAAGAATGAAAAGGAGAAGAAAAGAAAACTATATATAGGGAAAAAGATCCTCGAGAAAAACGAGGTCATTTAATGCGAGAAGAGACATGAACGGTCAAGAATAAACGGTTGAAAGAGACGTGTCAAGAAAAGACATTAATAATCAAAATCCGTGTAAAAGTACAAAATCAAGCAGATAAAGATAAACGATCGCGGCAAATCAAAAGAATCACTCTCATGATACTCTTCCCTTCGCAGGAGAAATATGAGGAAAGACAAGAAACGATACTAAATATATCTCAAAGAAACTTGGAATCTCGCAAAAAGAATAGAGGCAAATACATTACTTTTCAAGTAAGTATTCTTCTGCGCTCGTTCCTTCATCAACAAAGATCAAAGATTACTACGACAACGGATTTTTCCTTAAAGATCGCTCTTTAAGCAATATTTAAGGAAAAAGAGGCAAGATGTAGGATCATAATATCGCAACGCACAGGCTCGCGGATCAATAAACGACGGTGTCGCGAGGGAGTCGCAAACTAAAATAAACGACGCGATGAATAACGACACACAAAAACAATTGGAAAGACATGGAACTCCGGGCGAGGTTAAGAAGTGTCGCGAGATTTAATAGTTGTACACTGGCGACACTTCGCGAGACATTCCCAAAATAAAGGATAGCTTAGCTGTCATCCACTATGTATTACCCTATATAAAGGGTCGAGTGAGTCTGTTGTAAGGGAGGGATCTTTTGAGAATTGTTAGGCAAGTCATTAGGAGAGAGAAAGTTTAAGAGTGTTTTAACTTCTAAGTGTAATTCTATTTTCCTGTGTAAACACTTCATGAATTCAATCAATAAATGTTCTTGATCTTATATCTTCCAATGGATTAATTAAGCAAAATCGAGTAAGGGGTGTAGTGTGGGAAATCCCGCAACTACATCTACCATGCCAAACGTTCAATGACACACACATGTAAGCAGAAGAATCATTCAATTTCAATTCAGGACAGGTTACATTAAGTTTATATAGACCCCCAGTCTTATAACCCTTACCCACATAATCATTGCCCTTAGTTACTGTAAGTTTTCCGCACTCAATTGTAACTTTAAAACCCTTATCATCTAAAAAAGAACAAGAAACAAGATTTTTGCGGATGTCCTGGAACATGAAGAACTTCATTCAATGTGAGTCTTTCCAGATGTGAGCTTGACCGACCTTTCCTTTCACCGCAACCTCGATGCGGATGAGTTACCCATATAGAGTTTCTCGCCTTCCCTACCCTCTTGTAGGAGGTGAACAGTCTCTGTTCCCACAAACATGCTTGGTAGCTCCAGTCTACCCACCAATCCATCACATTGGTCACCAGATTAACTTCAGACACCACAAAGAGAAAACTTCGTCTTTGCTTTTCTCAACCAAGTTAGCATTATTCTTCTTATCCTTACGTTGTCTCACAAAGTGAACTGCCATATGACCGGTGTTTCCACACACCCAACAAGGACCCTTAATTTTATTAATGCTAGATTCTGGTTTATGAAACGTACCTTTCTTGTTAGGTCCATGCTTCGAGTTGCGATTGTTGTTGTCACCTTTTCCAGCTTTGGATGGCTTATGCTCAGACATATGAGCTTTGTTAGACATGTCCCTTACAGATGACACGTTCTTGTCTTTGGTGCACAACATCTCTTCCACTTGAATCTTCTTTCCCAATTCAACCATGTTGATCTCGCCAGTTTCATGCCTCAACTTTTTCTTGTACTCCGACCAAGAAGATGGTAACTTCTCAATCACCGTAGACACTTGAAAAGTCTCATCAATAACCATACCTTCAGCAAGAATCTGGTTAATGATTTGTTCAAGTTCGAGGAATTGATCAACAACAGACTTATCATTCGTCATCTTGAACTCCATAAACTTTGCCACTAGAAATTTCTTGCTTCCTGCAGTCTCAGCTTGGTACTTTGCTTCTAACGCAATCCACAACTCATAAGCGTTAAGTTCTCTTTAGCATTGTAAAAATCATACATCGCATCTTCCAAACCATTCATGATATGATTTTTAGCCAGAAAATTAGACCTCGTGTTCATATTGACCTCCTCCTCAGTCAAATTTTCAACATTGTACAAGTCATCACCTGGAACCAGTACATAGTCCAGCTCATGATGGCTCAGATAAAACAGCATCTTGGATTGCCATCTCTTGAAATCCTTTCCGTTAAACTTTTGTGGTCTTTCTACATCGTTGTTTCCTATTGTTACAAGGAATACTAATGTGTTAAGATTGTTGGGATCTTGCAACAATGAACAGCACGTTAGATGTATCGAAAATAATATGTAAAGAACTAATGCGAAACAACTCTACCGAAATAACTTGACGAGGGCGAGAATCACGGGTTCAACAAGTTGTCCTTAACACATTAGTTCATGGTATACTCGAGTTGAGTAATGCTAAACCCCTCACAGCGAAGATGTGTCCAGGATAAGACTGCCCGATATAACTTGAGTTAGCACAACGCAAGTTACCCTCTCTTCGAACTCAGCAACAGGGATGGAGGTAAAAACGTCTGGAGAAAACCCTAGAATAAAAGAAGAATTTTTCCTCTGTTGAAAACAGATTTTCGAGTTGTATTTATAGGATGAAATACTTGCAAATCAAGTTAGGTTTTTGGTTTTCTTCAAAAACAAGTAAAAGGAATTTTACCATAAATAAAACTCTTAAGAATTAATTTTGGAATTAATTTTCCTAAAGAAAAACTCGCCAAAAATAAATCCGTGTAGACAAGGGACTTGGTGCATGGCATACGCGCATATCACATGGGTAAAAATATGTATTTTTTCCCACCCGCTCCAGCCACGTTTTACAATTCATACATAAGTGTATGATTATATAGTGGAGCTCCTCTTTAGTTTTCCACAATGTGGGACTAAAGGTTCCACTTCATTCACCCAAAAATGAGTGAGTATCCTTAGACCCTTAGGTCATTAGATCAAACCACACCAAGATCATAAAACCTTTTTTTTATTTAAAACTCATTTTCTCCAACAATCCCCCACATGAATGAAATCTCGGAAAACGAAAAAAAAATCAGAGTAAGGAAAATACCATTTAGGCAAAGGTGTCCATGAGGTCTTGAACCCTTACTTAGTGAGAAGTTACCGGAACTACTAGCTAAACAGTGAACCTAGTCTTGAACTGATAGCGTTGGTGTAATTCGCGACAACAACCACACATGATATTCTCCTGTGTTGCTAAGTTCGTGCCGTTTTGTCCAATTTGGCCCTGGACATATCCTGTTTCTCAGAATGCTCTAGAGAATTGGCTCAATTCTCATAGGAAGCGGCCCAAATTCCACATTCAGATAGGTGAGTTCCATCAAGAGTGTTTACTGCTACACCCCACTTCAATCTTAAATTGAAACTATGGAACTCATTAAGACTTATTTAAAAGTCATCCTCCACATGCAGTCACACTATCACATCAACACCATAGGGAAGGGACAGAGAATGAATTCTCTGATAGTGTTTACCTTTACCCACCATGAATTAGTTGTCTCATTCGAAACCTTGATCTTGGAATCTCCAGTCAGCAAGGTTGAGTATCCTTCATGGCAAGTTTAATTATTGAGCCTAAGCCCCATCCCCCTCGATGCTTTACTAACTATCTCCTTGGACAAACCTTTCGTCAAAGGGTCCGCGATATTCTCCTTGGACTGCATCCAATCTATGGAAATAACGCCTGTTGAGATTAGTGTTTTCAAAGTATCATGTCTTCTACGAATATGTATAGACTTTCCATTGTAGAAGCAACTCTTAGCTCTACCTATCGCAGATTTGTCACACAGTGTATAGATATAGCCGGCACGAGCCTATGCGAGAGATAGGAATATCTTCTAAAAAGTTTCTTAGCCATTCGGCCTCCTCTCCTGCTTTATCTAACGCAATAAACTCCGATTCCATAGTGGAACGAGCTATACATGTCTGTTTGGAACTCTTCCAAGATACAGACGCACTTTTCTAGAGTGAATACATATCCACTCGTAGACTTAGAATCCTCACGATCCTGTTATCCAGTTTGCATCGCAAAATCCCTCAAGGATGGCCGGATATCCATTGTAATTCAAACTAAAGGTCATTGTGTACTTCAAGTACTTTTAGCACTCTAATAAGTGCATCCCAATGTATCCGCCTGGATTACAAGTATACCTGCTAACCTACTTACAACATAAGCAATGTCTCGGTCTCGTACAATTCATCAAATACATCGGACTTACTATGACTCTCAGTATTCAAGTTGGTTAACTCCTACACCCTTATTCTTCTTGAGACAGCCAGTTAGAATCATAAGGAGTACACACGGTGCTTCTGATTAAACCGATTAAATTTCTTAAGTATGGATTCAACATAATGAGACTGACTCAGACTATAGCCATTAGAAGTTTTTCTAATCTTCATCCCTAATATGACATCAGCGGGGCCTAAGTCTTTCATGTCAAAGTTCTCATTCAACAATTTCTTAGTGGAATTAATAACATCCATGTTTGTATGATGAGTGCCAAATAGTGCATATTTATACACCTTTTTATTGGCATTTTACTCATCTTTTGCGCTTAGAAATCGATATTATCCCAGATTCTCGTGTTTTCTTGCTTTTCAAGAATAAATATTTATATTAATTAATTTTGTGTTTTTAGGTAATGAATAAAGCTCGGAGAATCCGAGGAGCCAAAAGAGCGAAGAATTGGAGTCGAGCATCTATGGAGTAGATAGCCAAAGCCCGCGCGAATTAGTTACAAACCAACAAGGAAGACATGGGCTAGAGCTACCCACGACCCGGATCCGAGCCCGTCTCTTCTGAGACGTTGAGATTTCTTTCTCCCTCATCCAACGGTCGCTGCTTCCACGTGCATCGAAGATCGCTGCTCCCGCGCTACACCAGATCACACCAAAACCGCTTACCTCCCTGAGCCGTTCAGATCTCCATCAGCTCCATCCGACGCTCGCTCCACCATTTTCATCAACAATCGATGCACCTACTTCACAACAAAAGTACCTAACCCTATACCCCCATCGACCTAGCCATTTCACCCTCATCTTCTCTTTCCTTTCTTTTTCTCTCCCGTCGCTCTCACCTCTGCAAAACCCCCTCTCCCCCGACCATCTCCCCGCCACCTCGATTCTCCACCTTCTTCACCCATACCGCCACCAACTCCATCATCTCCCGACACTCCACCTACCTAATCGCTATTTAGTCCTTTTGTAGCTTCTTTCCCTAGAAGCTAAGAGAGAAATAGAGACAGAGATAGGGTTAGGGTTTCATTGATAAATCAAAGGGAAGCTAGAGTAGTCGATGGAGAGCCGATTGACAAGAAGAGGGAGCAAGCTGGAGCAACGTGGGTGAGAGAAATTTCACTTTAATTTTCTTCGTTTTTAAAATAGAATTAGGGTTTTTAGTTTTGGATGGTGCATGTATAAATAGAGGATGAAAAAGATGTTTTTAACCACGCCCGGATTAGCCGGAGCAGTCACTTTAGGTTTAATTTTGTATTTTGTTACTTCATCATGTTTTAGTTTAATTACGCTTTAGGTTTGAGATGAAACCCTAGTTTATCTCTCGTGTTCTTCTTCATGAACTGTTCTTGAATGATTGAATGTTTGCTAGATAGAATTAATTTTAGTGTAAGAACACTTTGCTCTCCTGAGTGCATACCAACGCCATGGATGCACCGTAGTTGGATCACCTCCGTGTTGTTTATACTTTGCAACCCAAGCTTAATGAAATTAACGTTTATCTACGAGATTAATTGTGCCTTAATCAGACAGGTTAATACTTAGGATAAATACATTAGTTGTGATTAAAGTTATCAATCGGAGAAACATCTTAGACATAAGGCGGACTCGGCACCTCTCCCTTTAGTCATCATAAGAACAAGAGTAATTTCATGAGTGAAGACACTGTGTAGGTTAGTGGTGGAATTGCAGCCTAGTATCACCCCTTTATCTCACTGTTTATTCCTTAGCTTAGGATCACCTCGCTTCAACATCAGCCGTATCGGCAAAACCCCATTTTGTAACTCATCATCGAGTGAAAACTCGGTCTAGGAAGCCTTTAGATCACATACATAGCACACCCTTGTCTCTGTGGATCGACCCGTACTTGCCGCGTCTCCGATAGACGCCGTGCACTTGCGGTTATCACCGTAGGCCAAATTATTTACCCATCTTCCAGGCCTACCAAGTTTTTGGCGCCGCTGCAGGGACTTAGCGTGTGCTAAGTTGATAAATTGCTGTCTTAACTGAGTTCATTTCATCTCTGTACATTCACTTTACATTTTTTTTTTGCTTTTAGTCTTGATTAGTACAACTTAGTTTCATTTCTTTGCATCCTTGCATCTGTAACTTGTAACTTGTAACTTGCATTTAGCTGTCAATTTAATCACTTGTAACTTGTAACTTGTTTTAGTTTCATTTAGCTGTTCATTATACCATTGCATTTTTGTTTAACTTAGCTTCAACTTTTATTTGTAATCACTTGCATTATTACCCATACCCCATCTGCATTTTCACTTAGTGTTAGCTGGTCACTGAAACCTCATAAGAGCTAACCCTTTCAATTGAGCCAGCAGGTGCATCCTACCTGTGCTGTGCAACTCTGCTGCTGTGCAAGCTGTTAAGCTGAGGCAACCCAGGGAAAGGCAGGGAGGCGCATAAGGTGCAATTGAGCAAACCCTGCGACTTGTAAGGTGAGTGGTGCCTTATGCTGTGCAGGTAACCCTGTGCTGATAAGCCAAAGAAAATTATGTGAGACCTTGTGTTGTGTCTGTTAAACCTTGTCTGGGCCTTGATATCTGCTGAGCTTTTGCAAACCACAGAGCATAACCATCTGCCCGATCTCCAGCCCCCAGATACGTGAGTCGAGCAGTGGTAGAGTCAGAATTCTTGGCCTTTACAAGACCTATGCTTTAAAGCCTAGTTGTCACCGCCTTGCCTTGTGTGATCTTGTGAGCCATCTGTTGCATGTTTTAAAAGCTTAACCAGCTCATCTGTGCATTGCCAGTGCTGGGTATAACATTGCATTGAGCTTCACTTGTGAATCTGTCAACCCTGTAGAGGCCACTCTGATTGCCTGACCCTTTGCATGCTTTAACTCAGATCCATCTACTCCTTGTGTGAGCTCGTGTGAAACCACCTTGCTAGCCCCCGAAGTCAGCAAGTGTTGGGTCATAACTTGGAAGCCAAATTTGCTGAGCATCTGCCCTGTCACCAGCCCTGTCAACCCTGTGGCCTTTGTGAATTGGTTTTAACATTGTGTGAACAACTGAGCCATAACTGAATAACACCTGAGCTCACCCAAGAGTATTGCTATACTCTGTTAACTTGCTAGCCCCTGAAGCTACAAGTTTGAGCAAGCCCGAGATCAGCCCCCGCCCTCCCTTGCTAGCCCCTCGGCTGCAAGTTTGCGCCAGGTTGCAAACCCTGCTACCATCATTTGAGCATAACCTGTCTCACCTGAGCAAGACCCTGTCAATAGTTGCAAACCTGTGACAAATCTATGCTTAGCCTGTACCTTGTATGCCATTAGCCCTGCCAGATTTGAGCAACTGAAGCTCTCAGTTGTGAGCTAAGTGAGGGCTGAATAGAAAACTTTGACTCAGCTGAGTAAAAGTCTGACTAAGCTAAGTGAGTGAACTGGTTACTGTTCACTGAGTTAAACCGGCAGAGTTGAGTTGACTCCCTGAATAGCTGAGTCAATCCTAACTCAGCGATTTACCGAGTTGAATCGGGTTGTTTATAACTGAAACCCAGTTCCACTGGGCTAACTAAACTCATAACTTGGGCTTACACCAAACCAGCCCACTGAACCCAACCTGGGCTCTACAACACAGCTAACCCACCTGCCTGAAGCCCAACCTGGGCTGTACATTTTGAAGCCCATATAAGCCTGTTCCAACTAGGCTTTGCAATCCACTGGGCTGTGTCTTTCTACTGGGCTGTGCAACTTGCTCGCTTTCATAGTAGCCGGTTTACACATAACCAAGCTAAGCCCACATACTTCGGCTGCACAAACCTGGACTTTCCCACATAAGCCACACTGCTGGGCTTAAACTAAATTGAAGCCCACATCTCCGTTGGGCTGTGCACAACTGAGGCCTGCTGTGCTTCTCAAACTGGGCTGTTAGCCTTCCCACATAACCTGGGCTTAATCTAAACTGAGCCCACAGTTCACTGGGCTGGACTTTCCCAACAAACCAAAACCCACAAAAACCAAAATGAATCCCATTGAAACCAAATCCCCATAAACCAAAGCCCACATAAACCAAACTAGATTTTGAGTTCAATTTGAGTACTAAATCATGTCAGGATTTTGGTCTGCATCTGGGGATGGAAACAAATCCATTAGAGAGCTTGCTTACGGGCACGCTTCACCATATGAAACCCCCATAGACCATAATGATTTTAGGGCATATTATGAGCCTTCTCGGGCCCCCGACCTTGAGTACTCATACCCTAACCATCATGAGCACATGTATCACCACCACAATGGGGAGTTGAACAATTTTATACTCCCCAACTCCTAGTTTGCAATCAATAATGGAAACACTCATGGAGCAAAATGCTAGGCTTGAACTGAATGCAATACATGACCATCCATATAGCAACATGCATGATCATCCCTTCTCTAGTGAACCATGTGCACAACCATTTAATGATTATTCATATGAAACATGCATACCCACTATTGAAGACTCTCCATCCATTGAACAATGTCACATGTTCTTAAAGATGAACCAGATTCATTTAGAAAAGAAGAATGGAAGGCAGTTCATGATAGAATGATTATTGTCCCTAATAAAGAAAATCTCGAAAATAGTGTTTCTCTTCCTACTCATGCAACTAACACTGAATATGAACCTAATCTAGAGGAAAATGAGTACACTAGAAATGCTAATAGGGAAATGCATTTTTGTTATGATGATGATGATGATGAATATGATATGTTAGAAGAGCATGTGCATGCAGAAAATATGATGGAATCTTTTGGTTCGAGACGTTAGGCGTCTCTTCTGTGAACCCTATGAATGATACCTCTTCTAACATTCATATATGTGATATGGATTCTGAGCTTGGCTTTGTGAAATTCTTCAGTGAATGTGAGCATGCTTCACAACTTGTTTGTGACTTAGGACAGGATGAATCTTCTGTTGACACTAATGTTCTTTTGGATCATGATATTATTGTTGTGTCTGATTCCCTGCCCATATCACAATATGTTGCCTGCTCTGATGATTATGACTTGGTGATTGATGAATTGTTCTATGCTGGTGAACATGATTTACCCTTTTCTGACCTTAGGAAAGTGTGTGATAGTACAAATGATTTTATACAGGAAAATAACTTAGATGTACCTAACCTCTCTCCCGAGTCACAAATTGATACTCCTCCACCAAACCTAGGTGTAGTTTGTCACAAAATTGCAAAACCAACTTTTCTGAAAATGCCTAACTTAGGCCTAGAACTTTGTGCTTCCCAAGTCCTCTTGGACTATTTTGCATCAAAGTATAACACTTTTAAAGAGCCACAGTTGGAATGTGTATGTCTCTGCTTCGTTATTAGTAAAACTCATTTGAGTTAGACCTTTTGCATGATGTACCTTTAAAATTGCAAGATTTTGTGCTTTCAAACACACCCGTTCACAAGTTTAGGTTTGGGAAACTCATTCCCATTTGCAGCCTTACTTGCACTCTCATTTTATATCTCGTGTAAGGTCAAGTTAATGTGTGTACATATTTTCTATTGGGTTGATCCTCAACTCTTTAGATTGTTAGTTTATGGTGAATTTTTGTATATAATCCAGTAGGACTTGTTAATTTTTTCTTTCTTGAATCGGTTGAGTCTTCTTGTGCATTTTTATGTGCTAATCCGATATAATCACCACTGAGAATGTTGGATTTTGCCTTGATTAATGAAGCTCAACCTTGCTCCCGCCGACATCCGGTAATTTCTTCCCTTTTGTCTTATCAAAGATAGTTCTCGCGATGTGACTTGTTTAAATTTTTCCTATCTCGTGACACATTGAGGACAATGTTTGATTTAGGTTTGGGGTGCATTTGCATTTAGAGTTTTTAGTCTTTTATTTTACCTTTTATTTTCATCTAAAAAAAAAAAAAAAAAAAAAAAAAAAACTTTTTTTGTAAAACCTCCAACTTTAGAGATTTTAGAGTCACTAGCATGCTTTTAGATATGTTTACATAGAGATTCTGACCGAAATAACAGAACTTGGAAGTACCGGAGAACACAATCGGGTTTCTTAGTTGATTAGAGCGTTAAAGTTGGATTTAACCATACCGGAGGGCGAATTAGGTGTCTTTGTTTAGATATTCGAAAGTAGAATTGTGATCACCCATAGTGGAGACTACCCATTTTACATCAAGCGAGGTACCGACCTTCACTCTTTGTGACTTTCTAGAAAAGCTTTTAGAGTGTGTGTCACCGTACGTCAATTCCGGTAGGAATGGTGAGCTACCCAACTTCGCACCACTTTCAAAGACTACTTTTGATCTCTTGAGTGCTAATTCCGTCAATCATGAGAGTGACGTCTAAAGATGAAAACTCCTTCTAAATATCGATTTGCGCTTAGCATCTCTCTCTCTCAATCAGCAAGACCCATAGAAACACATCATCGTCGAAAGCGGAGCATTAGCGAATATTGAAAGAAAAATTGATATAGTCCAAGGTTTATGTGCAACAAAGAAAAGAAAATAGGATGAGAATTAATAAAATTTATAAAATCAAGACAATACAAGTTGTGGAAAAAATTGAGTGATAAAGTCCTTTGTCCATGGAGTTAGTTGTTTCATTATTTGTATTTTTATTTTCACTTTTAATTAAAAAAAAAAAAAAAAAAAAAAAAAAAAAAAAAAAAAAAAAAAAAAATTGTAGTTTATTTTTGCTACCACCATGGTAAAGAAGAATTCAAGAAGAAAAATCCAAACAACAAGGAAATTGAGTATAAAAGTTAAAAATTGTCAAGTTTTGTGAAGTTTAGAAGTTCGTCATCAACAATTGAAGACCGAAGACCGAAGATTGAAGACGTTTCTATGGTTCTTATGAGAGAGTGATATTAATTGCCGATCGGGTGAAAAGTGAGTGAGTACTCCCACCCCTTGCTAATGGTTGATTTTCCTTTCTTATAGATCATCAGAAAAAGATTCTTTTTGTCCACACTTCTGTGGAGTCTCCAGATTTTATTTCGGAAGGTTATCCTTCTTACCTACAACGTGTGCGAGATTTCTCTCTTTACTCCTGCCTGCACACATGAGAGACTAAAAAAGCGATCTTTTGAGTGCAATTATCATAAAACCCTAATGGTGAGGCAGAAGTTGAGACTTATGATCACAATCGAATCCGAATTCTTTCATATGGTATGGTTACTTCTCGCTCAGCACTTAAGGATGAGAAGGCGTTCTTCGATAATTCTAACTTCTGTTACTAGCATGCAGAAACTCAATGTCCTCATAGCTTCTTGGATGCTTGAGACTCTTTTACACTCTGAAGTTGGGTACACCTCTAGTAAACCCTCACGAGACTACAACTCGTCCACTAGAGACACCTAGGGGTTTAAAGGCTTAGTGCATACGCTAAATGCATTCGAGAGACTGCGACAGGGGTATAGTTAGGATTTCCTAATTTACTTTTCACTTGAGGACAAGTAAAATTCGAGGTTTGGGGGTATTTGATGAGTGCCAAATAGTGCATATTTATACACCTTTTTATTGGCATTTTACTCATCTTTTGCGCTTAGAAATCGAGATATTATCCCAGTTACGTGTTTTCCTTGCTTTCAAGAATAAATATTTATATTAATTAATTTTGTGTTTTTAGGTAATGAATAAAGCTCGGAGAATCTGAGGAGCCAAAAGATCGAAGAATTGGAGTCGAGCATCTATGGAGTAGATAGCCAAAGCCCGCGCGCGAATTAGTTACAAACCAACAAGGAAGACATGGGCTAGAGCTACCCACGACCCGGATCCGAGCCCGTCTCTTCTGAGACGTTGAGATTTCTTTCTCCCTCATCCAACGGTCGCTGCTTCCACGTGCATCGAAGATCGTTGCTCCCGCGCTATACCAGATCACACCAAAACCGCTTACCTCCCTGAGCCGTTCAGATCTCCATCAGCTCCATCCGACGCTCGCTCCACCATTTCCATCAACAAATCGATGCACCTGCTTCACAACAAAAGTACCTAACCCTATACCCCCATCGACCTAGCCATTTCACCCTCATCTTCTCTTTCCTTTCTTTTTCTCTCCCGTCGCTCTCACCTCTGCAAAACCCCCTCTCCCCGACCATCTCCTGCCACAGCCGATTCCTCCACCTTCTTCACCCATACCGCCACCAACTCCATCATCTCCTGACACTCCACCTACCTAATCGCTATTTAGTCCTTTTGTAGCTTCTTTCCTAGAAGCTAAGAGAGAACTAGACAGAGATAGGTTAGGGTTTCATTGATAAATCAAAGGGAAGCTAGAGTAGTCGATGGAGAGCCGATTGACAGAAGAGGGAGCAGTTGGAGCAACGTGGGTGAGAGAAATTTCACTTTAATTTTCTGTTTTTAAAATAGAATTAGGGTTTTTAGTTTTGGATGGTGCATGTATAAATAGAGGATGAAGAAGATGTTTTTAACCACGCCTGGATTAGCCAGAGCAGTCACTTTAGGTTTAATTTTGTATTTTGTTACTTCATCATGTTTTAGTTTAATTCTGCTAGGGTTTGAGATGAAACCCTAGTTTATCTCTGTGTTCTTCTTCATGAACTGTTCTTGAATGATTGAATGTTTGCTAGATAGAATTAATTTTAGTGTAAGAACACTTTGCTCTCACAGTGCATACCAACGCCATGGATGCACTGTAGTTGGATCACCTCTGTGTTGTTTATACTGCAACCCAAGCTTAATGAAATTAACGTTTATCTGATTAATTGTGCCTTAATCGGACAGTTAATACTTAGGATAAATACATTAGTTGTGATTAAAGTTATCGATCGGAGAAACATCTTAGACATAAAGGCGACTCGACACCTCTCCCTTAGCTGTCATAAGAACAAGAGTAATTTCATGAGTGAAGACACAGTGTAGGTTAGTGGTGGAATTGCAGCCCTAGTATCACCCCTTTATCTCACTGTTTATTCCTTAGCTTAGGATCACCTCAGTTCAACATCAGCCGTATCGGCAAAACCCCATTTTGTAACTCTGTTATCCGTGAAACTCAGTCTAGGAAGCCTTTAGATCACATACATAGCACACCCTTGTCTCTTTGGATCGACCCGTACTTGCCGCGTCTCCAATAGACGCCGTGCACTTGCGGTATAACCCGTAGGCCAAATTATTTACCCATCTTCCAGGCCTACCATTGTACCTAGTATAAGCATATCATCAACATACAAGCATACAATCACACATGCATCCTTGACAAGTTTAGTATAAACACACTTATCAGATTCATTAATTCTAAAACCACTAGAAATCATCAAATGATCAAATTTTTCATGCCACTGTTTAGGTGCTTGTTTCAATCCATACCAAGATTTAACCAGTTTATACACTTTCTTTTCACAACCTTTAACTATAAAGCCCTCAGGTTGTTCCATATAAACTTATTTATCTAACTCACCATTAAGAAACGCTGTCTTTACATCCATTTGATGTATCTCTAAATTATGGACAGAATCTATAGCAATTAACATCCTAATGGAGCTAATTCTACTCACTGGTGAATAGGTGTCAAAGAAATCTATACCTTCTATTTGCCTGTAGCCTTTAGCTACCAGCCTAGCCTTGTATTTTTCAATAGTTCCATCTATCTTACGTTTTCTTTTGAAAATCCATTTACAACCTATGGCCTTACACCCTGGAGGTAAATCTACAAGTTCAAAACTACCGTTTTCTCGAATGGAATCCATTTCACTAATGGAAGCTTCTTTCCACCACGGAGCTTCTGTACAAGTCATGGCTTCTCTATAAGTCTGAGGATCAGACTCGGCTAGGTATGTAATGCAACCAGGATAGGTTTTCTTAGTTCTAACCCTTTTACCTCTTCTAGGTTCCACTTCTGGTTCATCTTCCTCTAAAGGTAATAATTGACTAGTTGAAGGAACATCTAGGGGATCATCTAAACATCTCTTTCGATAATCACGTTTCAAAGGAAAAATAGTTTCAAAAACTCGAAGATCCCTAGAATCCATGATAGTATTCAACCCTATGTCGAAATTTCGAACTCACAACCATAAACCTATGAGCACTAGAATGCTCAGGGATACCCTATAAAAACACAATCAACGGTTTTGGGTCCTATCTTATTTTTCTTAGGAGGAGGGATGCCAACCTTTGCCAAGCACCCCCACACTTTGAAGTAATCATAAGATGGTTGTCTACCTTTCCATAACTCATATGGAGTTTTATTTGATCCTTTAAAGGGTACTCTGTTCAGGATGTAATTGGCGGAGAGGATAGCCTCCCCCCACAAATTCGAAGGTAATCCTGAACTAATCAACATGGCATTCATCATATCCTTAAGGGTACGGTTCTTACATTCAGCTACACCATTGGATTGAGGTGAATAAGGGGATGTAGTCTCATGTATTATGCCATGTTCTTCACGAAGAAATCTCCTCGGGAATTTCATACTCACCACCACTGATCAGACTAATAGTTTTAATGGTAGTATTCAATTGGTTTTCGACTTCACTTTTATATATCTTAAAGGCTTCTAAGGCATCATCCTTCCCTCTAAGTAAGTAAACATGGCAGTACTTCGTACAATCATCTATAAAAGTAATAAACCATTTCTTACCACCTCTTGTTTGAACGACTTCATATCAACTAGGTCTCGAATGGATTAAATCTAAGGGTTTAGAGTTTCTATGGACATTCTTATTGAATGATTTCTTAGCATGCTTAAATTCTACGCAAATCTCACACTTATGATTTTTATCTAAAGTGAATTTGGGTATGCAGCCTACGCTAGCCAATTTATGCATTGATTTATAGTTTACATGACCAAGTCTACCATGCCAAACGTTCAATGACACACACATGTAAAGCGAGAAGAATCATTCAATTTCAATTCAGGACAGGTTACATTAAGTTTATATAGACCCCAAGTCTTATAACCCTTACCCACATAATCATTGCCCTTAGTTACTGTAAGTTTTCCAGACTCAATTGTAACTTTAAAACCCTTATCATCTAAAACAGAACAAGAAACAAGATTTTTGCAGATGTCTGGAACATGAAGAACTTCATTCAATGTGAGAGTCTTTCCAGATGTGAGCTTCAAGACCAGAGCCTTTCCTTTTCCTGCAACCTCGATGCGGATGAGTTACCCATATAGAGTTTCTCGCCTTCCCCTACCCTCTTGTAGGAGGTGAACAGGTCTCTGTTCCCACAAACATGTTGGTAGCTGCAGAGTCTACCCACCAATCCATCACATTGGTCACCCAGATTAACTTCGGACACCACAAAGGTAGAAAAACTCGTCTTTGCTTTTCTCAACCAAGTTAGCATTATTCTTCTTATCCTTACGTTGTCTACAGTGAACTGCCATATGACCAGTATTTTCACACACCCAACAAGGACCCTTAATTTTATTAATGCTAGATTCTGGTTTTAAAACGTACCTTTCTTGTTAGGTCCATGCTTGAGTTGCGATTGTTGTTGTCACCTTTTCCAAATTTGGATGGCTTATGTTGGACATATGAGATTTGTTAGACATGTCCCTTGCAGATGACACGTTCTTGTCTTTGGTGCACAACATCTCTTCCACTTGAATCTTCTTTCCCAATTCAACCATGTTGATCTCGCCCCGATTTCATGCCTCAACTTTTTCTTGTACTCCGACCAAGAAGATGGTAACTTCTCAATCACCGTTGACACTTGAAAGTCTCATCAATAACCATACCTTGACAAGAATCTGGTTAATGATTTGTTGAAGTTCGAGGAATTGATCAACAACGAGACTTATCATTCGTCATCTTGAACTCCATAAACTTTGCCACTAGAAATTTCTTGCTTCCTGGAGTCTCGACTTGGTACTTTGCTTCTAACGCAGTCCACAACTCATAAGCAGTTAAGCTATCTTTAGCATTGTAAAAATCATACATCGCATCTTCCAAACCATTCATGATATGATTTTTAGCCAGAAAATTAGACCTCGTGTTCATATTGACCTCCTCCTCAGTCAAATTTTCAACATTGTACAAGTCATCACCTGGAACCAGTACATAGTCCAGCTCATGATGGCTCAGATAAAACAGCATCTTGGATTGCCATCTCTTGAAATCCTTTCCGTTAAACTTTTGTGGTCTTTCTACATCGTTGTTTCCCATTGTTACAAGGAATACTAATGTGTTAAGATTGTTGGGATCTTGCAACAATGAACAACACGTTAGATGTATCGAAAATAATATGTAAAGAACTAATGCTAAATAACTCTACCGAAATAACTTGACGAGGGCATAATCACAGGTTCAACAAGTTGTCCTTAACACATTAGTTCGCGGGTATACTCGAGTTGAGTAATGCTAAACCCCTCACAGCTAAGATGTGTCCAGGATAAGACTGCCCGATATAACTTGAGTTAGCACAACACAAGTTACCCTCTCTTCAACTCGGCAAACGGGGATGGAGGTAAAAACGTCTCCGAGAAAACCTATAATAAAAAAGAAGAATTTTTCCTCTGTTTGAAAACAGATTTTCGAGTTGTATTTATAGGATGAAATACTTGCAAATCAAGTTAGGTTTTTGGTTTTCTTCAAAAACAAGTAAAAAGGAATTTTACCATAAATAAAACTCTTAAGAATTAATTTTGGAATTAATTTCCTAAAGAAAAACTACTTAAAAAATAAATCCGCGTAGACAAGGGACTTTGGTGCATGGCATACGCGCATATCACATGGGTAAAAATATGTATTTTTGCCCACCCGCTCCACCCACGTTTCACAATTCATACATAAGTGTATGATTATATAGTGGAGCTCCTCTTTAGTTTTCCACAATGTGGGACTAAAGGTTCCACTTCATTCACCCAAAAATGAGTGAGTATCCTTAGACCCTTAGGTCATTAGATCAAACCACACCAAGATCATAAAACCTTTTTTATTTAAAACTCATTTTCTCCAACAATCCCCCACATGAATGAAATCTCGGAAAACGGGAAAAATCGAGTAAGGAAAATACCATTTAGGCAAAGGTGTCCATGAGGTCTTGAACCCTTACTTAGTGAGAAGTTACCGGAACTACTAGCTAAACGGTGAACCTAGTCTTGAACGATAGCGTTGGTGTAATTCGCGACAACAACCACACATGATATTCTCCCAGTGTTGCTAAGTTCGTACCGTTTTGTCCAATTTGGCCACGGGACATATCCTGTTTCTCAGAATGCTCTAGAGAATTGGCTCAATTCTCATGTAGGAAGCGGCCCCACTTCCACATTCGGATAGGTGAGTTCCATCAAGAGTGTTTCTTGCTACACCCACTTCAATCTTAAATTGAAACTATGGAACTCATTAAGACTTATTTAAAAGTCATCCTCCACATGCAATCACACTATCACATCAACACCATAGGGAAGGGACAGAGAGAATGAATTCTCCGATAGTGTTTACCTTTACCCACCATGAATTAGTTGTCTCATTCGAAACCTTGATCTTGGAATCTCCAAATCAACAAGGTTGAGTATCCTTCATGGCAAGTTTAATTATTGAGCCTAAGCCCCATCCCCCTCGATGCTTTACTAACTATCTCCTTGGACAAACCTTTCGTCAAAGGGTCCGCGATATTCTCCTTGGACTGCATCCAATCTATGGAAATAACGCCTGTTGAGATTAGTGTTTTCAAAGTATCATGTCTTCTACGAATATGTATAGACTTTCCATTGTAGAAGCAACTCTTAGCTCTACCTATCGCAGATTTCTTTGTCACGATGTATAGATATAGGCCTTGTGTGGGCCTATGCCAGAGAGGAATATCTTCTAAAAGTTTCTTAGCCATTCGGCCTCCTCTCCTGCTTTATCTAACGCAATAAACTCCGATTCCATAGTGGAACGAGCTATACATGTTTGTTTGGAACTCTTCCAAGATATAGACGCACCTGCTAGAGTGAATACATATCCACTCGTTGACTTAGAATCCTCTGATCCTGTTATCCGCCTTTGCATCGCAAAATCCCTCAAGGACAGCCGGATATCCTTTGTAATTCAAACTAAAGGTCATTACGTACTTCAAGTACTTTAGAACTCTAATAAGTGCATCCCAATGTATCTGCCCTGGATTACAAGTATACCGCTAACCTACTTACGGCAAATAAAGCAATATACGGTCTCGTACAATTCATCAAATACAACGAGACTTCCTATGACTCTCGAGTATTCAAGTTGGTTAACTCCTACACCCTTATTCTTCTTGAGACGACAGTTAGAATCATAAGGAGTACACAGGTTTACAGTTAAACTGATTAAATTTCTTAAGTATGGATTCAACATAATGAGACCCACTCAGACTATAGCCATTAGAAGTTTTTCTAATCTTCATCCCTAATATGACATCAATTGGGGCCTAAGTCTTTCATGTCAAAGTTCTCATTCAACAATTTCTTAGTGGAATTAATAACATCCATGTTTGTACCTAGTATAAGCATATCATCAACATACAAGCATACAATCACACATGCATCCTTGACAGGTTTAGTATAAACACACTTATCAGATTCATTAATTCTAAAACCACTAGAAATCATCAAATGATCAAATTTTTAATTCCACTGTTTAGGTGCCTGTTTCAATCCATACAAAGATTTAACCAGTTTATGCACTTTCTTTTCACAACCTTTAACTATAAAGCCCTCAGGTTGTTCCATATAAACTTCTTCATCTAACTCACCATTAAGAAACAACTGTCTTTACATCCATTTGATGTATCTCTAAATTATGGACAGAAGCTATAGCAATTAACATCCTAATGGAGCTAATTCTACTCACTTTGGTGAATAGGTGTCAAAGAAATCTATACCTTCTATTTGTCTGTAGCCTTTAGCTACCAGCCTTGTATTTTTCAATAGTTCCATTTATCTTACGTTTTCTTTTGAAAATCCATTTACAACCTATGGCCTTACACCACTGAGGTAAATCTACAAGTTCAAAACTACCGTTTTCTCGAATGGAATCCATTTCACTAATGGAAGCTTCTTTCCACCACTTTTGAGCCTGGACAAGTCATGGCTTCTCTATAAGTCTGAGGATCAGACTCGGCTAGGTATGTAATGCAACCAGGATAGGTTTTCTCAGTTCTAACCCTTTTACCTCTTCTAGGTTCCACTTCTGGTTCATCTTCCTCTAAAGGTAATAATTGACTAGTTGAAGGAACATCTAGGGGATCATCTAAACATCTCTTTCGATAATCACGTTTCAAAGGAAAAATAGTTTCAAAAAACTCAGCATCCCTAGACTCCATGATAGTATTCAACCCTATGTCAGAAATTTCAGAACTCACAACCATAAACCTATGAGCACTAGAATGCTCAGGATACCCTATAAAAACACAATCAACGGTTTTGGGTCCTATCTTATTTTTCTTAGGAGGAGGGATGCCAACCTTTGCCAAGCACCCCCACACTTTGAAGTAATCATAAGATGGTTGTCTACCTTTCCATAACTCATATGGAGTTTTATCGATCCTTTAAAGGGTACTTGCTGTTAGATGTAATTGGCGGAGAGGATAGCCTCCCCCACAAATTGAAGGTAATCCTGAACTAATCAACATGGCATTCATCATATCCTTAAGGGTACGGTTCTTACATTCAACTACACCATTGGATTGGGGTTAATAAGGGGCTGTAGTCTCATGTATTATGCCATGTTCTTCACAGAAATCTCCTACGGGAATTTCATACTCACCACCATAGTCGAGACCTAATAGTTTTAATGGTAGTATTCAATTGGTTTTCGACTTCACTTTTATATATCTTAAAGGCTTCCAAGGCATCATCCTTCCCTCTAAGTAAGTAAACATGGCAGTACTTCGTATAATCATCTATAAAAGTAATAAACCATTTCTTACCACCTCTTGTTTGAACTTACTTCATATCAACTAGGTCCTAATGGATTAAATCTAAGGGTTTAGAGTTTCTATGGACATTCTTATTGAATGATTTCTTAGCATGCTTAGATTCTACGCAAATCTCACACTTATGATTTTTATCTAAAGTGAATTTGGGTATGCAGCTACGCTAGCCAATTTATGCATTGATTTATAGTTTACATGACCAAGTCTACCATGCCAAACGTTCAATGACACACACATGTAAGCGAAGAATCATTCAATTTCAATTCAGACGAGGTTACATTAAGTTTATATAGACCCCTAGTCTTATAACCCTTACCCACATAATCATTGCCCTTAGTTACTGTAAGTTTTCCAGACTCAATTGTAACTTTAAAACCCTTATCATCTAAAACAGAACAAGAAACAAGATTTTTGCGGATGTCTGGAACATGAAGAACTTCATTCAATGTGAGAGTCTTTCCAGATGTGAGCTTGAGACCGACCTTTCCTTTTCCTGCAACCTCGATGCAGATGAGTTACCCATATAGAGTTTCTCGCCTTCCCCTACCCTCTTGTAGGAGGTGAACAGGTCTCTGTTCCCACAAACATGCTTGGTAGCTCCAGAGTCTACCCACCAATCCATCACATTGGTCACCAGATTAACTTCAAACACCACAGCAGAAAACTCGTCTTTGCTTTTCTCAACCAAGTTAGCATTATTCTTCTTATCCTTACGTTGTCTACGGTGAACTTGCCATATGACCAAAAGATTTCCACACACCCAACAAGGACCCTTAATTTTATTAATGCTAGATTCTGGTTTACCAAAACGCACCTTTCTTGTTAGGTCCATGCTTCGAAAGGTGACTGTTGTTGTCACCTTTTCCGACTTTGGATGGCTTATGTTCAGACATATGAGCTTTGTTAGACATGTCCCTTGCAGATGACACGTTCTTGTCTTTGGTGCACAACATCTCTTCCACTTGAATCTTCTTTCCCAATTCAACCATGTTGATCTCGCCAGTTTCATGCCTCAACTTTTTCTTGTACTCCGACCAAGAAGATGGTAACTTCTCAATCACCGCAGACACTTGAAAAGTCTCATCAGTAACCATACCTTCAGCAAGAATCTGGTTAATGATTTGTTGAAGTTCGAGGAATTGATCAACAACAGACTTATTATTCGTCATCTTGAACTCCATAAACTTTGCCACTAGAAATTTCTTGCTTCCTGATCTAAACTTGGTACTTTGCTTCTAACGCAGTCCACAACTCATAAGCAGTTAAACTATCTTTAGCATTGTAAAAATCATACATCGCATCTTCCAAACCATTCATGATATGATTTTTAGCCAGAAAATTAGACCTCGTGTTCATATTGACCTCCTCCTCAGTCAAATTTTCAACATTGTACAAGTCATCACCTGGAACCAGTACATAGTCCAGCTCATGATGGCTCAGATAAAACAACATCTTGGATTGCCATCTCTTGAAATCCTTTACTTAAACTTTGTGGTCTTTCTACATCGTTGTTTCCCATTGTTACAAAGAATACTAATGTGTTAAGATTGTTGGGATCTTGCAACAATGAACAAAGACGTTAGATGTATCGAAAATAATATGTAAAGAACTAATGCGAAACAACTCTACCGAAATAACTTGACGAGGGCAGAATCACGGGTTCAACAAGTTTTCCTTAACACATTAGTTCGCGGGTATACTCGAGTTGAGTAATGCTAAACCCCTCACAGCGAAAGATGTGTCCAGATAAGACCGCCGATATAACTTGAGTTAGCACAACGCAAGTTACCCTCTCTTCGAACTCAGCAACAGGATGGAGGTAAAAACGTCCTGAGAAAACCTAGAATAAAGAAGAATTTTTCTTCTCGTTGAAAACAGATTTTCGAGTTGTATTTATAGGATGAAATACTTGCAAATCAAGTTAGGTTTTGGTTTTCTTCAAAAACAAGTAAAAGGAATTTTACCATAAATAAAACTCTTAAGAATTAATTTTGGAATTAATTTCCTAAAGAAAAACTCGCCAAAAATAAATCCGCGTAGACAAGGGACTTGGTGCATGGCATACGCGCATATCACATGGGTAAAAATATGTATTTTTGCCCACCCGCTCCACCCACGTTTTACAATTCATACATAAGTGTATGATTATATAGTGGAGCTCCTCTTTAGTTTTCCACAATGTGGGACTAAAGGTTCCACTTCATTCACCCAAAAATGAGTGAGTATCCTTAGACCCTTAGGTCATTAGATCAAACCACACCAAGATCATAAAACCTTTTTTATTTAAAACTCATTTTCTCCAACAATCCCCCACATGAATGAAATCTCGGAAAACGGAAAAATCATAGTAAGGAAAATACCATTTAGGCAAAGGTGTCCATGAGGTCTTGAACCCTTACTTAGTGAGAAGTTACCGGAACTACTAGCTAAACAGTGAACCTAGTCTTGAACTGATAGCGTTGGTGTAATTCGCGACAACAACCACACATGATATTCTCCTGTGTTGCTAAGTTCGTGCCGTTTTGTCCAATTTGGCCCTGGACATATCCTGTTTCTCAGAATGCTCTAGAGAATTGGCTCAATTCTCATAGAAGCGCCCCACTTCCACATTCGAATAGGTGAGTTCCATCAAGAGTGTTTCTTTGCTACACCCACTTCAATCTTAAATTGAAACTATGGAACTCATTAAGACTTATTTAAAAGTCATCCTCCACATGCAGTCACACTATCACATCAACACCATAGGGAAGGGACAGAGAATGAATTCTCTGATAGTGTTTACCTTTACCCACCATGAATTAGTTGTCTCATTCGAAACCTTGATCTTGGAATCTCCAGTCAGCAAGGTTGAGTATCCTTCATGGCAAGTTTAATTATTGAGCCTAAGCCCCATCCGCTCGATGCTTTACTAACTATCTCCTTGGACAAACCTTTCGTCAAAGGGTCCGCGATATTCTCCTTGACTGCATCCAATCTATGGAAATAACGTCTCGTTGAGATTAGTGTTTTCAAAGTATCATGTCTTCTCTGAATATGTATAGACTTTCCATTGTAGAAGCAACTCTTAGCTCTACCTATCGCAGATTTGCTGTCACGGTGTATAGATATAGTGGCACGAGCCTATGCCGAGAGGAATATCTTCTAAAAGTTTCTTAGCCATTCGGCCTCCTCTCTGCTTATCTAACGCAATAAACTCCGATTCCATAGTGGAACGAGCTATACATGTTTGTTTGGAACTCTTCCAAGATATAGACGCACTTTCTTTTTAGAGTGAATACATATCCACTCATAGACTTAGAATCCTACGATCCTGTTATCCAGTTTGCATCGCAAAATCCCTCAAGGACTACGGATATCCTTTGTAATTCAAACTAAAGGTCATTGTGTACTTCAAGTACTTTAGCACTCTAATAAGTGCATCCCAATGTATCGCCCCGGATTACAAGTATACACGCTAACCTACTTACGACATAAGCAATGTCTGGTCTCGTACAATTCATCAAATACATCAGACTTCCTATGACTCTCGAGTATTCAAGTTGGTTAACTCCTACACCCTTATTCTTCTTAAGACGACAGTTAGAATCATGAGGAGTACAGACAGTTCTGATTAAACCGATTAAATTTCTTAAGTATGGATTCAACATAATGAGACTGATCGGACTATAGCCATTAGAAGTTTTTCTAATCTTCATCCCTAATATGACATCAGCGGGGCCTAAGTCTTTCATGTCAAAGTTCTCATTCAACAATTTCTTAGTGGAATTAATAACATCCATGTTTGTACCTAGTATAAGCATATCATCAACATACACGCATACAATCACACATGCATCCTTGACAAGTTTAGTATAAACACACTTATCAGATTCATTAATTCTAAAACCACTAGAAATCATCAAATGATCAAATTTTTCATGCCACTGTTTAGGTGCTTGTTTCAATCCATACAAGATTTAACCAGTTTACACACTTTCTTTTCACAACCTTTAACTATAAAGCCCTCAGGTTGTTCCATATAAACTTCTTCATCTAACTCACCATTAAGAAACGCTGTCTTTACATCCATTTGATGTATCTCTAAATTATGGACATAAGCTATAGCAATTAACATCCTAATGGAGCTAATTCTACTCACTGGTGAATAGGTGTCAAAGAAATCTATACCTTCTATTTGTCTCAGAGCCTTTAGCTACCAGCCTAGCCTTGTATTTTTCAATAGTTCCATCTATCTTACGTTTTCTTTTGAAAATACATTTACAACCTATGGCCTTACACCCTGGAGGTAAATCTACAAGTTCAAAAGTACCGTTTTCTCGAATGGAATCCATTTCACTAATGGAAGCTTCTTTCCACCACGGAGCTTCTGGACAAGTCATGGCTTCTCTAAGTCCGAGGATCGGGACTAGGCTAGGTATGTAATGCAACCAGGATAGGTTTCTCAGTTCTAACCCTTTTACCTCTTCTAGGTTCCACTTCTGGTTCATCTTCCTCTAAAGGTAATAATTGACTAGTTGAAGGAACATCTAGGGGATCATCTAAACATCTCTTTCGATAATCACGTTTCAAAGGAAAAATAGTTTCAAAAAACTCAGCATCCCTAGACTCCATGATAGTATTCAACCCTATGTCGAAATTTCGAACTCACAACCATAAACCTATGAGCACTAGAATGCTCGTGATACCCTATAAAAACACAATCAACGGTTTTGGGTCCTATCTTATTTTTCTTAGGAGGGGGATGCCTACCTTTGCCATGCACCCCCACACTTTGAAGTAATCATAAGATGGTTGTCTACCTTTCCATAACTCATATGGAGTTTTATATGATCCTTTAAAGGGTACTCTGTTCAGGATGTAATTGGCGGAGAGGATAGCCTCCTGAACTAATCAACATGGCATTCATCATATCCTTAAGGGTACGGTTCTTACGTTCACTTACACCATTGGATTGAGGTGAATAAGGGGCTGTAGTCTCATGTATTATGCCATGTTCTTCACAGAAATCTCCTACGGAATTTCATACTCACCACCTACGGTCCGAGACTCTAATAGTTTTAATGGTAGTATTCAATTGGTTTTCGACTTCACTTTTATATATCTTAAAGGCTTCTAAGGCATCATCCTTCCCTCTAAGTAAGTAAACATGGAAGTACTTCGTACAATCATCTATAAAATTAATAAACCATTTCTTACCACCTCTTGTTTGAACTGACTTCATATCAACTAGGTCTGAGTGGATTAAATCTAAGGGTTTAGAGTTTCTATGGACATTCTTATTGAATGATTTCTTAGCATGCTTAGATTCTACGCAAATCTCACACTTATGATTTTTATCTAAAGTGAATTTGGGTATGCAGCCTACGCTAGCCAATTTATGCATTGATTTATAGTTTACAACACCAAGTCTACCATGCCAAACGTTCAATGACACACACATGTAAGCGAGAAGAATCATTCAATTTCAATTCGGGACAGGTTACATTAAGTTTATATAGACCCCGGTCTTATAAACCTTACCCACATAATCATTGCCCTTAGTTACTTGTAAGTTTTCCAGGACTCTATTGTAACTTTAAAACCCTAATCATCTAAAACGGAACAAGAAACAAGATTTTTGCGGATGTGGAACATGAAGAACTTCATTCAATGTGAGAGTCTTTCCCGATGTGAGCTTGAGCCAAACCTTTCCTTTTCACGCAACCTCGATGCGGATGAGTTACCCATATAGAGTTTCTACCTTCCCCTACCCTGGGTAGGAGGTGAACAGGTCTCTGTTCCCACAAACATGCTTGGTAGCTCCGAGTCTACCCACCAATCCATCACATTGGTCACAGATTAACCCGGACACCACGTGAGAAAACTTCGTCTTTGCTTTTCTCAACCAAGTTAGCATTATTCTTCTTATCCTTACGTTGTCTCTGTTGAACTGCCATATGACCAGTATTTCCACACACCCAACAAGGACCCTTAATTTTATTAATGCTAGATTCTGGTTTACGAAACTGTTGATGGTGGTTTTTAAACAAGAGGTAAAATCGTAAAACCCCATGACCTAGTGTTACCCGCAACACATTAACTAAGAGCATTTAACTCATTTGTAAATAATTAATAGGGGTATTTTTTCAAAATACCGAGATTAGGGATTTCAACACGGAACCCTAATTCCAAAACCAAGCCGCACCTACCTCACCCATGGCAACAATGCCAAACCAAGCCGCATCTGCGCACCATGGCAACAATGCCAAACCAAGCCGCATCTTTAGCACCCATGGCAACAATGCCAAATCAAGCCGCACACCTGCGCACCATGGCAACAATGCCAAACTAAGCCGCATCTGCGCACCATGGCAACAATGCCAAATCCAAAGCCGCACACTGCGCACCATGGCAACAATGCCAAATCAAGCCGCACACTGCGCACCATGGCAAACAATGCCAAATCAAGCCGCACCTGCGCACCATGGCAACAATGCCAAATCAAGCCGCACATGCTAGCACCATGGCAACAATGCCAAACCAAGCCGCATCACTGCGCACCATGGCAACAATGCCAAATCAAACGCCGCACACCGCGCACATGGCAACAATGCCAAATCAAGCCGCACACTGCGCACCATGGCAACAATGCCAAATCAAGCCGCACACTCCGCACCATGGCAACAACGCCAAAACCAAGCCGCTATGCCATTGGCACACGCCAAATATAGCGCCCTAGGCTTGCAAGACTTACTGACTAGGTCAACATGGCCGTACGTGCCAGCGGCACATGCCAACACGTACCAAGCCATGTTTCCAAGTCGTTATGCCATTGGCACACGCCAAATATAGCGCCCCTAGGCTTGCAAGACTTGCGGCTAGGTCAACATGGCCGTACGTGCCATTGGCATGCCAACACGTGCCGCAAGCCATATTTCCAAGTCGCTATGCCATTGGCACACTAAATATAGCGCCCCTAGGCTTGCAAGACTTGCAACTAGGTCAACATGGCCGTATGTGCCATTAGCACATGCCAACACCTGATGCTCATGACCATATTTCCAAGCCGCTATGCCTTTAGCCCACGCCAAACATAGCGCCCTAAGCTTGCAAGACTTGCAACTAGGTCAACATGGCCGCACGTGCCATTGGCACATACCAACACGTGTCGCAAGACATATTTCAAGCCGCTATGCCTTTGGCCCACGCTAAATATAGCGCCCTTGGTTTGCAAGACTTGCAACCAGGTCAACATGGCCGCACGTGCCATTGGCACATGCCAACACGTGTCGCAAGCCATATTTCCAAGCCGCTATGCCTTTGGCCCACGCCAAATATAGCGCCCTAGGCTTGCAAGACTTGCAACTAGGTCAACATGGCTGCACGTGCCATTGGCACATGCCAACACGTGTCACAAGCCATATTTCCAAACCGCTATGCCTTTGGCCCACGCCAAACATAGCGCCCTAGGCTTGCAAGACTTGCAACTAGGTCAACATGGCCGCACGAGCCATTGGCACATGCCAACACGTATCGCAAGCCATGTTTCCAAGCCGCTACGCCATTGGCCCACGCCAAATATAGCGCCCTAGGCTCGCAAGACTTGCAACTAGGTCAACGTTTCCGCACATGCCATTGGCACATGCCAAACACACCCAGTGGTAGCCTAACATGCAAACCGTGAAACCTACCACCAAGGCATTCCACGCACATGCCATTGGCACATGCCAATCACACACGCTGGTAACCTAACTTGCAAACCGTGCAACCTACCACCAAGGCATTCCGCACATGCCATTGGCACATACCAAACACACCGCTGGTAGCCTAACTTTGCAAACCGTGCAACCTACCACCAAGGCATTCCGCACATGCCACACGCGCCACTAAGCGGCGCCACATGCACTCAAGATGCAACCAACACTCGAGACATCGACACAAAGCGGGGATGCTTCTTTAGGGTTTTGGTTTGGCGGTCACAAAGCATGCGACGTACACTACGCTCACATTAAGAAAGCGTGAAAAGGAATAAAGCGGTCAAATAAAAGAGGAAATAATGGTGAAAAACGTTTTCACCCATTAAAACCATGCGGTTACCACCTCCTCCCATTATTTCACCCATTACTCTCTTCCTTCATGAGGCAGGTGCGTTTTCAATCTCGACTTGTATAAATATGTCTTACCTATTTCCACCCGAGACAACAAGTCTCGGTCGGGAGAAAAATACTACACTCGGAAAAGGCAACTTTGCAAGCTCTCCAAAAAGCTTTCATCTCTTGCAAGCTTCCCAAGCTTTCACTTTCCGATACAAGTCGAGACACTACTCTCCCGAACTATGTGGTCTCAACACCTTTCTTTGCTTCCCTCCCCAAATCAACCCTTCTCCTTCACTTTGTGACCGATAAATCCGGAACGGCCATTTCTTGGTTTAGGCCGGACTTGTACATATTGATCTCTCGAATCTATAAAGTGCTCACGTGCGGCACATTTGTTTAGGTTTAAACCCAGGTTTTCTCACTCACCTACCGAATTCTGCTGAAATCGGTAGAAACGATTTTCACCCATAAACAATTGGCGACCACGGCGGGAGGATTGATCTATCGGCTACAACATCAGTTGTCGATCTCGTTCTTCGACCCGGATGTCAAGATGGTAGGGAAGGCGAATCAATCCGACTCAACTACCCAGACGACCACTTACTAGTTGTAAAAACTATACAAGAAAAGCGGGGACTTCTTTGAAGAGGATATCACTCAATCGCCGAAAATGCTACCGGGGCGATTGGGGACTTCTTGGCAATGCTACCAGCAATTGGGGACTTGTGACTTCAGTCGACTCAACTGCCGCACAACCCGGTTACCGCTTGAAAAACTACACTTGGAAAACGGGGACTCGTTAAAAACGCTACCAACAATTGGGGACTAATGGCGATGCTACCGGCAAGGGCCGCCTTTACACGGAGAGGGCGTGTTCACAAAACCTATGAAGTGAGTAAATTTAGACTACACAAGATATACGATCTATTTTTAGGTCCTTAGTAAAACCGTCATACTCTTCGAGTCTCGTGCTATGCTAGCACGCACTTTCATAAAAGCAATATTCCTTTCCCAAAACATAATCGAGTCATATTATCAAAACCATTCATCCAGAAATAATCCAATACCCTAAAAAGCTACTGTTTGTCTATCAAAGGTCAAGTTTTGAACCAGGACATCCAATATGTCTTTCAAAAAAAAACCCTAAATGAAAGTTTAACGGAGAAACGTTCAAGGAAAATCATCCAGCAGTCCTCTTTTTGGAGAAAGTCAACTTCGCATCTTCAAGAACAGCTCTCTTCATAGTCAACATCTTGGAAAGTTTTTCAGTTCCATCTCTGTCGTGCAATCTCCTCGGCGGAAAGGCTTTCGACTTGCATCTTTCAACTTTTGGATCTCGGCAAGGGCCTTCGACAAACCATGAAGTGTTGAACTCCTTTTCTACGCACACGTCGCGATGGTGCTCCCGATCCCGAATAACGTCTTCAGAAACGGTGTGACCGGTTACCTCACGCATGTCCTCAATGGAAGATAAAGCCTCTTCCACACGCTTAACCAGCGCAAATCGACTAGTAACCTTCTTGGTTGTAGCCATATGTCCGTGCTTCTCCAGTTCTCGGTGTACAACGCCTCATGCTTAGTCGACATATTTGAAGCCGCCAACCACATGACCTAGATAAGGAACCAAGTACGGGGATCAAAATGGCGCCCGCAAGTGGCCTCACGACTCGCAAAGGGTCTTCTTCCATGTCTACGGCAACAACCATCGAGAATCATCCACCGTTTGAACCACGTCGTGCCGGCAATTGGCTAACTCCCATCTCCAAGTCACCGGCGGTGGTCACCAAAGGCAAGTTTTCGTGTGACTCCACCCCAGAATCGTCCTCCGAACCGGATTCCTCCTGCAAACTTGAGTTAGACATTTTTTCAAAAGAGGAAACAAAAGAAGAAAGAAAAGAAGTGCGAAACTCACCGAACCACTTCCCGAAACAGAACCAGTGCTGCCGGAGGAATCACTCTCACTTGTTGAACCTTCTTCTCTCTCTGACTCATCATCGCTATGAGAAGGCTCAATGCTGCTGGAGTTCTTTGAATAAATTTCCGTCTCCTGGCAACGTGCAAGAGCAGCGAAAGCATTAACACTACCGAAGCCCCGAAAGGAAACAAGACACATATTCTCAGCCGAAATTCACGTGTTTTGAGACAAACCAATGAAAGAGGCGACACATACATGGTTACTGGAAGAACCGAAAGACACAAGGGCCGTTGGAGGATCTTGTGAAACCGTCCGGAACCCGCCAAAGACGATTCTTCGTTCTCCGTTCCTTGGCTTGGGGGCTTTCCGAATTGCTAGGCAACTTTCGGTTGGGATCTCTCAACATTGGATACTCCTTCAGAACTGCCGGGGAAGGTTTGCAACGAACGTTTTCCACCACGTTATTCTCAAAACCTCGGATCATAGTAAACTACGCGCAAAAACTCATTATAGCCGAAGGTCGTCGAAGTTACTCTTCCCATTTGAAAGAAGGAAAGACGGATACCCGGCTTAAGAACACTGCGTCAAAGGCGATACGCAATGAATCCTTAGGGATCACCGGCGATAAACAAGAGGCACCCCTTGATCGAAACCCATGTGATGAGCGGCACGGTAAATATTATGGCAGGCTATACGGAAAGACCCCACGAAAAAGACGGCATATAATAAGGGCAGCGGCTTTGAATGAACGGGTTTCACCAACCTCCAATCGTCATCGGAAGACAAAGACATGAGCGGAGGCGAAGCAAAGTGTGTCAATTTGAGTCAGCGACTTGGATAAGCCCCCATGGACGAAAATTGATTTCATGCAACTTATCAAGAAAACTAACCAAGCTCACGCTCAACTCTTGGGCCTTTGTTCACCCATCGAAGAATTGGGAGCCACCCCCAACTCACGGAGGAAGCGAAGGCGCGGTTTTGGAGCATACTTCTCAAAGTGCTCCCATAGCCGTACTGCAGAAAAGCAACGTGCACATATGAATCCACTTTCATGAAACCATTGAAACTTGCATGTTCGCAACTAGGTGATCCGATGCACATACGGGGAACCAAGGAACAGCTTGCCAATGGGAAGAACTTCACCCTTTGCCAACTTCACAAAGAATCGCTAACAACTCCGGTCTTATTCCTTTCTTGCCGAACCGTCATCAAAATGTCTCTGGACAACCGAGAGAGCCAAAATGCGGCGACATGAAGATCACCGCTTTCCGTTCATGCTCCAACTCGTCCGGAAACCATTGAGATATCCACCAACCGTAAGGCACCTTTCATCCTCTTTAAGGGCAGAATCCTTCAACTTCGCAATGGAGTCTTTCCGAGCAAAATCCCCAACTTAGCGGCCAAGTCATCCCGCATCTTCACCTCACTTTCGAGATAATTGGATTTTAAGATTCCCGATTCTGGGAAGATTGAAGAAGAGAGCCACATTCTCCAAGGAGAAAGTTATCTCGCCCCATCTACATATGATTGTATGGGTGTCCGAACACCATCTCGGAGATGAAAGCAACCAGGCACGGGATATCCTTCCTAATCGGAGTTTCTTCAAGTCTTGTGACATCAATGACTCTGCGCTCGAGTCAAGTTGGTATTTATATGCTCCTTGCTCACCATGAACTCAACCCATCTATCAAAAGAACGCAATGGGCTTTGACACATCCCGAAGTCAATATTGGAAGAAGAATACACCCCTTTATGAAGACAGAACCGAATGGTGCTCTACGGGCAAACCGAACGTGTCTTCCTTTCATCCTCACCACCGGTTAGCAAATTGGCACGAAACCTGGGTGATTCTTCCGAGCGGGGCGAGGGCTCTAGTGAAGAATTCATCATTTGTGTTCGATTTGGAATTATGAGCATCCTTCGACGAAAGTGAAATTTGATTCGAGTAACATCTTATCGAATTCCTTCATAACAATTTGGTAATAAGATATCTTACAAAACAAACGGAGAAAGAAGTTATCTCCCTGACACATAATCATACCCAACAACAACAAAAAAAGAAAGGGGAAGGAGGACGTATTTTATTCGGGTTCAAGACTATATACACAGTATTTTATTCGGGTTCAAGAATATATACACAGTATTTTATTCGGGTTCAAGACTATATACAACGATATTTTCTTGGGTTCGAGACTATATACGCGACATTCTATACGGGTACAAGTGTGTCTACGGTATCTTTCTTCGGGTTCGAAATTATATACTGGAGCATCCTCTACGGGTTCAAAATACACACGCAAAGATTTTCTTCGGGGTTTCAAATATTTCTTTCGGGACCGAAAATTCATATATGCAATATTTCCTACGGGTTCAAACAATATATGCAAAAGATTTCCCTTGGTTGCATACATACAATATTTTCTACAAGAGGCACGCCAAGAAATCATATGCAAGGATTGTGGAAGCGCCTACTCTTAAGGTTTACACCTACGTGAAAAGAAAAAAAAAGAGAAAAGTACTCGGACATACAGAAGCCGGTTTCTCTTTGCCGCTAGTATGAAAAGAGGAAAGAATAAAGCGCGGGATGGGGAGAAAGGGGCTTTATATATATATATATATATATATATATATATATGGGCGTGAAGACTTTGAAATAGGGAAGGATTTCCCTTTTACCAAAGTCACGCGTCAAGAAACGGCCCACAAAAGTGCGACTTCCCAATGTCGCCCAAGTCACGCCCGCAAACACGGTTTCAAGCTGCACCGGCTCCACCAATTGCGCCGACTTCCCAATGTCGCCCAAGTCACGCCTGCAAACACGGTTTCCAAGCTGCACCGGCCCCACCAATTGCGCCGACCTCCCAATGACCGCCCAAGTCACGCCTGCAAGCACGCAAGACTTCTACACTTTGCGCGGCCCCACCAGACTAGCACACTCGACTTCCCAACTCATGCCAACTTCCCAACATCGCCCAAGATGCACCGACCTCACCAATTGTGCCAAACCTCCGATTTGTGCAAAACTACCCGAGAGGCAAGGATTCCAAACCCTATTTATAAAAGGTCGACAAGCCTCCTTCCAATTTTCCTTACGTTTTCTTTGTTAATAGTTTGTCACCATCTTATGCTTACCTCGCAACAAAGAACCTGTTCCGAGCTAAGCTGGGGACTTAATGTTGATGGTGGTTTTTAAACAAGGGGTAAAATCGTAAAACCCCATGACCTAGTGTTACCCGCAACACATTAACTAAGAGCATTTAACTCAGGTGTAAATAATTAATAGGGGTATTTTTTCAAAATACCAGATTAGGGTTTTCAACACAGAACCCTAATTCCAAAACCAAGCCGCACCCTGCGCACCATGGCAACAATGCCAAACCAAGCCGCACACTGCGCACCATGGCAACAATGCCAAACCAAGCCGCATACTGCGCACCATGGCAACAATGCCAAATCAAGCCGCACACTGCGCACCATGGCAACAATGCCAAATCAAGCCGCACACTGCGCACCATGGCAACAATGCCAAATCAAGCCGCTGGCGCACCATGGCAACAATGCCAAATCAAGCCGCACACTCGCACCATGGCAACAATGCCAAACCAAGCCGCATCTGCGCACCATGGCAACAATGCCAAATCAAGCCGCACACCGCGCACCATGGCAACAATGCCAAATCAAGCGCACATCTGCGCACCATGGCAACAATGCCAAATCAAGCCGCACACAGCGCACCATGGCAAACAACGCCTAAACCAAGCCGCTATGCCATTGGCACACGCCAAATATAGCGCCCTGGCTTGCAAGACTTGCAACTAGGTCCAACATGGCCGTGCGTGCCGGTGGCACATGCCAACACGTACACGCAAGCCATGTTTCCAAGTCGCTATGCCATTGGCACACGCCAAACATAGCGCCCTAGGCTTGCAAGACTTGCGGCTAGGGTCAACATGGCCGTACGTGCCATTGGCACATGCCAACACGTCATCAGCAAGCCATATTTCCAAGTCGCTATGCCATTGGCACACGCCAAATATAGCGCCCTAGGCTTGCCAGACTTCCAACTAGGTCAACATGGCCGTACGTGCCATTGGCACATGCCAACACGTACCGCAAGCCATATTTCCAAGTCGCTATGCCATTGGCACACGCCAAATATAGCGCCCTAGGCTTGCAAGACATGCAACTAGGTCAACATGGCTGTACGTGCCATTGGCACATGCCAACACGTATCGCAGGCCATATTTCCAAGCCGCTATGCCTTTAGCCCACGCCAAACATAGCGCCCTAGGCTTGCAAGACTTGCAACTAGGTCAACATGGCCGCACGTGACATTGGCACATGCCAACACGTGTCGCAAGACATATTTCCAAGCCGCTATGCCTTTGCCCACGCCAAATATAGCGCCCTAGGTTTGCAAGACTTGCAACTAGGTCAACATGGCCGCACGTGCCATTGGCACATGCCAACACGTGTCGCAAGCCATATTTCCAAGCCGCTATGCCTTTGGCCCACGCCAAATATAGCGCCCTAGGCTTGCAAGACTTGCAACTAGGTCAACATGGCTGCACGTGCCATTGGCACATGCCAACACGTGTCGCAAGCCATATTTCCAAACCGCTATGCCTTTGGCCCACGCCAAACATAGCGCCCTATGCTTGCAAGACTTGCAACTAGGTCAACATGGCCGCACGAGCCATTGGCACATGCCAACACGTGTCGCAAGCCATGTTTCCAAGCCGCTACGCCATTGGCCCACGCCAAATATAGCGCCCTAGGCTCGCAAGACTTGCAACTAGGTCAACGTTTCCGCACATGCCATTGGCACATGCCAAACACACACGCTGGTAGCCTAACATGCAAACCGTGCAACCTACCACCAAGGCATTCCGCACATGCCATTGGCACATGCCAAACACACACGCTGGTAACCTAACTTGCAAACCGTGCAACCTACCACCAAGGCATTCCGCACATGCCATTGGCACATGCCAAACACACACGCTGGTAGCCTAACTTGCAAACCGTGCAACTTACCACCAAGGCATTCCGCACATGCCACACGCGCCACTAGCAGCGCCACATGCACTCAAGATGCAACCAACACTGAAAGACATCGACACAAACTGGGGATGCTTCTTTAGGGTTTTGGTTTGGCGGTCACAAAGATGCAGCGTACCATTACGCTCACATTAAGAAAGCGTGAAAAGGAATAAAGCGGTCAAATAAAAGAGAAAATAATGGTGAAAAACGTTTTCACCCATTAAAACCATGCGGTTACCACCTCCTCCTATTATTTCACCCTTTACTCTCTTCCTTCATGAGGCTGAAATGCGTTTCAATCTCGACTTGTATAAATAGGTCTTACCTATTTCCACCGACACAACAAGTCTCGGTCAGAGAAAAACACTACACTCTCGGAAAAGGCAACTTTGCAAGCTCTCCAAAAGCTTTCATCTCTTGCAAGCTTCCCAAGCTTCACTTTCGATACAAGTCGAGACACTACTCTCCCAGAACTATTCTCGGGTCTCAACACCTTTCTTTGCTTCCTCCCCAAATCAACCCTTCTCCTTCACTTTGTGACCGAAGCAAGTCCGGAACGGCCATTTCTTGGTTTAGGCCGGACTTGTACAGATTGATCTCTCGAATATATAAAGTGCTCACGTGCCGCACATTTGTTTAGGGTTTAAACCAGTTTCTCACTCACCCACCGAATTTACTGAAATCGGTAGAAACGATTTTCACCCATAAACAGAAACGTACCTTTCTTGTTAGGTCCATGCTTCGAGTTGCGATTATTGTTGTCACCTTTTCCAACTTTGGATGGCTTATGTTCGGACATATGATCTTTGTTAGACATGTCCCTTGCGGATGACACGTTCTTGTCTTTGGTGCACAACATCTCTTCCACTTGAATCTTCTTTCCCAATTCAACCATGTTGATCTCGCCGTTTCATGCCTCAACTTTTTCTTGTACTCCGACCAAGAAGATGGTAACTTCTCAATCACCGTGAGACACTTGAAAAGTCTCATCAATAACCATACCTTGACAAGAATCGGTTAATGATTTGTTGAAGTTCGAGGAACCGATCAACAACGGACTTATCATTCGTCATCTTGAACTCCATAAACTTTGCCACTAGAAATTTCTTGCTTCCTGAGTCTCGACTTGGTACTTTGCTTCTAACGCAGTCCACAACTCATAAGCGGTTAAGCTATCTTTAGCATTGTAAAAATCATACATCGCATCTTCCAAACCATTCATGATATGATTTTAGCCGAAAATTAGACCTCGTGTTCATATTGACCTCCTCCTCAGTCAAATTTTCAACATTGTACAAGTCATCACCTGGAACCAGTACATAGTCCAGCTCATGATGGCTCAGATAAAACAGCATATTGGATTGCCATCTCTTGAAATCCTTTCCGTTAAACTTTTGTGGTCTTTCTACATCGTTGTTTCCCATTGTTACAAGGAATACTAATGTGTTAAGATTGTTGGGATCTTGCAACAATGAACAACATGTTAGATGTATCGAAAATAATATGTAAAGAACTAATGTGAAACAACTCTACCGAAATAACTTGAGAGGGCGAGAATCACAGGTTCAACAAGTTGTCCTTAACACATTAGTTCGCGGGTATACTCGAGTTGAGTAATGCTAAACCCCTCACAGCGAAGATGTGTCTAGGATAAGACTGCGCGATATAACTTGAGTTAGCACAACGCAAGTTACCCTCTCTTCGAACTCAGCAACGGGAATGGATGTACAAACTTATGGAGAAACCCTAGAATAAAAGAAGAATTTTTCTTATTTTGAAAACAGATTTTCGAGTTGTATTTATAGGATGAAATACTTGCAAATCAAGTTAGGTTTTTTGGTTTTCTTCAAAAACAAGTAAAAGGAATTTTACCATAAATAAAACTCTTAAGAATTAATTTTGGAATTAATTTCCTAAAGAAAAACTCGCCAAAAATAAATCCGCGTAGACAAGGGACTTGGTGCATGGCATACGCGCATATCACATGGGTAAAAATATGTATTTTTGCCCACCCGATCCACCCACGTTTTACAATTCATACATAAGTGTATGATTATATAGTGGAGCTCCTCTTTAGTTTTCCACAATGTGGGACTAAAGGTTCCACTTCATTCACCCAAAAATGAGTGAGTATCCTTAGACCCTTAGGTCATTAGATCAAACCACACCAAGACCATAAAACCTTTTTTATTTAAAACTCATTTTCTCCAACAATCCCCCACATGAATGAAATCTCGGAAAACGGAAAAATCAGAGTAAGGAAAATACCATTTAGGCAAAGGTGTCCATGAGGTCTTGAACCCTTACTTAGTGAGAAGTTACCGGAACTACTAGATAAACAGTGAACCCTAGTCTTGAATCGATAGCGTTGGTGTAATTCGCGACAACAACCACACATGATATTCTCTGTGTTGCTAAGTTCGTGCCGTTTTGTCCAATTTGGCCCTGGACATATCCCCGTTTCTCGAATGCTCTAGAGAATTGGCTCAATTCTCATAGGAAGCGGCCCCACTTCCACATTCAGATAGGTGAGTTCCATCAAGAGTGTTTACTGCTACACCCCACTTCAATTTTAAATTGAAATTATGGAACTCATTAAAACTTATTTAAAAGTCATCCTCCACATGCAGTCACACAATCACATCAACACCATAGGGAAGGGACGAGAGAATGAATTCTCCGATGGTGTTTACCTTTACCCACCATGAATTAGTTGTCTCATTCGAAACCTTGATCTTGGAATCTCCGGTCGGCAAGGTTGAGTATCCTTCATGGCAAGTTTAATTATTGAGCCTAAGCCCCATCCCCCTCGATGCTTTACTAACTATCTCCTTGGACAAACCTTTCGTCAAAGGGTCCGCGATATTCTCCTTGGGTACATCCAATCTATGGAAATAACGCCTGTTGAGATTAGTGTTTTCAAAGTATCATGTCTTCTACGAATATGTATAGACTTTCCATTGTAGAAGCAACTCTTAGCTCTACCTATCGCAGATTTGCTTCCCACAAGTATATAGATATAGCCGGCATGAGCCTATGCCGGAGAGGAATATCTTCTAAAAAGTTTCTTAGCCATTCGGCCTCCTCTCCGCTTTATCTAACGCAATAAACTCCGATTCCATAGTGGAACGAGCTATACATGTCTCTGCTTGGAACTCTTCCAAGATACGACGCCTTTCTTTAGAGAGTGAATACATATCCACTCGTAGACTTAGAATCCTCTCGATCCGTTATCCAGTTTGCATCGCAAAATCCCTCAAGGACGACCGGATATCCTTTGTAATTCAAACTAAAAGGTCATTGTGTACTTCAAGTACTTTAGCACTCTAATAAGTGCATCCCAATGTATCCGCCCGGATTACAAGTATACCGCTAACCTACTTACGAGATAAGCAATGTCTGGTCTCGTACAATTCATCAAATACATCAAACTTCCTATGACTCTCGAGTATTCAAGTTGGTTAACTCCTACACCCTTATTATTCTTGAGACGACAGTTAGAATCATAAGGAGTACACCTGAGTTCTGATTAAACTGATTTAATTTCTTAAGTATGGATTCAACATAATTAGACCGACTTACTATAGCCATTAGAAGTTTTTCTAATCTTCATCCTAATATGACATCAAGGCCTAAGTCTTTCATGTCAAAGTTCTCATTCAACAATTTCTTAGTGGAATTAATAACATCCATGTTTGTACCTAGTATAAGCATATCATCAACATACAATCATACAATCACACATGCATCCTTGACAAGTTTAGTATAAACACACTTATCAGATTCATTAATTCTAAAACCACTAGAAATCATCAAATGATCAAATTTTTCATGCCACTATTTAGGTTCTTGTTTCAATCCATACAAAGATTTAACCAGTTTACACACTTTCTTTTCACAACCTTTAACTATAAAGCCCTCAGGTTGTTCCATATAAACTTCTTCATCTAACTCACCATTAAGAAACGCTGTCTTTACATCCATTTGATGTATCTCTAAATTATGGACAGAAGCTATAGCAATTAACATCCTAATGGAGCTAATTCTACTCACTTTGGTGAATAGGTGTCAAAGAAATCTATACCTTCGTTTGTGCGTAGCCTTTAGCTACCAGCCTAGCCTTGTATTTTTCAATAGTTCCATCTATCTTACGTTTTCTTTTGAAAATCCATTTACAACCTATGGCCTTACACCCTGGAGGTAAATCTACAAGTTCTAAAAGTGCCGATTTTCTCGAATGGAATCCATTTCACTAATGGAAGCTCCTTTCCACCACAGACTTCCGGACAAGTCATGGCTTCTCTATAAGTATGAGGATCGGACTCGGCTAGGTATGTAATGCAACTTGGATAGGTTTCTCGGTTCTAACCCTTTTACCTCTTAGGTTCCACTTCCGTTCATCTTCCTCTAAAGGTAATAATTGACTAGTTGAAGGAACATCTAGGGGATCATCTAAACATCTCTTTCGATAATCACGTTTCAAAGGAAAAATAGTTTCAAAAAACTCAGCATCCCTAGACTCCATGATAGTATTCAACCCTATGTCAGAAATTTCAGAACTCACAACCATAAACCTATGAGCACTAGAATGCTCAGAATACCCTATAAAAACATAATCAACGGTTTTGGGTCCCATCTTATTTTTCTTAGGAGGAGGATGCCCACCTTTGCCAAGCACCCCCACACTTTGAAGTAATCATAAGATGGTTGTCTACCTTTCCATAACTCATATGGAGTTTTATCGATCCTTTAAAGGGTACTCTGTTCAGGATGTAATTGGCGGAGAGGATAGCCTCCCCCCACAAATTCGAAGGTAATCCTGAACTAATCAACATGGCATTCATCATATCCTTAAGGGTACGGTTCTTACGTTCAACTACACCATTGGATTGAGGTGAATAAGGGGCTGTAGTCTCATGTATTATGCCATGTTCTTCATTAAATCTCCTACGGGAATTTCATACTCACCACCACTAGTCGGACCTAATAGTTTTAATGGTAGTATTCAATTGGTTTTCGACTTCACTTTTATATATCTTAAAGGCTTCTAAGGCATCATCCTTCCCTCTAAGTAAGTAAACATGGAAGTACTTCGTACAATCATCTATAAAAGTAATAAACCATTTCTTACCACCTCTTGTTTGAACTGACTTCATATCAACTAGGTCTCGAGTGGATTAAATCTAAGGTTTAGAGTTTCTATGGACATTCTTATTGAATGATTTCTTAGCATGCTTAGATTCTACGCAAATCTCACACTTATGATTTTTATCTAAAGTGAATTTGGGTATGCAGCCTACGCTAGCCAATTTATGCATTGATTTATAGTTTACATGACCAAGTCTACCATGCCAAACGTTCAATGACACACATGTAAGCAGAAGAATCATTCAATTTCAATTCAGGACAGGTTACATTAAGTTTATATAGACCCCCAGTCTTATAACCCTTACCCACATAATCATTGCCCTTAGTTACTGTAAGTTTTCCAGACTCAATTGTAACTTTAAAACCCTTATCATCTAAAATTTAACAAGAAACAAGATTTTTTCGGATGTCCTGGAACATGAAGAACTTCATTCAATGTGAGAGTCTTTCCAGGATGTGAGCTTGGGACCAGGCCTTTCCTTTTCACGCAACCTCGATGCGGATGAGTTACCCATATAGAGTTTCTCGCCTTCCCTACCCTCCACGGTAGGAGGTGAGCAGTCTCTGTTCCACAAACATGCTTGGTAGCTCCAGTCTACCCACCAATCCATCACATTGGTCACGGATTAACTTAGGACACCACGTGAAAACTTCGTCTTTGCTTTTGTCAACCAAGTTAGCATTATTCTTCTTATCCTTACGTTGTCTACAGTGAACTGCCATATGACCAGTATTTCCACACACCCAACAAGGACCCTTAATTTTATTAATGCTAGATTCTGGTTTATGAAACGTACCTTTCTTGTTAGGTCCATGCTTCGAGTTGCGATTGTTGTTGTCACCTTTTCCGACTTTGGATGGCTTATGTTGAGACATATGAGCTTTGTTAGACATGTCCCTTGCGGATGACACGTTCTTGTCTTTGGTGCACAACATCTCTTCCACTTGAATCTTCTTTCCCAATTCAACCATGTTGATCTCGCCAGTTTCATGCCTCAACTTTTTCTTGTACTCCGACCAAGAAGATGGTAACTTCTCAATCACCGCAGACACTTGAAAAGTCTCATCAATAACCATACCTTCAGCAAGAATCTGGTTAATGATTTGTTGAAGTTCGAGGAATTGATCAACAACAGACTTATCATTCGTCATCTTGAACTCCATAAACTTTGCCACTAGAAATTTCTTGCTTCTGCCCAGTCTCGGCTTGGTACTTTGCTTCTAACGCCGGTCCACAACTCATAAAGCGATTAAGCTATCTTTAGCATTGTAAAATCATACATCGCATCTTCCAAACCATTCATGATATGATTTTTAGCCAGAAAATTAGACCTCGTGTTCATATTGACCTCCTCCTCAGTCAAATTTTCAACATTGTACAAGTCATCACCTGGAACCGATTACATAGTCCAGCTCGGATGGCTCGGATAAAACGACATCTTGGATTGCCATCTCTTGAAATCCTTTCCGTTAAACTTTTGTGGTCTTTCTACATCGTTGTTTCCCATTGTTACAAGGAATACTAATGTGTTAAGATTGTTGGGATCTTGCAACAATGAACAGCACGTTAGATGTATCGAAAATAATATGTAAAGAACTAATGCGAAACAACTCTCTAAAATAACTTGCGAGGGCGAGAATCACGGGTTCAACAAGTTGTCCTTAACATATTAGTTCGCGGGTATACTCGAGTTGAGTAATGCTAAACCCCTCACAGGCGAAGATGTGTCCGGGATAAGAGCGCCTGATATAACTTGGTTAGCACAACGCAAGTTACCCTCTCTTGAACTCGAAGCGACAGGGGATGGAGGTAAAAACGTGCGGAGAAAACCCTAGAATAAAGAAGAATTTTTCCTCTGTTGAAAACAGATTTTCGAGTTGTATTTATAGGATGAAATACTTGCAAATCAAGTTAGGTTTTTGGTTTTCTTCAAAAACAAGTAAAGGGAATTTTACCATAAATAAAACTCTTAAGAATTAATTTTGGAATTAATTTTCTAAAGAAAAACTCGCCAAAAATAAATCCGCGTAGACAAGGGACTTGGTGCATGGCATACGCGCATATCACATGGGTAAAAATATGTATTTTTGCCCACCGGCTCCACCCACGTTTTACAATTCATACATAAGTGTATGATTATATAGTGGAGCTCCTCTTTAGTTTTCCACAATGTGGGACTAAAGGTTCCACTTCGTTCACCCAAAAATGAGTGAGTATCCTTAGACCCTTAGGTCATTAGATCAAACCACACCAAGACCATAAAACCTTTTTTATTTAAAACTCATTTTCTCCAACAATTAGACCTTGCTATTTGTGTATTTTTACAAAGACAAAGACACGTACCACGATTACTGGATAATATATATGGTCACCGTGCATAATCAAAATATATAAATAGAAGAAAGAGGATGCGCAAACCAAAATTGCCATGTTGGAGAAGAGGAATGTTAGCAGGTCATATCTTTACTCCTTTAGTTATTGGTATATGACGATCACTAGCTGCTGGACTTCTTTATCTGGTGAACAGCATATATAAGTGCATTTATCCTTCGCATAGCAGCGTATTGAGTTTGATGTCGCAACCTTGCATCATCTATCTTTGAGGTATGCCTCTGGCTGAAGGTAGAACTGGTTTCTTTACCGCATCAACGTGTTTCTTCCTTTTAGCTTTAATACAAGCTACAAGAAACAAATAGTGTGCTATCGATGTGCATGACTCTTTTAAGTGAGATATCCGAGCTGATCATATATATTGGTATGGGCTGAATGCTTCCGAAGCTTAATGATGTTTGGTCTAAATCGCGAACTTGTTAGGCTGCAGTAGGTGTATTTAACCGGATCCATGATAAAACAAAAAACCAAGCTCCACCTTTTACACACAATTTCCGCCTCAATACATTTAGCCCATGAAGTAAATCTGTGTAATATTTGGCGACCTTGCATAATTGATGCAATCGTGCTAAAGTCCTGTAGGATTCAAATATCGCACAACATATTCTCTTAGCGTGCGAGATTCAATTATTTTCTTAACTCGCGAGAGTGTCTCGAGAGAAGGTAGCAAGACTCGCGAGAGTGTCTCGAGAGAAGGTAGCAAGACTCGCGAGAGTGTCTCGAGAGAGGTAGCAAGACTCGCGAGTGTCTCGAGAGAAGGTAGCAAGGCTCGAGAGAGTGTCTCGAGAGAAGGTAGCAAGACTCGAGAGAATGTCTCGAGAGAAGGTATGAAGAGCTGCGAAATCATTAAAGGGCTCGCGAGAATATGAAATTTTGTATGTGGTACTCATCCATTATGTAAACACCTATATAAAGAGGAGAGCAGGAGAGAGAAAGGAGAGGAATAATTTTGGGAGGAATAATTTTGGGAGAGAGAAATATTTTGGAGAGAGATATTTTTGGAGAGAGATTTATTTTCTTTATCATCTTCTTCCCCAAATAATTAGATCTAGAGCTCTACAAAATATCCATTAATGGAGATTCTCAATGTAATTCTAATGTAACCTCAACAATCATAGTGAAGAATCGTGGATGTAGATCACATTGATCGAACCACGTAAAAAATCTTATGTGTCTATTTAAATTTCTAGCACTTATATTTGAAATTTAGATGATTAATAAGTTTAGATCTAGAAATTATTATCAAGATATAGTGAGGGGTGTAGTGTGGGAAATCCTGCTACTACATATGCGCTAGAAACAGGGACCTAATCTTGTTGGTTCAAGAAATTTTCATGAAGATTAGTTATTATCAATGAAGAAAGAGAAGTTATGCGAAGTATCATAGCTAACACCCGTAGTCCACTGGAATTAACGATAAGAGAGGAACTAGCTAATTATCCATCATTTCTTGTTTTTGCTGCTCACTGAGATCGAGATTTAATGCAGACGCAATTAAAGGAGTTGGTGCAGTAGCCATATAACATGAAGTTATATCTATGTATGTGGGATCCACGAAAAATGGAAACTTGATTTCATTTCCAATTATACAGTGGAGGTACAGGACTTGAGTGCGGTGTCAGTTTGAAGTCTTTTTATGGTGATGAGATAATATTGACCACATTGCATAAGGACGATCAACGGATTAGTTCGCATCATAAGAATTAAAGTTCGCAGCATACGAAGAATTAAAGTATATACTTCGCAATCCACCTATCAATCTATATACGAAGTCCCACCAAATCACAGGAGGAGCTCTTGCTACATCACCTAATATAATAATTCAAAGTAGTTCGCAAACAAAAAGCTAAGCTCGTGGAACATTACTCTTCGCAGACGTTTACATGGCGAACATTCGCAGCATAAATCACACCAACGTGAAGATGAAATGATCACTTGGCGAACATTCGCAGCATGAATAAACATTTCCCAAGATGTTTACTTCGCAGCATCATTTACGCAAAAGATGGTCAGTGAAGTGAGAAAGTGCTTTTATTTTAAGAGCTTGCATTCATTTCAAGCGACGATTACCATTGTAGTATGGACCAATGGAAACAACAGAGGGCTTTGAGATTTTTTGTAGGTACTACTAACGACGATAAAATAAATAACTAGCGTGATTAGTACCTTTTGTTCGCAAACAGAAGTGGGTGCAGATGGTTTGAGTAGCGGTATGCATGAATTTGGTATTTCATTACTTCGCGAGAGACAACAACAACAACAAACCACAAAAGCTAAGTACCACTTTCCTTAAACATTTTACTTACAAAAAATAAAAGATTTTTAATTTGATTTACAAAAGGCGAGATAATCGCGAGAATTACAAAGATTTCGGAACTACAAAGATTTCACGATTACAATAATTAGAAAAATCTCATGAGATATTACAAGAGAAACCGAGAACAATATCTCGCAAAGATCAATTTATATATTTCCTTAAATACTTGCTTTGTTTCAAATGAGAATGATATCCAACATGGAGAGTAGTAGCGGGCAAACCTTTATGGCGTACACCCTAGTTCGCGAATTTACTCTAGGATTTCGCAAGAGGCAATGTACCTAAAGTGCGTCATATAAGGGGGTACCTATTAGGATCATTTCCATGAAGGATGTTTTATCGGATGAAATGAAATAAGTTATACAAAGGAAATCAAAACAAAGAAAAACGATTTGAACTTGCAATTAAATGAATATTTTTGATAAAAGAAATGTTGAATACTAATCTAAATTTTTATTTGCATTCTGACATAGCATGAGGCAAAAGAACATGGAGCGGGAGTTTCGCATGATGGATTCACAATACTTCTTATATTTAGAGGATTAAGTACTTCTTATACTTCTCAAAGGATACTTCATACTTCTTATATATTTCAAGGATTGAGTACTTCTTATACTTCTTCAAGGATACTTCATACTTCGCATACTTCAAGAGATAATACTTCTTATTCACTTCTAGAAAGCTTGAACTTCGCCAAAGAATAGAGGCAAGTACGTACTTTTCAAGTCCAGTATTCTTTCGCTCGTTCCTTCATCAACAAAGATCAAAGATTACTACGACAACGGATTTTTCCTTCAAGATCGCTCGTCAAGCAATATTCAAGGAAAAAGAGGCAAGATGTAGGATTCAAATATCGCACAACATATTCTCTTAGCGTGCGAGATTCAATTATTTTCTTAACTCGCGAGAGTGTCTCGAGAGAAGGTAGCAAGACTCGCGAGTGTCTCGAGAGAAGGTAGCAAGACTCGCGAGTGTCTCGAGAAGGTAGCAAGACTCGCGAGTGTCTCGAGAGAAGGTAGCAAGGCTCGAGAGAGTGTCTCGAGAGAAGGTAGCAAGACTCGAGAGAATGTCTCGAGAGAAGGTAGCAAGAGCACTCGAAATCATTAAAGGGCTCGCGAGAATATGAGTACATGTGAGTTGTCATCCATTATGTAAACACCTATATAAAGAGGAGAAAGCGGGGAGAGAGAAAGGAGGAATAATTTTTGGAGAGAGAAATATTTTGGAGAGAGATATTTTTGGAGAGAGATTTATTTTCTTTATCATCTTCTTCCCCAAATAATTAGATCTAGAGCTCTACAAAATATCCATTAATGGAGATTCTCAATGTAATTCTAATGTAACCTCAACAATCATAGTGAAGAATCGTGGATGTAGATCACATTGATCGAACCACGTAAAAAATCTTATGTGTCTATTTAAATTTCTAGCACTTATATTTGAAATTTAGATGATTAATAAGTTTAGATCTAGAAATTATTATCAAGATATAGTGAGGGGGTGTAGTGTGGGATTTCCTGCAACTACAGTCCCCGATGTCAACCGCGCGGATGTTGATGAAGTGATTGTTTCCAAGCCAGCTATTGTTGAGAAACCTATCGATGTGGTATCTCCAAAGTTAATCTCCAATCAGGTAATTTGATCCAGTGAGAATGGTGTAAGCCTTTTCTGCTCCACCAGTAGAGTTCTTTGGACGTCAATAAGACAATAACCATATACTTTCTTCTTTCGTTGAAACAGTTGCTCCCCAGCACTTCCCTTCGACCACTTTGGGCACTGTGATTTGGCTTCTTATTACGGTCAGCTTTCGGGCAATATTCGCCAATCTGTCAAGCTTTTGATTGGCAATATTACACTCTTTCCGTTAGTGGAACGTAGTGTTTTGATTTAGTTCTTTCACCCCAATTTCAAGCTATTGATAACCAGATTTCTCGTACTAGTTGAGCGCTCTAAGTTGGGCTGCGGAACTAGAACTTGTCGCATTGTAGGTCCTCGAACTTTCACATAGCTGATCATATGTCAACGGACAGTTTCATGCAGGGTCATCACTAGTGTTTTTGAACTGCTGTCCTCCATGGAGTTGCGTGGCAGCGAAAGCTTATTCCTGTCTATGTCCTGATGCCTTGACTTGGAATACGATCTATTAATCAAAAACCAAGAATTAATCACTAAGTCCTCCAAAAATGTTGGATCCAAAGTTCTTGATATAGAAAATAGCTTTCCTTTTGTAGCAACAGTGAAGACGTCGAGCTAGTGCCATTACTTTTTAAAACATAACGTAAGGCCTTAAAAAGTTTGTCAACCAGTAAAACCAGGGTAGAAAAAACTTTAAAAAGTAACGTAAGGCTTATTAATGCCACCGTTCACCCTAATACTATCTTTTATGAAAATCAATATGGGGACTAATTGTTATTAATTCGGACGTTATCAAACACAAGTCAAATTCTCACTAATCAAAAGTCTCACCAATCAAAAGGCTAGCTCCTCACGGAAAAACAAACCGACAGCAGTTTAGGCTTGTGAAGGAATATCATAGTATGAGCAGATAAATTTCTATTTTAATAAAAGGAGACAAACTTATCTGTGATTTTACTTCAAGTTGAACACGATCTGAATTGGGGTGTATGTAGCTCGAACATAGAATGCTTCCCTTAAAAGACCTCTTTTCTTTTAAAAGATCAATGGAACGTTATGGACTGCTATACGTGGATCCTTCATATCATAAAAGCTAAAAAGCTAAAGTCATCAACTTTGGTCATTCTTACGCACTTATGGACTAAAACCTCTTGATTTTCCCAGTTTAAACATGCCGGACGAGATGAGATTGTTCTTGTGGATTGTATGATTATCGTTAATCCTTCCGTACTTGACCTACACCAATTTTGACTCTGTTAAGTATCCGGTTTATTGCAAGCATGGATCTGGGGAGAGATTTGACAGTTCTTGCTTGAACTACCGTATTTAACCACGACCCATATTCAACCGGATCTGCCACGAACTGATATTATATGAGCAAGTTCAGAGTACGATGGATTTCTTTCATGAACACAATTACAAACTCTTGTTAAACCTCTTCATTGGGAGAAAACGATTATCTTTTCTCGTTTCCCCTTAGTCGGCGCCAATGTTTGTACCCAAAATTACTCTTGGGCACGAAACACGATGAATGGAAGATTTGGTGTGTTTTTAGGGTTAGGAGACGAATTGAAGATAAAAGAAATTGACACAGGTTTTACGTGGTTCGGCGCGGTTGCCTACATCCACGGGTGAATCCCCTTGGGGAGTATTTTTCATTGATGTTTGAATTACAATCTCCTTTTCTCTCCCTCCTATTGGCTACCCCATTTTCATTTCCGCTCCTCACTATTTATACCATTGTATACATAATTTCAATATAACTTAAATGGCACTAACTGCTCATTTATGCCTCCCTCTTCAATTCCGCATGAAATCAATAAATTATTGTTGCATGTATGAAATCTAGGATAAATATCGCATGGCTCCACCTTAAATTAACATGACATGCCGGAATTAACTACGCATGCCTCCATCTTCAATTCGCATGAAACTGTTTGCATGCTTCTTTGAATAAATTCCCATGAATGATGGGTGATGGTATTAGTGGACAACTTGGTCAAGGAATAGTATTACCGCAGTAGGTGCGGGGCCAGCACATCCCAGCAAAGACATGGCTAGAAACTGGATGGCAAAGTGAGGGCAGAGAACTTGGCTGGGAATTGGTTGGCAGTGCGGATGAGTATTAAGCTGGAGGTGCGACGAGCAACCTGACTTTGACAGTTGACCAACGGTTGACTTTGACTTTGACCGATTGTTGACTTTGACTTTGACCGAGTGTTGACTTTGACCGTTGACCGGTCATTGTAATACTGGGCAGGATGGTGGGCTGCTTCGGTTGACTGGTTAGAGGGCTTGGATGAGGGCCAAAAGATGATTCAACTAGGCCCATTATGTGGCATTTTTGGTTATGGTACAAACACTTTTTAAAATTAAACGATGAACATGACTCCAGATTGAGGAACACCCGAGTTACTTAGTTGTGTTCCATAATTCTTAAAACTCTAGGTTGTCATCGCACTACTGTTGCTCTGTCGAGAAAGAGACATTATTGTCACAGTTATTGGTAATGAGATAACTACATTTGAGATTTATCCATATTTGTTTTTGGTATTTAACATGAAATTTTAGTGTGTTGGGAACTCTAAGTTAGTATTTGTAAATAATATATAGCTTACGCTACTGCATAGCAGTCTACTGATACTTGAATGATTTGAATGTGCAGTCTGATACCCGAAGATATGTAGTCAAACGAAATTTCTATGGACTTCAATAGATTTTTAATTTGAGTGACTTCCGGAGATTCTCTGAAAATCTAGAGACTTTTAGTGATTCTCTGAGAGTATTTTAGAGAGTCTTTGTGACTCGTAGAGACAAAATAATGAGATTTGTAAAGAAACTTTATGACTTATGTAGACAAAAAATGTATAATATCCCCTACAATATTGAAAACATCTACCAATTTTTTTTTTATCATCCACGTTACTATGTTTATTAAAGTACCATAAATACTTAAAAAATGAAATGGTTCATAAAATAAAATAAAATACGTGTCCATTTTCAAAATAAATTTCATTGTTGTCCTATGCCTAAATTTTCATTCTCTCTATCCCACTCGTCCCACATTTTATACGGATAATCCAATGATAACTAGGTTCGATAAGAATGCAACAGTGACACTTGTTTGTTGGATATCCATGATAAAAAAAAAAAAAAAAAAAATACTGATAATTGGGTCGAATGCAATCCTCCATAATTTGGTTAATAGGGAAGCATTGTTATCTTGACTCTCATGTTTACCAAGTATTTTTTCAAATTTTCAAGTCTCTCAAAATATCACCTCTTGAGGAGAGATTTCAACCATGCCTATTTTCATAAAAAAAGTCTCCCCAAATCTCTAAAAACAAATCAATGACTTTTAATTCTTATTCGAATAACAGGGGTGTTAAAGTGACTCTTACGAATTCTTAATCCAATAACATGGAGTTTTAAGGAATTTAAATGACTTAAAAAAAGTCTCTAACGAATAACAAGAGACATTGGGAGACTCTCTAAAAATTCTTATGGACTAACAACAGATTTGGGAACTTTCCAGAAGTCCTCTGAAATCTCATTTGACTAACCCCGGTTATTGAACAAATATACTAGTGCGACAATGAAATGCTTTTTCGATGCAGTTGGGACAAGGTGGGTGTGTTACCAATGGCAGATTATTACCAGGACCTCTTCGTGAATGGTGTCGAACAAAATGTTGTCAAACGAAAATGGGCATGTTTCAACCTAAGAGAACATAAATACTTTCAACAAATTGAATAAGAAATATGACCTTATGTGATGTAATTTTTCCTCCCCAATCATTTTCGATACTGCCTAGCTTGGTATTATTGAGGCATAACGTCGGGGACACACTCATTCTCTGGGATTCCAGATTGACCCTGTTTAACATATTAATTAAATTAGCCTCTGTATTCTATAATCTAATCACAAAATTGGTTTAAATGACCAAAATTAATAATTTCTGGGTGAAATAGACATATAAATTTAATCTTCATTAAATGTGGATTTGAATGTAAATATAGTCGGGATGTAAATGGTTTCATCCTACCCATTTCAAATAATTTTTCTTATTTTTAATTTACATCAGGATGCATCCAGTTTCATCCTCACTCTTTTTTAAGTTTAAGCTGAATCCCGTTTCATTCTTGCTATTTTTTTTTTGTGTTCATTTCACCCATACTAATTTTTACTCGTCCATTAGGACCATGTTTTAGAAATATTTGGACAAATGACCCATTTTCCGCTAATCAAATACATTTTTTGGGACACTCTCTAATTAACAAACTCTTCTATGAAGAATTAGTCCTCAGTGGAAAATTAAGCTTCTTTCAAACTTTCAACAACTTAGAGCATCTCCAACAGAAGGTGTAAAAAATCCTACGTAGATTTTTTATTTAGTCCTTTTATTTATGGGGTCTACACATAGAGTAAATATAGGACCTCATATCTAAAAAACCATCTCCAACAGTGAGAATTTTAACCCTTAGAATTAAAAGAAAATTGGTTAAAAATATGACGTGGAGGTGCAACCGGAGGTGTAGATAACACTTTCTTGAACACCTTCATAATTAGTAATTGGTCCCTTCTAACTTATAGGACCCTACTGTTGGAGATGGATTTATGCCAAATGAGGGTCAAAAATCCCATGTGTCACTAAAAATAAATAGATCCACCCTTTCTTGGAGATGCTCTTATGCAAGAATCATTGGATCCCCATATTTTATTTCGACCAGTTAACGTCTATTCTAAGATTATAGAAGTCATGGATGTCAACAAGATTACTTATATAGTAAAAAAAAAGGCTATCATCATGGAAATCCAAAGGTTCTCAATTAGGCTTATTGATGGACGTGGTTTCATTTTTTCTTTGTAGAAGGACAGAGTTAAATCGGTAGAGTTGGTTGTAACAAAATCGTTCTGGAATGACGTTATAGTCCTTCAAGTAGCAAACTTAACCAAACCAACTGTGGGTCAAGTTAATAAGCCACACTTGTAAACTGAACTGTACCCAACTCTCTGCCTCCATTTTATACCTTTCTTCTTCTTATTTCTCCTCATTTTTTTTCTTCTCCTTCTTCTTCTCCGTTTTAAATCTTCTTCGACGGGAAGGAAATCGAATCGTGTGACTTGAATATAATTAATGTTGTTAGTATCTTTGATAAGAATTGTGTTTATTTCAAAGTATCTGTAAATAAACCTAATTAAGGTTTTTATTTGAGACAGACCAACAACATACATTAAGGTGACTTCTCTTTCTCTCTTTCGATTTTGTTAAATTTTCATAATTTGATTAAAATTTATTTATATTTACACACGGAAAATCTCGATTAGTTATAACAATTTCTTTTATGTCATTTAATCTCGTTTTCAAGCAACATCAAAAAATTAGGTATTGTGTTAAACTTTAGATTCCGAGGTTTGATCATCATGGCTGGACCCATTTGGGGAATCCTTATTCTTCAATGTTTTCATAATTTACATCCCTTAGTTTGATCTTGAAACACACTGGAATACTAATGCAGATAATTCAATAGAACTAAATTATGAAGTGTTTTGTATTTCTTTGAAACCCACCAAACAAAAACAGTCTGTTTTCTCAGAGAATCATAAGGGTGGTTTCGTGGAAGTGGGTGATGCTAACAAAACATAAAATTTCCTAATGCCAGTGATCCATTGGACAAATTAATCATCAAAACTCTTCGGCGAATTTATAATTCACCAAATTCTTCATTGATAAGTTTTAATTTTTCAATTTGATGTTTTAACTATGAAAATGATGATGTAGTGCTTTACTCTCACACACTCATAATTGGTAACAATAGGACTATTGACGAGCCGACCACTTTTACTATTGGTATTTCAGAGACTTCATATTAGATCTTATATGGTGCTATCACTCAAAGAATGCTAAAAAAAGTACATGGAAATGAATGTCCTGCCGTTCTTTCTTCTGAAACACCTTGTAAATGTAAATATAACTCATTACTTCTGCGCACAAGGTATCCTATGAATCAAGAGGTTCCAGGAATTATAATAAGGCTAGGGTGATAACATTCCTCTATTATCAGCGGGAATGAGCTATATATACGATGCAAAACAAAGGGCAAACAGATTGATCCATCTTCAGTTTCACATCTGCAACGTGTTCGACAAAGAGTCCCAAAAGAAACGAATATGACCAGCTGGTCCAGCTCCTTTCTCTCGAACTTGAAATACCAGTTCTTTTTGATATACTAAAGCATCAGGTCACTTCTGTCCTTTGTAATAGTAGTTGGTACATCATGAGACCATAAATGAGGTACAACATTATCCAACTAATCTTGTTGAATGTTTCAGACATCTTAGCTATTTAGTATTGCTAAATGTTGCAGTTTGAGAACATATACAGTCTGTTTATTAAATGTTACCTCTTGTTTTTACAATATTGTAGGAATTTAGCTAGTGTGTTTCAAGAAACTTAGTTACGTTTTTTTTTAAATTGTTTTCTTCTGAGTAGGATTTTTTTATTGCGCACATTGGGAGATCTGAACAACGTGAATTAATAGTTAATCTTTTGCACAAATGAAAGAAAGAAGACCATCATCACTGCGTCCAAGTGGGAGTATTAAAGAGACATTATCGGGAAAATCAACTCTTAGAGAGTCGCAGCGAAAGAGGAGATGGTAGAGTGAACATTTTCATGGTTTAGAAGTAATAGATTGTTGTTTTGGTTATTGTTGATCACACTATGGGCGAAGTAAGCTCATGCTGATAATAATGATGGTGAAAATGATCTAATTGGTTTTAGAATTAAACCAAGCACCACTACTGGGTAATGCAAGTACGGATCGAGAATTTGCAACTTGACATTATTCAAGAATGTGAAATTTGTGGTTGTTAACAGAGAATGCTACTGTTGGAGGAAGCAAAAGTGAGTCCAAGGTCGAAATTTTGATCTGCACTGAAAGATGCCTTTATCTTTGCGTTGTTACCTGCATGTCTTTCCAGTATATATATTTATGCACATTGCCTCAAAATTTTATAGTCATCCTTGATTTTTGATGAAGATACTTGGAGAAATTAAAAATCATGTTAGACTCCAGAATTTGGTACTCATATAGAGGTATGTAGATTTATCTTTTTATAGAGGGCGTGTTAAGCATCAAGGGTGTTGGGAATGTACATTCCCTATATGGGTTGCTTTGGAACAACTAAAACTCCTCATTTTGTTTTGTTCTTAGCATTAGGTGGAATAAGGTATAGTCTCAATGTTTAGCATCAGCTGAAATAAGTAAAAATTCCATTATAAAGTTGTTGTTCATTTCAAAAGTAGTTAAGGGTCCTTTAAATTTGCAGCTAGAGTCGACACCATAAGAATAACCCATAAGTTGTTGTTCACTTATATGTCGACAAAAGTGACGCCGCTCAGTAAAATATGGATGTGCATTGTCAAATGGAAGATTCTTATGGTGTTATCCAGAAGACTTGAGTTTATTAGTTTCAGTGAATTTGAGAACTCTATGCAAATTAAACTGGCTAGAATGTTTATTGTTGTGCCTTTAAAGGGATTTGAGAACATAATTTGCATACTTGGATAAGTCGGGTTAGAATGCAATTTCTTGTGACACACTTTAGCCTGAGATCCTATTTAAATCTATCCTTTTAGGAAGCAAAATAGATCTTTGGTAATCGAATGTAGATGACCAAGCAATTTTATGCATTATTTCACATCATTTTTACCTTAATTCTCAGATTTTAAGTAGGAGTATTTTTGCAATAAATGCCAATTGAAATACAGAACCTTCAGGCATTTGTCATCCTAGGAATGGCTATTCTCCTTATAGATGCTACCCAATTTAATTTATACAACCGTCCGAAACAAATACTCATTTTAATTTATACAACCGTTCGAAACAAATGCTCATTTTAATTTATACGACCATGAAACAACATCCTAGAAATTTTTTTATACTGTCTTTGAGGGCCGCCCATACGATTGAAACCCAAATTTGCAACAGTAGTGCTGCTACCACCACCACCTTTGTTAGATGAGTTCGTAGATTTGTCGGGTACTCGATTAATTTTATACAAGAGAAACCCCCAATCTGCAGTAGCAGCGTTCCCACCACCTTGTTAGATAAGTTTATAGAATAATAATTCCCCCATTGCTCCGACCGTAACCATTAGAGTAACCGCATCTTCTTGAATTCCCATTGAAATCAGGGTTCAAACCCCATCCATATTCGAACTTAGAGTTAAGGTTTGCATTTCCTCCATAGCTTGGGTTTAATGCCTGATCAAAACACATAGCCATTCCCAGGATGACCAAATGGTGAAAACATACTTCTAGTACATCAACTGGATCTTCATTCCATAACCACCAAAAGAGATCAATAGATCTGATTGCTCTTGGTAGACGAGGTAAAAAAAAATACAAATTTTTAATTTTGTATATACTATCCATTTTCAAGTAATTAGAACCAACCCATTTTCCAAACCCTGATTTTTGGACTAACTATGGTCACGTTACTAACCATGGTAAATGGGTAAACATGGAAGAAAAGTATGAAACTTAAGAAATAACGAAGGACAAACCGATTTGTCCGTCTTCTCAGCAAAATCCAAACCTTGTCTGTCTGACAAGTAAAGTAGAAACGTTGGGATTTCTATGAGGTTAGCCCAAAAAAAAATTAAACTAAAGTAAATACGGCTTCGATTTTTTTGATTAATCGAGAGAAACTAGGGAAAAAATAGGTGTATCGAACCTTTAGTAGTGACTGCTGACGATTCTATATTTATTCCGCCAAAAAGGTGGGGGTCGACAGGAAAGCATGATCTTTTTGAGGGCCAACAAATATTTCCGTTCCTAAATGTGTAAGTGACAGATTAATCCCTATCTAATTTTCTCCCATTTCACCCAATTTTGACCCGTTTTTCTAGGTAAATTTTCATTTGTAAAATTCTTTGATTATGGATCCAATTTATTATTTACAAAATGGTCATACTTTTTGTAATTCAGTTACTAAATGATCCTATTTTTACAAATTGGATACAAATTGATCCTACTTGGTCCGACATAACAGTTTTTCAAAAAAACGGGGTTAGTTGTCTCCAAAATACCCTCGCTCTTAACTCAAGCAAATGTTAACCACAGTTAACCCATCGCTGACGTGTTGGGACATCTCGCTGACGTGGTGGACATCTCGCTGACGTGGTGGACATCTTTGTAACAGATCCTAGCAGACTGGCTCAGGCTGACCAGTCTAATTGCCAAGGCCTGAGCCATTTGCGTTCACAATACTACACTAAAACAGTAGCCTTGGCACCTTCATTCATCTGTTGCAGTCCTTTTCTCTCTTTCATTCATCATTTTAGTCCACACCTCAACTCAATCTCCTGCATTTGCATCTACACAACACCACCATCTCTGGGTTTCTGCATCAAACACCACCATTTCTTCCATTTCTCTGGCAATTTAGCTCAATACCACAAAGCAGCAACTCCATTACCTCCAACCAGTTCATGGCACAACTAGTCCTTGCCTGCAAATCAACTCAACACAAATTCTACCCGCAATCTTATAAACTCAGCAGCACACATTCTCTCAGCCTCCCTACATTCAATCCAATATTCATCTATTATTTCATTCAGCAACAATTTATCAGCTATTGCTTCCAACTGTATTGACGCATTCGCAATTCAATAAAAACATTTATACATAGACGTCAAGCATCCATTCAGTCACAACAACCAAACTTCGCATAAATCTCAGGCAAACCACCATCAATTCCTTCACTGTCTCCAGCACAATCACAAACTCATTGCAGTAACAGCTTCTTCTTAACCACCAACAGCAGCATATCCACCACTCAAAACCATTGGACTCTATCATCACTACCCTGCACCATCTCACTGAACTGCAGCTTCATTGTCTCCACAACCATTGCACCATTACTGACAGCATCACCATCAACCTTTAAACACCTGGCACTGTTGACTTCAATCACTGACATCCACATCCATCTCAACTCATAACCATTTTTTCTCTTGGCCTCAGCTTCCAACTCATATCCACTGCACCTGCCCAACTGCAAACCCAGCTCAACAACCATTGTTGTTCTCTTTCCACGATTCCAGTAGCTTCAAAGCCCATCTCTCTTCATCTGAATTCACTAACAGCACCAGATTCTCAATATTCCCTGTAATACATGAATTCCCCATAAATCAGCAACATCTCACGAAGAACCCTAAATTCATCTCAAACTCAAATTACCAAAAAATTTTGTAGCTTCTCGAACTCCAACTCCACATAACCCCTTTTAAATTTTCAAATGATAAAAACCCATCTATAATTTCTTAAGGGTTTCAAGATTAAACTCATCTTCATCTGCTCGATCTCTAAACTGACAGCAACCCCGGACTCAAAATACAAACCCAACTACTTGTTATTTCAGAAATCACAACAAACCCATCTTCATCTATTCGATCTCTGACCTGACATAGACCCCGGACTCAAAATACAAAACCTAACTACTTGTTATTTCAGAAATCACTACAAACCCATCTTCTTTTTATTCCTCACAGACCCATTAATCATCTCCTTCTTCCTTTATTTCTCGATCCATACTCGCAAATCTCAACCAGCCATGAGTCTACTAGCCGGCAGTTACCCTTATTGCAGATCTGGTTGTTTAGACGAGGACTTTAAAGTCTATTAAGGATCTGTTTGCGAAGAAAATGACTCAAAATCTCTCGAATTTCTGTAAATCGCCATTGTTGCAGAGAGTTTAGAGAGATAGATGCGGTTGAGAAGAAAATGAATCTCGAATGAAAACCCTAAACTATTATAGTGGGTGTTTTGTTTTGAGTGATCCTGTCCGTCCAATGTATCCTCGAGATGTGCCAGTCACACGATGTATGGTGAAAGATCTAAAAAAGTCAGGTTAAGGACATGCTTGTAATTTTACGAGTGCATTTAACTCTGACTTTGTGGGCCCATCCTACTTAACCCTGAAACTAACAGAAGTAGGACTGTTTTGTTAATGGATTGTAGCAGTGTGACTAATTTGCAAACCGGGTCTTAATAGTGGGACTGTTTTTGAATTTGACCTTTATTGAATCCAAAACGTGCGTTTAATATCAAGCTTATGTAACGGCACGGGTCATTCCCTAGTATATTATATAATAATTATCATTAACAGTCAAATCATCATGATTCAGAAATTTTAGTTTTCTGAAACATTGTTTCATTGGTTATACATTAACCCAATAATCTCCAAAGTAATAATAAATACTCAATAAACCATCTAAAATAGTTTGATGATAATTTATTACAAGTTTTTAATCATAAATCCTATGCAAGCTACTAATTATAGAACCAAAACTGATCTCTATGCTTTTCCGCCATTAGCTCCTTGTGATGTCATAAAATCTGGATTTTTTGTCATGAAACGACGTGAGTTTTGACACCCAGTAGGAAAAGAAGCAATCGATGAGGTGTCAAACTCATAAAAAAAATATATTCCTTACTCTTCTTACACTAACAAGTAGCACAAGAATAAGCAGGTTCGTTCCTAAGGGAGAGTTGAGTCTAAGTTGTCGATTAAATTTCTGAAAATATGAATGATGCAAAAACTACAAAGCAAATATGAATGTGAACAATGAGGATGAGAATGATTAGGGGTTCTTTCTCCACTAGTGAACATGAATCTTCTTCAAAATACGTTTACTAACAATCCTAGACAAGTTATAAGTTCAACAAGTCCATTAAACTCCAAAGTCACTTCGTAGAATAAGTTCTCTACTCGTGTCTAGTCAATCAAGCCACTTTGAATAAGCTCTCTAATGTAACTTAACTAACTGATATGTTCTATGATTCGGATTGATCCTAACCACATGCACGTAAGTTCGACATGTTAACTTAGGGTTGTCAAATACACATCAAAATCCACAACATCCCATTGCAACGCTGATGCTTTGCTACTTATGATTAAATCACCATAACAATTAAATATTACGGCTCAATAATCTAGCATTAGTATCGCAAACAAGTGATGCGTGTCGTAACCACAACAAATTAATCAATATATTTCCCACTAATTAACTAGTAATATAGCGGTAGTAAGGATCGTTCCCACAGAGAGCTGTGTAATTGATATGTTATTTAGTTCAACAAATAAGAGATAAAACACAAAGGGGATTGTTTTAAAGTGAAATAAAAAGAATAACAAATAAAGAAAGATATGATCAAGGAATCCTTCGCAGTTACAAGCGATAATCGGATTAATATACTTATCTATCTTCGTTAGAACCATTCATCACCAACCGTAGGAAAGCAAATAGCTCGAGTGCTATCCTCAAAACTCCTTTTACCACGGATACGGAAGCTCTCCAATATCGATTCTATCCAACCGAACCACCAAGTAGTAGCTCACTCAAGGTGTAATCCGATCGAACGCTTAGGCTTTGTGAATTAGGTTGATCCCGATGAGTTAAACTCTTAGCTCAAGGTCCACTTGCTGGTGTTATCTTCACTCGCAATTGCTCCACAGAATCCCTCTGCAAGGTCTTGCGATTTCTACATGTGTATGAATTATTCGACGATTACTTATCTCCTAACCCAATACTAGCAATAGAACAATTAATAGACTAATCTAGTATGCATCCCAAATCACTCATAAAATTAGATGTAGTGAAAACAAACGATAAGATGATTAAAACTCCGAACAAACTTGTATAATAATAGAGCTTCACGCTAGAACATTGAATTCATCCTCAATCAACAAAAGTTTAGCCTCTCATGTTTACACCGTTTCTCGGTTTCCCCCAAAAAGGGGTAAACCCTAGGTTTTTAACGAAGAACAAACGTGTATTATGAGATGTGTAGATATTATGATATTATATTTAGGTTAAGAAGTCTTCTTTTATATGTCTCTAAGTTGTAGCTGCGCCCGTGCGCCGAATCCCGTGTAAAGTTGGTTGCCAAAACCTAGCCTAAATCGTAAGAGCAATTCATTAGATACGCCAAGTCCAAGCCTTGGTCGTGTGAAGATACCCAAATCTGTATAATGGGCTCGCATCTGGTTAAGTCCAGCCCAACATCTCGCTTCAACCGTCGGGTTAAAGTAAAATCGATAAAGTACATCATCTTTTCCACATCGGAACTCGGCTAAACATCCCTCCGTGAAGAATAGTTTTCCCTGGATTTTTAGTTTCGCCCGTCAGAATCACGGACACTTCTCCCTCCGTGAGCGATAATTTCTGCTGGATTTTTAATTTCTCCGATGATTTCTCTGTGAATTCGACCAACTCCCTCGGATACATATCCATCCATCAATTACCGAAGATAATATCACAGCACCTTCCCTGTTTGGTTAAGCTTTACGACCAAAACTACAGCCTTCTCATCATCTGCCAACTCCTTCATGCTCATTCATTCATTCGTGACGATGAACAGCACCACCATATTCTTCATTCAAGTATCGATCTTTGCCATGGTATCAACGAGACTCCACCACATCCAACACATACTCGTCTCCCACACTCAGTGCTGAAGGAAACACCCATTACTCGAGTTTCAAACCATCTCTTGCCAAACTCGTTTCATCTCCATGCAACCAAATCATTAACTCAATGGGACTCTTCAACTTCCGTCATTCCATTAATAATCACCAACTCCCTATTTTCGATCACCGAGTACAACCAACCTTCAAAGACTTGAGTCACTTGTTTCATCATTCGATATTGGCGGCACTAAAAACTCGGACTCCAAGTCCTCTTCTCGTTCGAGAATACCACAGATAACGTCTTTGTTTCCAAGCTCTCCATCGAACATACAACAGCCAATCATCATCTCAACTCCATTCTTTCCATTATTGCCTCTGCTAACGTCTCCAAGCTCTTTACTCGAGTTATCACCACGAGCCGCAACACCGATTAAATGTCGGCAACATATCCATCTCTTTCGTCACCAAGATTTGCCAATCCATTGCCGATGCTTCATCACTGCAGCTCTTCTCCACTGCTAACTTGACTACCGCAGATTCAGCTCCCATCCACGATCATTACCGTGACTATTCATCATCATCTTACCCAAGTTATTGATCGATAATGACAAAGAACCAACTACTGCCAATCCCGTCACCAACAAATTCAATCCCATTAACAGTTAGTATTCTTCCCGAAGTGGCGTGAAAAGCGTGTTGAAGAAGAAGGTGGTATGCCCCGAATAATTCTTCATCTTGCCTTTATAAAACGAGGCCATTGTCAGTCTTGGAGAACTGGACGTTTAACTTTGATCTTGGCTGCCCGAGTAAAAACAAGGGTGCCTTGATAAATTCCGTAGTTCAACACAATTTCACAACTTTTCTTTGCTTCAACCACCCGTAAAATCTTCATACGGCGTCGGAACGACTCCATTCTTTCGCCGTTTGTTTCGTCTTTTCGTCCTCTTCGAGATGATAGCAAGAACTCCTCAATTTGGATGAGTTCCACTTGGTCTTTGGCCCTTCTCGGCTTAGGCTAACTTCTTTTATTGCACAATTAAGTGCAAATTCACTTCTTTTGGATGATTCACCTAGAAAAACATAAATAAGAGAAAACAAGAGTAATATACAATAATTTGCAAGAAACTAAGCAATTACTTGCATGGATTCAACACTAAATATATGCAAAATATGCACTTAACAACAAGCTATTTGATAGGCCACTCAAACAACTTCAAAACAATCCATGGTCATACACATAGTAAAAGACAAGCAATAAAAAAGAAATTATAAAGAAAGATTAATTGATTAAAAACCCACGTCACATAGTTTTGAAATATTCCCTAACCAAACAAGAAATTAGCTACTGGAGTTCATGGCAAAGAAACTACAATTTCAAAATCAATTAAGCAAACCCAAAACAAACAGCAGAGGTGGACTGGTGGAATGGTCTTGTTGCAGGTTGCAGCAAACAGATGGAGGTGGTGTTGTAAACTGCAAGTGTGAATGCTTACTGCTGTTGGTGATGGAATGGTGATGGTAGAGTAGGAACTGTTGCTGGCTTCGTGTTATAGTGACAATCTAAGAACTAGTGCTGTTGTAGTTGATGGAATGGTGATGGCGGAGTAGGAACTGCTGCTGGCTTGGTGTTGTAGTGACGATCTAAGATATAGTGCTGCTGTAGTTGGTGAGCTGGTGGAGATGCAGATAGTTTGCAGGTGGTGTTGTGAACTGCAATCTGGTGGTAGGATGGTGGAGATGGATATGCAGATGGTGATGCAAGTAAGATGGAGTGCAGCTGAGCTGGTGGTGATGATTGGAGAGGAGCAAAGAGATCCTCTCTGGTGGTGATGCAAAACAAGCGTGAGAGGGGGTATGGGATGATATCTCTGTAGCTTATTTCCTTAAGATTTTATAGCTTCCAGTTCCCTGCAATTATGAAACGATAACAACCCTAATTTCCTAATTTTATAAAACTCTGAATACTCTTTGGATCTTCTCCATTCATCTCCAATATCGACGGAAGAAATTACTTCTTATTCCCTGTTTTTATGGCTCATAAACTATCTCCGCAACCTAACTTCTTGGGAAAACTAAATCCAAGTCAGTAAAGCATTCTAGCCCAGACTCCGTGATGTTGTCAGCTTTTGAATCGAGTCCTAACTTCTTCAAACATGACCCCCGGACATGGCAGAACTCCTCTTCTTTTGGCTATTTTAGATTCACGAACTCTTCCAAAGACTAACCCGTAACTCAGACACTTCTCTGCCTTGTTGTTCCTCTACTTTAAAACCTCCAATTTAGTCTCAAATACCCATCAGAACCATTGTCTAGCTGAGGGTAATGCTGGTTCAGGCAACTAATAACAATTGACCTTGAAATTGTGAAGGACTGGTTTATCAAATATTTCTACAAACACCTTATGTGCAATCTGTTGATGCTTCAGAGATGAAACCTCTGTTGATTTCTGAGACCAGATTCTTTCTTCTTCCCTGCACATTTTAACACAAACCCATAACTCTAAATCATCCAATTCATAGTCATTCAACCTCAATTTGTATGGCAGCAAGGACGCATACATTCTTCTACCCAGGCTCTGTGTTGCTTTTGTATTGATTTCCTAACCCCTCGATTCTCTGAAATACACAATCTACAGCAGTCATTCTCAAATGAACGGTATTAACATGTTCTTCTTTTCACTGATTTCTCTGGCCAAGCCGTCTTTGTAACCAAACAGTGTACAACTCTTACAATTAACTCCTTGTTTCACTCGGGTTCAAAAACTTTTATAACCATTGACAGAAGACCCTTGAACCATGGCTTAGCAGTGACGGTAAACCTGGAGTAAAACTTGTTCAGCTTTGACAATGAGGACCTAGTCGCTGTTGTTGTAAACTCGACCCGGGATTATGTAATTGGAGAGGGTGGCCTGGGAAGAGATGTGTTATGGTTGATGAAGGAGGTACAAGGGATTATGAATGATCTAAGTGCTGAAGTACAACTACATTCATACTAGACTGAATCTATCTTAACTATTCAATTTCTTGAGTTCAGTACAAGGAATACTACACAAACCCTAGCTAAGAGCATCAACGGCTCGACTGACTGCACGTGGGCAACAAACTGTCACACGATTCTAATTAACTTACTGCTAAATAAATTCGCTAACCTGACAATTAAAGCTAATCATTACGTAAATAACTACTAAATACATCCCAAAATAGGTAAGGGGAGCCATCTTCACAGGTACATGACAATACCCCGATCTTCAAAACATCCTTGTCCTCAAGGATGAAACTTAGGAAAATGGGCTTTCACGTTTGCCGTATCCTCCCATGTGGCATCTGTTGCAGTTGAATGAGACCATTGGATTAACATTTGAGGAATGGTAGTACGTCCTCTGGTGATTTCTCTGGTGCCCAGCAATGCTACATGTTTGAGAATGATTTTACCATCAGCGTCAGTCTGAGGGAGAGTTGGAGCAGTAATAGCAGCTGAGCCAATGCGCTTCTTCAACTGCGAGACGTAAAACACAGGATGAATCTGAGAAGAAGAAGCTAGTCGCAGTTTGTAAGCTACCTGGACAACTTTGGCAATGACAGGGAATGGGCCAAAATATCTTGCTGAAAGTTTGAATTTTTTGCGCAAAGCAATGGAAGATTGTCGATAAGGTTGGAGCTTCAAAAAGACCAAATCTCCCACCTCAAACTGTCTATTTGTTCTCTTTTTATCAGCAAAAACTTTTATCCTTTCTTGGGCTCTGTGTAGAGAATCCTTCAAGAGTTCCAGCATGGTATCCCTTTGAGCTAATTAATCTTCAACAGCAGCAACAGAAGTAAGAGATTCGTTGGGAAAGTAAAGATGTGGAGGGAAGTAGCCATACAATGCCTTGAACGGTGTCATATTTATGTTGGTGTGATGATTTGTATTGTACCAGAATTCAGCCAAGGGCGGCCATTTGAACCATTGCTTAGGCTGGTGGCCTATCATAATTCTCCAAGCATGCATTCACTCTTTAAGTCTGGCCATATGATTGAGGATGATATGCAGAACTCATTTTTAAGCTGGTGCCCATTGCTTTGAATAATTCCTGCCAGAAGTTACTGGTAAATATCTTGTCTCTATCTGATACAATGGAAGTTGGCAGACCATGTAACTTGAAAACATGAGTAAGGAACTCATGAGCCACAGTGGAAGCTGTAAAACGATGTTTCAAGTAAATAAAATGGCTATATTTTGTAAGTCTATCAACCACAACAAGGATAACATCTTTTTTACTTGAAATTGGTAATCCCTATATGAAATCCATTGTGATATGCTGCCAAGCTTGTGAAGGAATTGGTAGAGGTTATAGTAAACCAGCAGGTAAGAGGTGTTCACCTTTATTTCTTTGGCAAACATCACAGTGACTAACCAATAGTAACATCTCCTTCTTGAGACCTGTTAGAGCACTGCTCGGTCGAACTCGCATGCGTTGATATCTCAAGCATGTTTGTCAACGTTAGTGATCAAAACTATAAGTCTTGATTTCTAGTCTACTATAGCTAAGTCTCGGACTAGGATAGAAAGTGTAGTTGATCTCAAGAACTCCATGGCAATCATCATACAAGACGAATAACTACTCAAGGAACTGGTGGAACTTCATCGACAAAAAGGTATGTGGAGACTTGAACTACTCAAGGAACTGGTGGAACTTCATCGACAAAAATGTATGTGGAGACTTGAACTTATCTATCACTCAAAAGTCTATCTACTATATCTCCTATATTGAGACAAAATTCGTTTTGCTATATAGACTTTGATTATACACATTTGCTATTTCGAGCCGAGTTTATCTCGCCTATCTATTTCTCGAAATATGTGTTGGTAAGCTTTCTCTTTAGCCAAGTTCATGTTTACCTAGTGACGAAAGTCATGTTATGTTTCAATCACTTTGAAAATGGCTTTGACGAAAAATGGTTTGTGAATAACAACTATATAACGTCCTCTAAGAATGTTTCAATGATTGAAATGAGAGTTCAGATTATATAGCAATGTTGGATATAAGCATTGTGTGGCAACACATATATGTATAAGTCCTTATTCCTTGAACCAAAGTATGCGTACTTTGTTGATCAAGAGAACCGTAACAAGAGCCGCGAACCCAGTCCGCGAACCCAGTCCGCGAACTAGCGGAATTTCTCGACCCGAGAAAATCTGCTGGAGTTTGAGAACTCCTTCCGAGAACTTAAGTCCGCGAACTAAGTCTGCGAACTTAAGTTGGTTATATCTAAAGACGATTGTTTGAGAACTTATATTTATATAAACTAAGGAATGCAATTTGCAAACCGTGGCTATAAAGTTCATGAATCGATTCGAGTGAATCAAATCGTTTTTACTTCGATTGTGTCTTGTATACTTCTATAAGATCTAACCAATTATTCAACTCTCTAACTAGTTCATTTGAGTCATTTGAACTAGTTATGGTGAAGAAGAATATGGTTGATATGAAAGTGATCATATGGCTAACAATTTGGTTAACTATTGTTGAACCAACAAATGTACATGTTTGAAGTACGGTTACACAAACCTAAAATCGTGCATTTCATGTGTGTGTAACAAGCTAAGTTTTCGATCCAACGGTTGAAAGATATTAGCTTGAATCTAATCAGGTTTTCATCTAACGGTGAATATTGAATGCTTTGTTACTAAGCTAACATTGATTGCAAACCCTGATTTGAAAGACTATATAAAGGAGAACTCTAGAATCTGGGAAACCTAATCCCCATAGCTTACGGGTGATACTAGTTGTATAAGCTAGAGTCGATTCTCCTTTAACCTTAAGTTTCTCTGAGACTGTATAGGTTAACGACTTAAAGATTTCACTGGTATTGTGAAGCCAGACCGATACTACTTTATCGTAGTTGTGTGATCTGATCTTGTTGATTCTATCGTGTTGAGTACAATCATAACGATTGGCTTGAGATTGATATCTCTGATAGGCAAGATATAAAAGTAGTCACAAACATCTTCGTCTCATCATTTGTGATTCCACAATATCTTCTTTCGCCACGTCGATTAAGATTATTGTGAGGTGATTGATAATACTAGGTTGTTCTTCGGGAATATAAGTCTGGGTTATCAATTGGTTTCTGTTCACCTTGATTTATCAAAAGACGGAACAAAACTTGTAGGTATTTCTGTGGGAGACAGATTTATCTATTATTGTAGACTTTTCTATGTGATACAAATTTGTTTATTAAAGTCTTCGACTTTGGGTCATAACAACTCTTAGTTGTGGGTGAGATCAGCTAAGGGAATCAAATGCATAGTATCCTGCTGGAATCAGAGACGTAAGGAGCGCAACCGTACCTTGGATCAGTGTGAGATTGATTGGGGTTCAACTACAGTCCAGACCGAAGTTAGTTTGTAGTAGGTTAATGTCTGTAGCGGCTTAATACAGTATGTGTTCAATCTGGACTAGGTCCCGGGGTTTCTCTGCATTTACGGTTTCCCCGTTAACAAAATTCTGGTGTATGTGTTATTTCTATTTCCGCATTATATTGTTTATCTTTATAATTGAAATATCACAGGTTGTGCGTTAGTTCAATCAATTAGAATATCCGACCTTTGGTTGTTGATTTAAATTGATTGACACTTGGATATTGGTCTTTGGTACCATCCAAGTTATCTCTCTAGTATTTAATTAAACTCGCAGATTTATATTTGCTTGAGTAAGAATTAAATCGAGAGATCGAGATAATATAACTCTTTGATATACTTTATTAAGATTGAGTCTAGTTGATTCTCTTGAAAGTATATTGGAGTTTGTCCATACAGATTGTTAAGCGAAATATTGGGTGTGGTTGTTGTACCCCTGCTTTTTCAATTGGTATCAGAGCAGGAAAACACGTTTAAAGACCTTACAAGTCTGTGTTTGTGGCAATCTGACTCTATGGACGACAATTTTTTAAAAATATCTTCATAAACGTACCACCAGTCTTCGATGGTTCAAACTACCCATGGTGGAAAGTTGTTATGTGTGCTTTTCCTCAAGATCGTGATTTTCAAACATGGGTATTCGTTATTAATGGCTATGATCCTCCGGTTAATACAGAAGTCGATGTTCTGTACCTAAGGATGTTGGTAGATATAGTCCAGAAGAAATTCTTGCTGCAAAGCAAAATTCTGACGGCTTGAATGCCATCAGATATGCCATTACCCCAGATCTTCAGCACTATGTGTCTACTTCACTAAGTCTAAAGATGCCTGGGATATCTTAGAAACTATATTTGAAGATAATAGATACGTTTCTAAGAAGCATACCATCGATGGAGGAAATAACCTCAACACTCTCTCCAAAAATACTCTTTTTGGATAGGTAAAAATTCTTGATCAAAATTCTGTTCAAACATTTGCATTCAATGTTGTGTCCGACACAAGTGAAGCCTCTAACTTGTATTGGGTTGATAAATATTGTTCAAATAATGATTAGTTTGATAAACCATTGATAACAGAAAAGATCAAAGAATCTGTAAAAAGAAGCATTAGATGTGATAAACGTCTTTTGTCAGCAGTTGCTGCTGATGATTCTGTGGAAGAAAAATCTTTAAGTGTCAACGGTTTGAATATGTCTGATGGATGTGATGAATCCTCAGCTCTTGCAGCAGAAACATCCACATACTCAAGTCTTGATTCGAATCTGAGTCCGACACAGAGTTTTCGAATTCTTGAATAGAGAGGTTCTTCAAGAAAATCTTCAATTAAAAGCTTCATTGAAGAGACTAGAATCATTAATCCAGGTGAAAACTCTTGAGATAGATTGTCTCAATAATAAACTCACCAGAACCATTGCTCTAAAGGAAAAAGAGATTAACACTCTTAAGGATGATCTACAAAGATTATCTGGAAGTTCCGACAAAATTTCAGCAATGCTATTTGGTCAGAAGTCCTTTGGAAACACAAATGGTTTAGGATTTAAAGGCAAAACTGCAGGCATTGTCAACCCCCTTGTTTCTATTGATCATAGAAAATAAAGGTTGACGGTTGTGATAAACAAAAGGCATTTCAATAAGACAAAGGATCCTTGATTTGTTCGTTTTGTGGAAATGAAAATCATGTTCAAAGCATGTGTTGGAGATTCAAGAGGAACAATAAAAGAATTGATAAACTGCAAAATAACATGCAAAAGATGAATCTGGATAATCAACATGGTGCTTCCAGAATCAGAAGAGGTAGGAATTCTGTTTATATAACAAACCTTGGTAAATCACTATGTGATAAACAAGGGGAGCGTTTGGCTCACAACGTCTCTGTCTAATACCAGAGACGTTCACATCCTCATCTTTAACTTGAGAAAATGGGGTTTTGCGTCTTTGTGGCTCAAGTATTGTATTTATTTTTTTTAAGAAAACATTCTCCTAACAATATAGATAATGGATCATTAAACTACAGAAGACTTGTTCTTCTAGGGTTTAGACGTTCATAAGTCTATTTATAAAATCGTTTGTAGACTTCCTCTTTTCCTAAAAAGATACAGTTTCATGGCTCCTATAACTAGAGGCACCACAAGCAGGGATGCAGTCGAAGTAGCTAACGTGTATCTGTGTAAAGGAATTTCTTCCTCAAAGGTGATGAAAAGTGAAGGATATAAATAATGGAGAAGGTTCTTCCTCTAATTGGTTCTTGTCTTTTTATCATCTTAATGATAACTTCAGGGGCTTGGTGAAAGAATTCATCAACAAAAGAAACGATTTAAAATCTCAAATTGTTTCGTCTTTAGAAGAGTTAATTCACTATGAACGAATGTTGTCTCTAACAACGAACACCTTGCGTGAACTAAAAAGAGAACGTAGTGAGTTGACAGATATTTCTGAAGATTTGGAGGAATTGAACGATCCCATAATCAATGGATTTTTCAATAATGAGAAGGAATTCTCGGTAGATGCTCTGAGAAAGATCTATAATGACTACTAAGTCTTCGGATGAGAATTTTATTTCTTTTTGTTTAGAAGAATAACTAGAGTTTGGAATAGCCATTATTGTGATTACACATAGCTATGTCCAACGTTTCATGTTCATGTTTTTAGGTTTATTTGTTTAAATTCTAAAATTGTTTGGAAGATGATTTTTGCAGTATTAATCTTTATGATTTTATTTATTGAAATGTGTTATGGGATATGTGTGTTTGCGTCCGTGAACTATGATTGTCCCATACCTTGTCAAAAGTTAAGTCCTTCGTAAGTCGATATGCATGAATTAATAAAAAAATGAATGAACTTTTTACAATACAAAAGTTAAGCCTATTATGTCATATTTTTGATGGAAGATAGGTTAAAATCTTTTATTTACAAGGATTATGTCTATTACTCCCTCCGTCCCTAATATATAGGCGGAGAAGATGAAATCTCTTAGAATAAGAAAATGCATGGTTTTCATAAATTTTCATGTTTTTTCTTGTCTATACCCCTTGTCTTAATCTCAATACAATTTCCCATACAATATAAATAAGGGTATATATGTCAAAAAGCACCTTGGAATTAGAATTCCGCCTATCTAGTGGGACTAGGAAAATCCAATATTCCGCCTATATAATAGGGACGAAGGGAGTATATGTCATTGTGCGAATAGTGATGGAAAATAGAATGAATCCTTATGTATTCCGCAGTATTGATCTTCCCTGATCCATATTTCTTATGTATTACTGTGAGGCTCCGTAAGTTCTCTTATGTCGAGCATGATCAATTAAATTTATCACTTTTTTGTTATTAATTTGACTGTATATTTCCGATTAGATTAATTATGGGTCCTCTTGTGATTAATCCAATTGAGTATTTTTGGATTCAAATTCATATTCGTATGTGATTTGTTATGTCCAAAGAAATCCTTCTTTTCTTTTGAAATTAAGGTCGCTCTTGTTGGTCTTTGGGGAATGACATTTTATGAGGGAGAGTTCTTAATTGAACTTGTGCTTAATTGCCAAATCTTTGTGGGGAGTGCGACTGTGGAATATTATAGGGGTTATCTTGTATCTTCATAAACTCCTTGAGTTTAGCTTCGGCTATATGATTGCATCTAAATAAGTTGATATGTGCTTTCTTTTGGTCATGAAATGTCTCTTTCGGAAATTTCATTAGGATCCCGTTCTTGTACCTTTGCCAATTTTATTGACAAAAAGGGGGAGAATTAATATGTAGTTCACACTACAAATACATATGGTTTTCGGATCATTATGTAAGGGGAGTGGTTTCCATGTGAGATGGAGTATTGACTAAGGGGGAGTGATACATATCACCATAGTATTGTTGTCGAAGTTGTGATACAATTGAACTTTGATGTTGTGTAATGATACTATAACACTGTATAGAATGCTTGTTTTCTCATTGTTATAGCTACAGATTTTCAACAACGATGATGCTAAACTTACAACCTTTGGGATCATTGGAATACTTGGAAGTGACGAAGATTTCGAGTAATGTTGAAGATTAGGCATGTGGAATAGGAGCTACAAAAGTATATTTATCTTTTTTGTATTCCATATGTATTGATAGTTTTGTCACTAAAATTGACAAAGGGGAAGATTGTTAGAGCACTGCTCGGTCGAACTCGCATGCGTTGCTATCTTAAGCATGTTTGTCAATGTTAGTGATCAAAACTATAAGTCTGGATTTCTAGTCTACTATAGCTAAGTCTCGGACTAGGATAGAATGTGTAGTTGAGCTCAAGAACTCCATGGAGATCATCATACAAGACGAAGAACTACTCAAGGAACTAGTGGAACTTCATCGACAAAAAGGTATGTGGAGACTTGAACTTATCTATCACTCAAAAGTCTATCTACTCTATCTCCTATCTTGAGACAAAAGTCGTTTTACTATATAGACTTTGATTATACACATTTGCTATTTCGAGCCGAGTTTATCTCGCCTATCTATTTCTCGAAATATGTGTTGGTAAGCTTTCGCTTTAGCCAAGTTCATCTTTACCTAGTGACAAAATTCATGTTATGTTTCAATCACTTTGAAAATGGCTTTGACGAAAAATGGTTTGTGAATAACAACTATATAACGTCCTCTAAGAATGTTTCAATGATTGAAAGAGAGTTTAGATTATATAACCAATGTTGGATATAAGCATTGTGTGGCAACACATATATGTATAAGTCCTTATTCCTTGAACCAAAGTATGCGTACTTTGTTGATCAAGAGAACCGGAACAAGAGCCGTGAACTCGGTCATGCAAATCGGAGGAAGTTCTCGACCCGAGAAAATCTGGGCTTGGAGTTTGACAACTCCTTCTGGGAACTTAAGTCCGCGAACTAAGTCTGCGAACTTGAGTTGGTTATATCTAAAGACGATTGTTTGTGAACTTATATTTATATGAACTAAGGAATGCAATTTGCAAACCGTGGTTATAAAGTTCATGAATCGATTCGAGTGAATCAAATCATTTTTGCTTCGATTGTGTCTTGTATACTTCTATAATATCTAAGCAATTGAACAACTCTCTAACTAGTTCATTTGAGTCATTTGAACTAGTTATGGTGAAGAAGAATATGGTTGATATGAAAGTGATCATATGGCTAACCATTTGGTTAACTATTGTTGAACCAACAAATGTACATTTTTGGGTACGGTTACACAAACATAAAATCGTGCATTGCATGTGTGTGTAACAAGCTAAGTTTTCGATCCAATGGTTGAAAGATATTTGCTTGAATCTAATCAGGTTTTCATCTAACGGTGAATATTGAATGCTTTTTTACTAAGCTAACATTGATTGCAAACCCCGATTTGAAATACTATATAAGGGAGAACTCTAGCAACTGGGAAACCCAATCCCCACACCTTACGTGTGATACTAGTTGTATAATCTAAAGTCGATTCTACTTTAACCTATGGTTTCTCTGAGACTGTATAGGTTAACGACTTAAAGATTTTATTAGGATTGTGAAGCCAGACCGATACTACTTTCGCGTAGTTGTGTGATCTGATCTTGCTGATTCTATCGTGTTAAGTACAATCATAACGATTAGCTTGAGATTGATATCTCCGATAGGCAAGATATAAAAGTAGTCACAAATATCTTCGTCTCATCTTTTGTGATTCCACAATATCTTCTTTCGCCGCGTCGATTAAGATTATTGTGAGGTGATTGATAATACTAGGCTGTTCTTCGGGAATATAAGTCCGGGTTATCAATTGGTTCATGTTCACCTTGATTTATGAAAATACGAACAAAACTTGTAGGTATTTCTGTGGGAGACAGATTTATCTATTACTGTAGACTTTTATGTGTGATAAAAATTTGTTTATTAAAGTCTTCGACTTTGGGTCGTAGCAACTCTTAGTTGTGGGTGAGATCATCTAAGGGAATCAAGTGTGTAGTATCTTGCTAGGATCAGAGACGTAAGGAGCGCAACTGTACCTTGTCTCAGTATGAGATTGATTTTGGTTCAACTACAGTCCAAACCGAAGTTAGTTTGTAGTAGGCTAGTGTCTGTAGCGGCTTAATACAGTGTGTGTTCAATCTGGACTAGGTCCTGGGGTTTTTCTGCATTTGCGGTTTCCTCGTTAACAAAATTTTGGTGTATGTGTTATTTTTATTTCCGCATTATATTGTTTATCTTTATAATTGAAATATCACAGGTTGTGCCTTAGTTCAATCAATTAGAATATCCGACCTTTGGTTGTTGATTTAAATTGATTGACACTTGGATATTGGTCTTTGGTACCATCCAAGTTATCTCTCTAGTATTTAATTAGACTCGCAGATTTCTATTTGCTTGAGTAAGAATTAAATCGAGAGATCGAGATAATATAACTCTTTGACATAATTTATTAAGATTGAGTCTAGTTGATTCTCTTGAAAGTATATTGGAGTTTGTCCATACATATTGCTAAACGAAATATTGGGTGTGGTTGTTGTACCCCCGCTTTTTCAAGACCCTTCCAATAAAAATGCCTCTTGGCCCTGATATAACTACATTGCATTCCTGAATGTCCCCCTACTGCAGAAGAGTAAATTGATTTTAAGATGGTATACCCGAGATTGTTAGTGGTACCCACATAGATTATACCTTGATATATCAAAATGCCATCTTCATAAGTATAGTGAGGAATAAAGGAAGGATCCACCAATAGCTGAGGGATGATGGTTGTGGCCCATTCATCATTGTCATAACTCTGAATAACTTCTTGAGCCCAAGTAGGTGTAGACATAGACATGGCTGTGCATTGAGAATGAGTAGGAATCCTTGAGAGTGCATATGCAGCTTTGTTCTCCATGCCTTTCTTGTAGTGAATTGTATAATTAAACTCCAACAACTTCATAAGCCATCTTTGTTGTAAAATTGTGTTGATCTTCTGATCCATGAAGTATTTGATGCTTTGTTGATCAATGTTAATTATGAAATGGTGGCCAAAAAGATAGTGTCTCCATTTGGTAACTACCATGACCACTGCAAGAAGTTCTTTTTCATAATTAGAAAGGCCTAATGATTTAGGGCCAAGAGGTTTGTTGTAGAAGCTAATAACCCTGCCTTCTTGCATTAGAACAGCTCCTACACCTACAGAATAAGCATCCGTTTCTAGAACAAATGGTTTAGAAAAATCAGGTAGCACCAATACTGGAGTAGTACACATAGCTTGTTTAAGTTTTTGAAAGGCTTCATCTGCACTTGGAGACCATTGGAAGGCATTCTTTTTCAAGAGATCAATAAGTGGCTTACTAACTAGGCCATAATGCTTGACAAACTTCCTATAATATCCATTAAGCCCAAAAAACCCTATAAGACAAGTTGGTACATGCAATTTCTTCATACAATCAACTTTTCCGGGTCAAGTGACTACCCCATCTAACGTTATAATGTGACCCAAGTAGCCCAAGGATGAGTGAGCAAAGCAACATTTGGAGAATTTAGCATAAAGTTGGTGATGTATTAGTAAGCCAAGAACTTGAGAAAGATGTTGTACATGCTCTTCAAGTGATTGGCTGTAGATAAGTATGTCATCAAAGAAAACCAATACAAATTCTCTTAATTAAGGACCAAAAACTGAATTCATAAGAGACTGAAATGTTGTTGGTGCATTAGTGAGCCCAAATGGCATCACTTTTAACTCAAAATGACCATGGTGTGTCTTGAATGCAGTTTTGTGAATGTCATCTGAAAATAATCCGATTTGATGATACCCAGATCTCAAATCCAACTTTGTGAAAAACTTAGAACCATATAATTCATATAAAAGTTCATCAATGACAGGTATAGGGTACTTATCTTTGATTATGAGATCATTGAGCTTCCTGTAATCCACACAAAATGTAACACCACTAAAAATCTCTACTCGGATTCGAAACTGAACTCAACCCATTTTAGTGGAAAGCTAGAACTTTATAGAGTGCGGGTGCAATCCTAATGTAGAATGTGTATAGCCGTGGTGAGTGCTTTAATCCAATGTGAGTTTTTTTTTTTTAATAAAAGATGCCATTGGTAGGCTTATATTGATCATATGAAATTGTCAATTACATTATCAAGTGGTAAGAAATTGGAAGGGAGTCTAGCAACAAGCTGAGCCCCTATCGCTACGAATGACAACACCTAGCCTGTGGAAAAGAAAATCTCCAACTTTGACAATTGCATCATTATTGGCCATATAATTACGGAGTCTCTTTAGGAATTTGATAGTGTCATCGCCGAGCTCACCTAGAGTGGTGAAGGCAAGAACTCCAAAGCCTAGCCCCCGCTCTCCGTGCATTTCTCAAGATATTTAACACATTTACTGATCAATAGCATTGGCGAGCTTTCCATGGGGTAAAAGCACGTACTCCGTCACCTCGTGAATGGGGAAACACCAGTCACATCCATACACACATCACGCCCATCAATCCAATTATAGACTAGAATATCCGGTCTTAAATCCAAGCTTCTAACATTGGAAAGAAGACCCACATCGACTTCCTTCTGGCGATGCGCTTTACGGTAACACATGTCGAAGCGATTGTGTCACGAACAAGGTCATGACGAAATTTAAGCCCAACTTCCTTGACACAATGTAAAGCGTGATCTCCAAAAATATCCATATCTCTACCACAACAAGGACAAGTGCTAACCTCCTCAAAAAGTGGTATACCCAGTCTATAACACATAACCGCGTTGAATTGTCTAGGACCAATCTTCTGATTAAGACCTTCAATTGGAACAGCCAACAAGTAATCTTGTGCATGTTTAATCCTATTACATTGCCAAAGAGCAGCATCACGTGAAGACAAATTAAAGTTTAATGGTAACTCCTTCAACACAGCACTAAAGTATCTAACCGCCAAAGAACGCATAGATTGGGGGGCGGTATGATGGACACTAAGTGGCGATTCAACAATACCACATACTTGATTGTAAGCACTTATATCCCGCTCAGAACTAGGACTAAAACCACACATCGAGTGACGCAAGATATTATTGCAAAATAGTTTGGTGGCTAGATACAACGTAGCCATATTGCATAGTATCATGCATGTGTATAAATACCCACCACCATGTTGAATAGGTAAAGTAACTAACCTTTGCTGAAGCTTACCAAATCCTGGACCATATCCAGTGATGAGATGCTGAAGATATGCCATCAAAAACTCATCAAACAAAGGTTGAGCGTCACTCAAATGTGCTGGTTTGGCCAAGTTTCATCGAGAAATAAAGTCTGAAAACCCAGAACAATTACGCAAAAGAAGGAGCTCACACTTTTGTGGGTCTTTAAGCTTTTGGATGGCCTCCATTAAACATGTAGTTTTAACTCTTTTAATCACAAAATCTCTACAAAATTGTTCATTCAAACTAACAGTCCGCCAAGCAACTTTACACCATCTGAGGGTCTGCTAATGTCATCCGGAAAAACACCTGGTAACAAGCCTCGTTCATCAATTGTAGGCCAATAAATCTCCGTCTTAGCCACATTAAGATGCAACCCAAGCGCTGACCTTCTTGTTGAACAATTTCCATGGCTTTAGCCACCATAAGCGTGTCACCAATCCGAATGCACCAGTCATCCAAGTACCAATCTTGTAGTTCCAAAATGCCTACACCGTCTAGCAATGCTGTGGATAAGAGGATGGAGTGTTAAAGCAAAGCGGAAGAGGTCCGAGAGGATCCCCTTGTTGCACTCCTTTGCGCTAAAACCAAAGTTTTATCCATGTAATACAACTTTGCGGAGATGAATAACAAAACTCCACCCAATATGAGATCGAAGGACATTGTTTTCTAACCTCATTCAACATGGCAAAACGGTTCACCAAGTTGAAAGCATTTGAGAAGTCGACGAGCAAACATGGTACGTGTGTCGAGCATCCGTGAACCTCCAACATACGGTTGAGAGAGTGGAGAATAGCCTCCCCACCACAAGCCACACCCACACCAAATTGATAGTCCCAAGGTAGGTTTCCATCTCCTTACCCACATGAGCAAACCAACCTTCGACACTAAAAGCCTCCCATACCGTGCTTGGATAGCAATAGGTCGTAATCCCCACCCGGTTTGACAAGAGGCGTGAGTGGTGCGGAGGCAATGAAAACACTCGATTCCGAGGGACATAAACTAGCCAACCATATATTAACAATGCTAGTGATGGAAGTGAGCAATTCATCCAGAAACAACGGCTCGCCGAGCCACTAATCGCATCAATCAAATCTTTGGGCACGCACTTTGTCCCTCCCACACGAGGTTCCCTTTGGTAAACTCTTGATCTTGCTCAAAATCGGTTCTTTGGAGGCCGAAAGTGCACCTTGAGGGGAGGTTCAGCGGGGATTGTAGGTGGTGCGGAAGTGGGTGCTTGCGCCTTAATTCCTCTAAGGTCCCCCGAATTGGCAGGAGCAACTCCGGAAGAAGTCAGGGTATGGATGGCTGCTGTGTACATGCCGTAGTTCATCTTCTTACGACAAAGCCGCAAGTTCTTGGCCTCCTGATTATCTAGTTTTTTCCTTTTGATCTTTAGCAATTCCTCTTGCCAGGCCTTATGCTCCTCCAAAACTCGAGGAACCAAGGTGATGCAACCGTGAGCATCAGACCACATAGACAGAGCAGAGTTAATGGATGCTATCTGTAACTTCTTCTTACTGCCTGATTGTTCTTCTTGACTACTCTTTGGGATGTAGGTTCGAAGCACACAAATAGGGAAGAGCAGAAGCTTAATCCACAGTGTAGTGTCCTTAGGATTATGGATGACATTCTGAATAGCCGTATTGAAAGTTCTAGCAAAGGAAAGCTTACATTTTGCCGGTATACTAGAAACAGTTTGGATCTGTTGTCGAAGCACGTTGTCCAATAACTCCAGGCTCAAGCATGGCAGGGGATCAATCGTATGAATAGATGGAGATGGACTGTCACATGGGAGTGCATCTACAGGGCATGGAATATCATGAATCAGAAAACTAACACCCACTCCATTGAACGGGCCTCTAGTTACAACACCATGCGATCTACATGAACTCCTCCAGACCTGTATTCGCATGCAAGCAGTGCACAACTACATCTTCAATTGGCGCAGAGTATCTTCCCAGGTTTTGTAAACCTTGCTGATGTTGCTGATTCTTCTACGGTATTCAGTTTTGCACTCATCAGTAGGGTAATGATTATCACGCAGGTGAGTTAAAAGTGAGCCTTTGGTATAGCCTCTACCTCGAACACCATCAGAGCAGCCATCGAAACCAGAGAAGGGACAATGGAATCGTACATCATTTGGAGAATCAGCTAGGTCTTGTGTAGTGTCAGAAGTGGAAGAACCCCTTGTTCTTACCATGACTAATCAAAAACCCATACAAAACCCTAACTGTGCAGCCCTAAAGAAGTAGAGATGCAAAAGCGTATCAAACGAAAGCTTGGAAAAAGGGGAAGAAGATGAGGTAAGAAACGAGAGGGAAGGATTTGGTTAGGACTGGTTTGATCAAAGAATATTAAATAGAATATCCCTTAGTAATATTAGGGTGCTTGGTTAGTATCATCTAAGGAAAAGTCTAGAAACTTTGAGCATGTTTTCCACGAGTCTTACATGAGAATAACTAAGGTCATTTTGGTCCTTTTTCATTCTGAACCAAATTTAACAAGGAGACGAACTCTCTTCCTTGTTGTTTCCGGCATTTCTTCCCTTCCCATCCAATTTTTTCTACTGATTATCAAAACATTCGCAAGAAAAGAAAAATAATTTCAGACTCCTTGGATTTTGCTGATCCGTTCTTGGAATGTTAGCTGCGATTAAGGTAGGGGGTTTTCTTTCATTTTGGTTATCGATGCCTTCTTTATTTCGATGTCCTGATTTTGGATCATTTTATAATTCATTCAACCATCTTTGAAGTTGTGGAATTGATTGTTTGAGTTGTTTTGTTAACAGTATATCTAAGAAATTTTGTTTGCAAGCTTCCTTTAATTTTATGCATTTTTGCATGACAAGGTATTTGGTTTGAAATTGCGTTATAATTTTTCAATGTTAAACTATGCACAATTTGTGATTATTAAAAATGTCTTTTATGAAGCTAAGCATGTTTTGCAGCTATCCCAAGTTTGATTTCCTATCCAAAATCAAGTCTTGAAATAAGTTTTGAATCTGTTTGTAAAAATGACTAAATGAATATGCTATTTTGTTTTCATACCACGCATGGCCCTGGTTTTTGATAATTGTGATTTGGTATTAATTGTATTTGAAAAACCATTGTTTTCGGTTTAGTACATTAGCCTTTTAAACTCCTTTAACCCGATACCACTTTGGTGATAATTTTTCTCAAGTTTAATCTTTAATATCAAGTTTTAACTTATATATCCCCCGTTGTTGTTTCCGTTTTCCTTCATGGTCTCTCATAAATCTTATGTTTAAAATGACAACAATATGCCATGCATGTGGGCTAGAAATACTTGCTTTCAATTCATGGATAAATGTCTTTACACGTTCCTTGTTCTCACTGTCTAGTTCGTTTACTTTGCAAAATGAACCCAAAATTGTATATTTGATTTTGATAAGGTCGATAAGCTGCGTTTACCAAATGAAAAGTTCTCATTTGTATACTTGGCTTCATTTATCATCGGTGAATTTAACTTTGTACTTTACTGGTGTTGTTGGACAGTATATTATTTTGTAGTTAATTTGAGATTATTTCTTACTATCTAGATGCATGAATTTCGATTCCGACTTCCCGACTGTTATAACGGTATTGCTTACATCTTGGGTTGATGAGATTTGATTTCACAGTTACGAGTTCACCTTGGAGTTTACCTGTGTTTATCTTAATGGATTTTTCGAGCATGTTTCGAAGAATTTTGGAAGGCTACAGGTGAGTTTGTTAGGCCATAGGGGCATCACACAAATGTGACTACCCGCGGAAGACCGTCCGGGACGGTGGTGATATCCTGACTATCCTAACATTAGAGACTGGTCCTCACAAGTAGCATATGTGAATTTCTTCACTATTGGTTGAAAAATGTTTCATTCCAATTGTTTCGAATGAACGCGATTTTGTCAAGCTTTATACATTTCTGAATTTGGACATGCTCATTTCTTTAGCTTGACTTTTATGTTGTTTATTTTTACATTGGCGCATTATTTTCGTAACCCCTACTGGGCTGTGGCTCACCCCGTTTTGGTTTTGTTTTCCACAGAGTACGAGGCGAGGTTGTGGCAGTAAGCTTGGGAAGAGCTTGCGGCTAGGAGTTTGAGCAAAAGTTGGTATTTTTGCTTGTCTATAATGTGTATATCACGGGGTTATCTGGGTGGTTTTATATTTCTTGCTTGACCCGTGATTTTGTACTATTGTTGATGGTGGATTTTCATTTAAGGTTAAAATTGTAAAAAACCAGAAAATCATGCGCTGACATCTTGTAAAAGATAAAGCCATTAATAAGTGTTGGATACTCCTTCACTTTACTAGTTCACCTAGAATGGAGCATGTGGCAAAAATCCCATTCTGTGAATTAAATACATGAAATTCATCCAGGTTGGAGCATGTAGCAACAATCCCATATACCCCGTGAATTTATAGCATTATTAATTAATGCGTGAGCAGCCTTGTATTTCCTGTACTCATTATCAGTGCGGCATGACGACTGAGTGTTGCTCTCAGCAGAGCAACACGAACCTCCAAGCATTATAATGAAAGCATGTACGAAATACCCGTACATGTTGCAACTCTCGCGTGTTATACTAGCCCGATTGAGAACTCTCGGTGTGTTATACTAGCCCGATTGAGCATCCTGACTGTCCGTATCGGTCCGGATATGATCTCGATCATCCAACTTCACCAAAGATGATTGGATGGCCCAGATCAATTCCATAACCCCCAAGCGGTATGGAATATTCATCTGCCGAACCAATGCGGACCCCGCATGGTCGGCCTCCCCTCATATTGGCCTAGCTTGCCAAAACGTCCAAAACCCGAGCGGTATGGGCGGAAAACCCTAAATTATGGTTTGCGGCATATTACATGTGTCGCAAAACAGTCTCAACCACCCATCTTCGCAGGTATAGATGGAGGGTGTAGATGTAGATTCAAAAGGGCCCAGAGCATGTCAACACAATCACCGTGGGCCCGCCTACATGCCTGACCAATCGGTTAGGACCAACCATGGTTGGTCATCCCAATTCGTGCGCTCAAACAGAGCATGGTTACACGGCCGTGAAAGCCAAAATTAGGGTTTCAAGCATCACGAGCGTCCATCTTCCCCGGCACGAATGGAGGGTCCCAGTTAGATTAAGCAGTGTCCGGTCATACCAAAGATGACCACCGTGGGCCCGTCTCTCCTCACTGATCGGCCAAGCATATCATGCCTGGCTATTCCAAAACGCGCGTCCAAACCGGTGTGGTCACACTTCCCAACTGCAACCGATCTCGACCACTCAACTTCACCGGTCGATTTGAGTGGCTTAGATCACGTTTTCATGGGACAGTCAGGTATAGGCGTGAATACCAGCCTACCACCTACACGCCAGACTGATCGACCAAGACCGACCAAGATTGGTCGTCTTGGAACGCACGCCCAAACTAGGCATCTCACGCGGTTTCCAATTCCTTTGCGGCAATGGATTTCTGCCGCAAACCGATCTCAACCACTCAACTTTGCCGGTCAAATCGAGTGGCCTAGATCGCGCCTTTATGGGACAGAGAGGTATGGACGTGTGCACCGTCATGCTGTCTACACGCATGCCCGGCCGGTCATTTCCAAAACCCTTCCCATGCTTGGTTTCGACCAAACTGAAGAGTGATGCCTGCGCACCTCTTCAAAACCCTAATTCCATCAACGGTCGCAGATGAGTGTCTCAAAGATCATCTCGTCCGTCCAACTTCACCGGATTGGTTCTACAACCCTAGTCGAGTTAATTGGTCAGTGAGACTTCATGGTGATCACCACCACTCGTCACTTTACCACACCATGATGCAGTACCTGCATAAAATACACATGATACTTCACAAGTATCAACTTCATGAATAACGCAGTTATTCAATTTAGCATTACATGCTACCTTTAGTGGGTCCCACGATCCACACACTCGAGACATAAATCATGTCACAAACTGGGGGATACATACTGGGGTATTGGTCTGGCGATTTACAGCGTGCAGCGTGCAACGCGCCATCACAAGAACGTGTCAGGAAGTCATGGACGGTTAGAGATGACAGGAGAAGTGGGCAAGACTGGTCGTGTAACACCAACACACACCTCCACTACTCCATCACTCCACTTCCTCCACTTCCCACGAGAGGCGTTAAATGACTTATATAAATAGGTTCTCCTCCCTATTTTCCAAACAGGAGAGAAACAACACAAGTCCAGACGAGACAGAAACCAAGTGTTAATACAAAACGTATCCAAACACCCAGAGCCTGCTTGCATCAATCGTAAGCCTGCTCACCTTTCTGTTACAAGTCAAAGCAAGACAACACCTTCACAATCTCAACACCTTCTTCACTTACCTCCCTAAGATCAACCCATCTCCTTCACTTTGTGACCGAAACAATTCTAGAACGTCCATTTCTTGGTTTAGGCCGGACTTGCACAGATTGATTTCCGAATCTACAAGCACTCACCGCGCAGTGCATTTGTTTAGGGTTTAGATTCATTCCTCATCCACACACCCCAAATTACCAAATCCGGCTGGAATAGTTTTCACCCATAAACAATTGGCGACCACAGTGGGAGGTTAATCTCTCGGTTGTAAAGTCAATTTCTTCAATACTATTCATTCAATTTCGAGATGGTTGGTCTTAGGACCACCTCGACGGTCTCAAATCCTGATGGTTCCTCCTAACGGCGTATCTGACGGCATGATCAGGAGATTCCCAATATTAAGCGAACTAGCAAGTGTACAGGATATTCACACGAAGAACATGGAGCTAATCAAAGAAGCGGTAAACGGCATACTCGATCTCCTCATCAAGATTACATCAGAGATGAGCGTTCCGGAGACCTTTACACCGGGGACTAGTTCCCCTCAGATCAACATCTTTACTACGAACCAAAGGCCAGTGGATCGAGAAGCGAGATCTCTAGTGGAAAGCTTATGTGAACTCTTGCACCTCTCGAAGAATCAACGACGAGAGACATTTCAGCTTAATAAAATAGCTCTGGACGTACACCTGACTCCTTCTCGTCCTGAAGTCTTAATGCATCGGAAATATCTGTAAATAATGTTACATTCACAGAAGACGACATGATGGCAGAGGAAGGTCAAGACAGCCAAAGTTAGCCTATGCAAGATTGTACGACAGCCCACCACGATGACGGACTTCGAAGGAAATCAGACCAGCACATACGGGTATGTCAATATGAATTTATCAGTAGGACCCGTTCAGTCAAGAGCAAAGTATGAAGTCATAGAAAAGGAGCCGGACTACCATATGATACTGGGGAGACCGTGGCTTCACCACAACAAGGTCATTCCTTCAACGTATCACCAGTGCCTGAAGACCATGCTAAATGAGAAAGTCATCCATATTCCTACATCATTGTCTCCGTACGCACCAATATGCGGAGTGGAGCTGTTCGATCCAAAAGATACTTCGCAGGGAAAATCAGACAAAGTCTTGTGCACCCCACTACCCACGTGGGCTTCAATCCAGGAAGAAGATCGACTTGCATCACTGAGGGCCAAGCACCACGACACGTCTTCTCCGACGAGGCGTCCATCTTTATCCAGTGAAGCTTCAACCCACGTTCACACCAAAAGGGAACGCACTTTTGAAGCGAAACGTGACCCGTAAGGGGAAGACAATATACCGACGCCGCTATTAGCAATTAGCAGGAGAGACTGGCACCCAGTCTCTCCGCCCAATTGAATGCTGCAAGAACGACGGAATACAAGAGGAGGTATTGGACGCCCCGCGATAACTACAAGATGGAACCAATTCCACGACTGACGAGCTCGAGACTCATTAACATCGGGAATGAAGAATCTCCCGTGCCGGTCTCTATCGGGTCCGACTCTGTCCTACGTATTTAACATACGAGTCTTGTTCAACTACTTAAGGAGTACCAAGATGTGTTCGCCGGACATGCGAGGAAATGCCCTGGTCCGGATGAAAAATTGGTCACCCATCACTTACATGTCATACCCGGATCCAAGCCAATCAAGCAATCTCCGAGGCAATTCGGACATGAGGTAGAAGAACAAATCAAGAACGAAATTCGAAGTTACTAGTGCTGGCTTCATCGCACCTATTCATCATCCGACTGGTTAGCTAATGTGGTCCCAATAAAGAAGAAAAACGGACATATTCGGTGTTGCGTGGATTTTAGAGACTTGAACAAGTGCTGCCCCAAGGACGACTTTCCCCTGCCTAACATCGACATGTTAGTAGACGCCACTAGCGGACACGACATGTTTTCCTTCATGGATGGTTACAGCGGCTACAATCAGATAAGGATGTATGAGCACGATGCAAGTAAGACAACCTTCCGAACTCCTCTTGGAAATTTTTACTATACTTGTTATGCCATTCGGTTTAAAAGAACGCCGCGCAACGTATCAACATGCTATGACGGCAATCTTCCATGACATGATGCATAAACAAGTAGAAGACTACGTAGATGATATTGTGGTCAAGTCAAGGGCTCGAGCAGATCACACCAACGTCTTATGGCAAGTGTTCGAGAGGTGTCGAGAATACAAGTTGAAGATGAATCCTTTGAAATGCGCTTTCGGTGTCTCTTCAGGCAAATTTCTGGGATTCCAAGTAACCGCGGAAGGGATCAAGGTAGACCCGTCCAAGACTCAAGCTATCCTCACAATGCCACCTCCACGAACTGTGAAGGAACTCCAAAGTTTCATGGTAAAGGTAAACTACATCCGACGTTTTATACCGGGTCTAGCCCAACTTGCCGCCTCATTCACTCCCTTGCTAAATAAAGGAGCTAGCTTCATTTGGACCACAACCCAGCAGGAGGCTTTTCGAAAGATTCAACGAATATTGTCATCTCCAGCCATTATGAAGTCTCCTGCACAAGGAAAGCCGCTACATCTCTACACCGCCTTCGGTGAGTGACACCGCCGTAGGAGCTCTACTCGCTCGGAAGACGATGAGGGAATCGAATGTCCCATATACTACTTCAGCCGAATATTGAGAGACGCTGAACTCAGATACCCCAGAGCGGAAAAATCATGTTTAGCCTTGATCCATTCCATTCAAAAGTTCAGGCATTACCTACTATCTAATAGGGTGATACTCGTGTCTAAATCGATCCTCGCAAAGTTTTTACTTTCAAAGCCGGTCCTGACGGAAGGACAGGCAAGTGGCTTCTCCAAATGTCGAGCTGGACATAACGTGTGCGTCACCTAGAGCTATCAAGGTTCAAGCGATTTGCGGACTTATCGGGAAGCATTTCCGGAGCAGGCACTACAGGGCTACACGAAGATCTCCCTGGAGAATTTCCAGACATCTCTGTTTTGGAAGAAGAAGTGTGGCTCTTGTATTTTGATGGCTCTGCTACCCTAGCAGTAATACTGGAGGAGCGGGCGTGGTATTAGTATCTCCAACTGGGGAAGTATTCTCACACTCCTTCAAGCTGGACTTCGAATGCACCAACAACTCAGCAGAGTATGAAGCCTTCCTCATAGAGCCACAATAGCCAAGCAAGCGGAGTCACGCGCCTGGAGATAAGAGGTGACTCCAAGTTACTAGTGAATCAGATGAATGGGGTATACGTACTAAAGGAAATAACGCTAGCTCCATATCGATCAGAAGCACAGAGGTTACTGAATTATTTTGCTGATGCAACCATAACCCATGTCAGTCGCAGCAACGAAAAACACGCCGATTGTCTAGCAACACTGGCTTCCAAATTGAAGTTCGAAGGTTTGGAAGAAACCCTGACAGTAAAGAGGAGAACCATAGAATCGACATGGTTATCACAATACAAAGACACCAAGACCGATGATTAGCGAACTCCGATCATTCAAAAGCTCAACAACTCACTCTCCCAAGGAAAGGTCAATCTTAAAACCCCGCAGAACTTCTTCATGCTTCATGGTATGTCAGATTATCGAAACCCTGATGGTTCCTTGTCAAGATGTCTTGGGGATGATGAAGCACAACTACAAATGAATCATGTTCACAACGAAATTTGTGGACAATCACCGTCAGTGGTAACGCTTACTGCGACGACTCCAACGTCTGGGCTATTACTGGCCAGGGATGGAGACTCAATCCAGACTACTTCATAAGTCCTGCTCAAATTGCCAAGCACCACCACATCAATTGGAAATTTTTAACGTGAATCACACTGGGGACTGGAGAGAGTCATACATTGGTTATCTCCGTGACGGAATAACTCCTGCCAATCAAAAGGATGCTATAAAGATAAAACAAAAGGCCAAGCGGTTCGTATTGCATGAAGGGATCCTGTATCGCAAGAGCTTCGGAGGTGATCTATTACGATGCCTGGCTGGGGAAGAAGTCCTGATCCCATGTTGAAGGAGACACACGAAGGAGAACATCAAGGGAAGAAGAAACTGTTTCCCCGACATACACGAAAATACTATTGGCGACCATGGAGGATGACGCAGCCGCTTTTGTTCAAAGTCTGTCACAAGTGCCAAATTTATGGGAACCTTGTTCATGCGCCTTCCACCCCTCTACACTCGATAAGCAGTCCATGGCCATTTTACAGCTGGGGACTGGACATTATCGGGAAAATCAACCCTCCGTCATCAAAGCAACACGAGTACATCATAACTGCGACAGAATACTTCACCAAATGGGTAGAAGCCATTCCCCTGCGAGGGACTACAGGAGCAACGATTGCGGCTTTCATTAAAGAACATATCATTTGTCGTTTTGGTGTGCCTAAGCATATCATCACTGATAATGGCACTCCCTTCGCCAATAAACAGGTACGAGAGTTACTTGAAGAGTATGGCATTAAACAGGCCTTCTCCACCATCTATTATACTCAAGGGAATGGACAAGCTGAAAGTACCAACAAGACATTGATCCGGATCATCAGTCGAACAGTACACGATAACCCTAGGGAATGGCATGACCAGTTACCAATGGCGCTATGGGCATACCGGACATCACCCAGAAGCTCCATTGGAGTTTCCCCATACTCACTTGTTTACGGAGCGGATGCAATTCTGCCAGCAGAGATCAAAATCCCATCGACCAGATTGCAAAATGGCAACCGGGATCTACTTTGGAACGAAGTCGAAACCTCTAACTCTAGAGTAGCGGAGTTAGACACTCTGGATTTCGAAGATGCAAAGCGTAAGAACGCACTCGTGTGTACAGGAATAGAATTTCCAGGGCATACAACAAACCGTGAAATCACGTGTTTTCAAAGTGGGATATTTGGTTTTGAAAACGGCCAAACACATCCAACAAGACATGTCCGCACCAAAGTTCTCACCGAAATGGTAAGGTCCTTACACAGTCACCAAAGCTTACAATATTGGCTACTACAAGATCATTAAGGTGGACGGAGGCAAATTGGAAGCAGTCATCAATGGAAAGTGGCTCAAGGCATATCATGCCTGACCACTATCTGCTCTGTCAACAATACAGGCATTTATTTTCATTACATGTTTGAATCACCAATTATATTCAGAGATGCATCAATGAAAAAACCCATTTCACCAATCAAAAACCAATACAATTTATTCCACAAAGATGTTCAAAAACTTTTGGCATAAACGAATGCAGCTGAATGCGACTTAGAGGGAGGCCATCTAGTAGATTATAGTTCCTTGAGAGCATCATCTCCAATCCTAGCCTCGATATCTCTCTGTCCTTTTCTTCAAGTCTGTCTTGCCCGCTCTACCTTCTGATTCCGTGAGCAGAGCCTTTTCCTATTCCAAGATAGCTTTCGCAGCAGAACAACATTTACGAGGATACCAGCTCGATCAACCTTGATGATATCAAGACGCTGCCGCAGCCAGCCAACGTTGAACTCCATGGATTTGCAGGTAGATATCATATTCTCCCACTTTTCAAGGCTTGATTCGGCAACGTTGCGGATAGAAATGTTCTCCATCTCAAGAATCATGGGAAGAAGACAGGTTTTAACGTGGTGACCAAAGCGGATGAACAAGTCTTTGACCACATTCCCGGTTGCGATATGGCCATACTTTCTCCATAACTTTGTGTACGGAGGCACGAACTCCTTCCGTACTAAGAATCCACCGACGTCTCGGTAGGCGGAGGATAAACATTTCATGCGAACATCGAATGAAAGACCCGTTGGGGTATTCATAAGATGAGACACCCCGGATCGGCATCTTCGAGGTCGACGGGGTAGGCGTGTTTGATTTTGAAGGAAGAGGACTGTTTAAGTCATCATCATCGATAACCGTCACACATGTTCCTGGGGTATCTCTGCAAGAATGAGAAGATTATTCACCTGATCATTATGAAGAACAAGCAATTGTTCAAAAAAAAAAAAAAGAGACGAACCAGTATTATCTTCTTAACTCGGAGAACACGAGCAGGGGATCCATCATGAAACTCAGACGCAGGTCGCGCACGTTTAATGGAAGATCCTTGACGGTATGAAGAAGACGATCCACTGGTGCTCGACATGATAAGGAAACGGAGTTTCTGCGAGAAAGCCCTATTGTAAAATCGTAAAGTGGTTCGGAATCTCTACACCTACATATATGCGAGAAACCCTAAAACGATTACGCGCCCGATATATGGGGATACGACACCGACCAAGTCGGGCTTTCTTTTGAGCCTAATCAAGAATCGAAGAGCATCTGGATACACGAGCGATTCAACCAGCAGTGTGTAAGTACCCACGCCCGGAATCCCAATAGAAGAAGAACATTATCCCAAACTCGAGCACCTAAGGAAGGAAACCGGTCTCACCAAAGGATTCCATATAAGCGTGACGAAGCATGGATAACTAGCGATCGGTCAATACTCTCCCTGTAAACTTCCTTTATCCTGTCTTTCTCACATATGTATGTCACCATCTCATGCCTACCCCACAATAGTGTAACCATTATGTGCTAGGCGGGACTTAATGTTGATGGTGGATTTTCATTTAAGGTTAAAATTGTAAAAAAACAGAAAATCATGCGCTGACATCTTGTAAAAGATAAAGCCATAAATAAGTGTTGGATACTCCTTCACTTTACTAGTTCACCTAGAATGGAGCATGTGGCAACAATCCCATATACCCTGTGAATTTATAGCATTATTAATTAATGCGTGAGCAGCCTTGTATTTCCTGTACTCATTATCAGTGCGGCATGACGGCCGAGTGTTGCTCTCAAGTGAGCAACACGAACCTCCAAGCATTATAATGAAAGCATGTACGAAATACCCGTGCGGTTGCAACTCTCGGTGTGTTATACTAGCCCGATTGAGAACTCTCGGTGTGTTATACTAGCCCGATTGAGCATCCGGACTGTCCGTATCACCGGATATGATCTCGATCATCCAACTTCACCAAAGATGATTGGATGGCCCGGATCAATTCCATAACCCCCAAGCGGTATGGAATATTCACTTTGAACGCGGACCCCGCATGGTCGGCCTCCCTCAAAATATTGGCCTAGCTTGCCAAAACGTCCAAACCGGAGCGTATGGGCGGAAAACCCTAAATTAGGGTTTGCGGCATATTACATGTGTCGCAAAACAGTCTCAACCACCCATCTTCGCGGTATAGATGGAGGGTGTAGATGTAGATTCAAAGGGACCAGAGCATGTCAACACAATCACCGTGGGCTCGCCTACATGCCCGACCAATCGGTCGGGACCAACCATGGTTGGTCATCCCACCCGTGCGCTCAAACAGAGCATGGTTACACGCCGTGAAAGCCAAAATTAGGGTTTCAAGCATCACGAGCGTCCATCTTCCCCGGCACGAATGGAGGGTCCCAGTTAGATTAACGCAGTCCGGTCATACCGGCATGACCACCGTGGGCCCGTCTCTCCCCTCACTGATCGGCCAAGGCATATCATGCCTGGCTATCCCAAAACGCGCGTCCAAACCAAATGTGGTCACACTTCCCAAAGCTAACCGATCTCGACCACTCAACTTCACCTGGACGATTTGAGTGGCTTAGATCACGTTTTCATGGGACAGTCAGGTATAGGCGTGAATACCAGCCTACCACCTACACGCCAGAGCGATCGACCAAGACCGACCAAGATTGGTCATCTTGGAACGCAGCCCAAACTAGGCATGTCACGCGGTTTCTTCCTTTGCGGCAATGGATTTACCAGAAACCGATCTCAACCACTCAATTTTGCCGGACAAATCGAGTGGCCTAGATCGCGCCTTTATGGGACATAGAGGTATGTACGTGTACACCGGCATGCTGTCTACACGCATGCCCGGTCGGTCCTTTCCAAAACCCTTCCCATGCTTGGTTTCGACCAAGTCAAGAGTGATGCTGCGCACCTCTTCAAAACCTCGATTCCATCAACGGTCGCAGATGAGTGTCTCAAAATCATCTCGTCCTTTCAACTTCACCGGCTTGGTTATACAACCCTAGTCAGGAGTTAATTGGTCAGTGAGACGTCATGGTGATCACCACCACTCGTCACTTTGCCACACCATGATGTAGTACCTGCATAAAATACACATGATACTTCACAAGTATCAACTTCCTGAATTACGCAGTTATTCAATTTAGCATTACATGCTACCTTTTGTGGGTCCCACGATCCACACACTCGAGACATCAATCATGTCACATACTGGGGTATTGGTCTGGCGATTTACAGCGTGCAGCGTGCAACGCGCCATCACAAGAACGTGTTAGGAAGTCATGGACGGTTAGAGATGACAGGAGAAGTGGGCAAGACTGGTCGTGTAACACCAACACACACCTCCACTACTCCATCACTCCACTTTCTCCACTTCCCACGAGAGACGTGAATAAGGCTCAAATGACTTGTATAAATAGTTTCTCCTCCCTATTTTCCAAACAGGAGAGAAACAACACAAGTCCAGACGAGACAGAAACCAAGTGTTAATACAAAACGTATTCAAACACCCTGAGCCTGCTTGCATCAATCGTAAGCCTGCTCACCTTTCTGTTACAAGTCAAAGCAAGCCAACACCTTCACAATCTCAACACCTTCTTCACTTCCCTCCCTAAGATCAACCCCATCTCCTTCACTTTGTGACCGAAACAAGTCTGGAACGGCCATTTCTTGGTTTAGGCCGGACTTGCACAAATTGATTTCCGAATCTACAAGTACTCACCGCGCAGTGCATTTGTTTAGGGTTTAGATTCATTCCTCATCCACACACACCAAATTACCAAATCCGGTAGGAATAGTTTTCACCCATAAACAATTGGCGACCATGGCGGGAGGTTAATCTCTCGGTTGTAAAGTTAATTTCTTCAATACTATTCATTCAATTTCGAGATGGTTGGTCTTAGGACCACCTCGACGGTCTCAAATCCTGATGGTTCCTCCAACGGAGATACCCCTCCTCCTAACGGCGTATCTGACGGCATGATCAGGAGATTCCCAATATTAAGCGAACTAGCACGGGTACAAGAGATTCACACGAAGAACATGGAGCTAATCAAAGAAGCGGTAAACGGCATACTCGGTCTCCTCATCAAGATGACATCAGAGATGAGCGTTCCGGAGACCTTTACACCGGTGACTAGTTCCCCTCAGATCAACAGTTTTACTACGAACCAAAGGCCAGTGGATCAGGAAGCAGCATCTCTAGTGGAAAGCTTATGTGAACTCTTGCACCTCTCGAAGAATCAACGGGCAGAGACGTTTGCTGCAGTTAATAAAATAGCTCTGGACGTACACATGACTCCTTCTCGTCCTGAAGTTTTAATCAAGATCGGAAACATCTGTAAATAATGTTACATTCACATCATGACTACATGATGGCGGATGAAGGTCACACGGGCCCTACATGTTACCGCTCACATCAAGGGTTCGAGTTCGGGAGGGCCCTCGTCGACACAGGAGCATCTTCAATGTGATTACTCTCAAGACTCTCAAGACAAACAAAGTTAGCCTATGCAAGATTGTACGACAGCCCACCACGATGACGGACTTGAAGGAAATCGAGACCACACATACGGGTATGTCAATATGAATTTATCGGTGGGGACCCGTTCGGTCAAGAGCAAAGTATGAAGTCATAGAAAAGGAGCCGGACTACCATATGATACTGGGGAGACCGTGGCTTCACCACAACAAGGTCATTCCTTCAACGTATCACCAGTGCCTGAAGACCATTCTAAATGAGAAAGTCATCCGTATTCCTACATCATTGTCTCCGTACGCACCAATATGCGGAGTGGAGTCACATTCGAGCCAAAAGATACTTCGCAGGGAAAATCAGACAAAGTCCTGTGCACCCCACTACCCACATGGGCTTCAATCCAGGAAGAAGATCGACTTGCATCACTGAGGGCCAAGCACCACGACACGTCTTCTCCGACAAGGCGTCCATCTTTATCCAGTGAAGCTTCAACCCACGTTCACACCAAAAGGGAACGCACTTTTGAAGCGAAACGTGACCGAATGGGGAAGACAATATACCCGGCGCCGTTGTTAGCAATTAGCAGGAGAGATCGGCACCCGCCTCTCCGCCCAATTAAATGCTTTGCAAGAACGACCGAATACAAGAGGAGGTATTGGACGCCCACGACAACTACAAGATGGAACCAATTCCACGATTTGAGCTCGAGACCTAACATCGGGAATGAAGAATCTCCCGGGCCGGTCTCTATCGGTTCGACTCGTCCCACGCATGAACGTACGAGTCTTGTTCAACTACTCAAGGAGTACCAAGATGTGTTTGCCTGGACATACGAGGAAATGCCTGGTCTGGATGAAAAATTGGTCACCCATCACTTACATGTCATACCTGGATCCAAGCCAATCAAGCAATCTCCGAGGCAATTCAGACATGAGGTAGAAGAACAAATCAAGAACGAAATTCAGAAGTTACTAGGCTAGCGGCAAATCGGACCTATTCATCATCCGACCTGGTTAGCTAATGTGGTCCCAGTCGAAGTCGGAATCGCAGGATACGAGGAAACTAAGTGAACTAGGGGTCTACTTACTTGATTTTTCTGATAAGTTCGTGCCAGTTGACAAACATTTTAAACCCTTTTTACTATATCTCAAAAAAGTGGTGATTTCCATTCACAAATGATGGTTGCTAATGTTCGGAAATGAATGTATTTCATATTTTAACATTTCCTTTATATTTCTATTTTAATTTCTGAGTGACGTACGACGGTTTGCTCTCCTAATCGGGTTGAAACCCAACCCGTTAGAGGGAAAATTTTCCCGTCCGTTACAGTTGGCATCAGAGCGTGTTTCGATTTATTGGGACTGTGCTTGGTTTTCTTTGTTTTATTAGATTGTTCGGTTTTTCAAGAATTTAATTTCATTGATATGCTTGGGTTGTTTTAAATCCCATAGAAATGTTTTGATGAGTTTAATTTGAGTATGCATTTTATTAGGAAGAACGTTATTGTTTTTGCATGAAAATTCTCTGATTACTTTTGGAATTGTCTATACGTTTCTGTTTCGATTACTTTCAGTTATTTTGAAAGCAGATATCTGAAATGTTACTTTGCTTTGAACATTGAAGTGTCAAGTTCTGTTAATGGTTTTCAGAAGAATTCTTTTTAAGATTTTATTTTGTATTACAGAATGCCAAGTCTATTTCTTTTTTGGTTTTGTTTTGGGGATTTGGGGAAAAGCCAGAAACCGTGATATACATATTAATGCATTTGTTAGTAATGAGCATTACTAACAATTTCTAACTCTTGTACATGTTTTTTACGATTGTGAAGATGCCTCCGAAGGTTCGGAAGCTTAAAAATGTTGGCGGGAAATGGTAAAGCCAAGAATCTTAGTATTATGGTTAAACGTCTGAATCCATTTGTGAGCAACTGGGGGAATTTCGTCAAGCGAATGGGAAGCGTGACTGTTATGTCATGGGAACGATTTAAAACTTTGCTTCTTAACAAGTACTTTTAGCCTACAGCAAGATCCCTGAAGCGTGTCGAGTTTGCAACTTTGGAACAAGGTAATACAACGATTACGCAGTTAGACAATAGATTTGGTGAGCTAGAATGTTACTGGACACGTTTAAGTGAAACCGAAAAGTTGAGGGCTCAAAACTTGAGGGTGCTTTGAAGGTTGTGATTCGTGATAGAGTTGTCGGGCTTCGACACAAGACATACGCTGAGGCTCTTGATCTTTGCGTTAAGCGCCGCGCGCGATTGGAACTGAAGCCAGAAAATGAAAGAAGAGCGAGACAAAAATTCGTCACCACAACGGAAATGCCCAAGAAATGACAATGCATCCAGGAGAGGCAATGGGACTGAATGTTATCGTTGCGGCGAGGATGGTCATTACGCTAAGGATTGTCCTCTTCTAGCAGAGTCAAAGGTGCGAAATGTGAACCAATCCCAGAATCAAAATGCTCAACGACGAAACTTCGATGAGAAGCAGCAACATTATCCACGAGAAAATGCTACACCTTTCCATTCAAGACAATGTCAATGATGAGTGCCAAATATTGCATATTTATACATCTTTTTATTGGCATTTTACTCATCTTTTGTGCTCAAGAATCAGATATTATCCCAGATTCTGTGTTTTCTTTGTTTTCAAGAATAAATATTTGTATTAATAAATTTTGTGTTTTTAGGTAATAAATAAAGCTCGGAGAAATTGAGGATCCAAAAGAGCGAAGAAATTGGAGGCAAGCGTCTATGGAGCAAAAAGCCAAAGCCCGCGCGCAAGCAATTTTGCAACCCAAGTAGCAACTCATTTACAAGACATGGGCTCGAGCTACCCACGACCGGATCCGAGCCGCACCATTTGAGCCGTTCGGATCTCGCCCGGTGCATCCGACGCTCGCTCCAGGCTCTTACACATCATCTCTTGATACTCCGCTCAGCACCAAAACCGCAATCACCCCGAGCCGTGAGATCTTCCATTGCAAAGATCCAACGCTCGCCGTCTTCCTCATCAAACTTTCTTTTTTGCTCAACATCGAATTGCCCTATCCCTATACCCATCGACCTAACTCTCCCATTTTCTCTTCAATCTTCTCTTTCTTCTTCCCCCATACCTCTGCAAAACCCATTCCCCCATCTCCCGACCAAGCTCTGCAAGCCACCTTCATCACCTTCCTCCATCACCAACAACCCTCCCACGACACAAAGAACAACCATCCATCCAACAACCCCCGCACCACCTTCTCCACCTCTCTAGCTCTAGTTTTCCCTCTCTTAGCTTCTCCCAACCCTAGAAGCTAACTTAGAGAAAATAAGAGCTAGGGTATCACCAACTATGGACGGATGGAGCTCTGAGCCTAAGTGACGAAGAGAGAAGCGATCGAGACGTGGGTGAGAGTGAATATGATTTAATTTCTATTTTAAAGTGAAATTAGGGTTTATGTGTGCATGTATAAATAGAAGTGAGTAGAAGATGTTTGGGGTATGCACAGGCTGCGGAGCACCAATTAGGTTTAATTGTAGAATAATTTGTGTTTTATTATTTCCTCCCGATGTTTTAAATAAATTTGCTAGGGTTGAGATGAAACCCATAATTTCTTCAGCTAAGTTTGGTTCATCCTTTGATAATTGTTCTTCTTATGCTATAATGTTTAGGATAAATCTAATTTAAACACATGTGCATTTTACTTTCACAATTCATGCCATGTATGCATTGTAGTCAGACTATTTCTATGTTGAATGTGTGCAATTCATGCTTCATTGATCATTATTGATCTTTAGACTAATTGTGCCCGAGAAGACAGGTTAGTACTATAGAAAGATACTCTAATTGCAATTAGAATATCCATCTTAGGATATGTTTGATCACCTAAGTAATGAAGTTAACTGTGACTAGTTGTACTATTACAAGACAACTAGTACTAGGGGTTATTTAGTTGCTTTAGTTGATAAGAAACTATCCATTGAAACCACTGGATAAATGGCAGACTTGTATCTTGCACATTGTCCATTACAAGGGACAAGAATATTATTGAATGTGGGTGATTTAGCTAAGATTAGGTGGTGGATTGACACCCTAGTGCTTTTGCAATCTAGTTGCATCTTATCTCACTTTGTCACAACAATTTCACCTCGGTCAACCGACAACAAATCATAATTGTGTTACACTTGCTAGAAATTCAGTTTAGGAAGCCTTGATCAACTCCACAAAAGACCACAAGTCTCTCGTGGTTCGACCTGCACTCTGCCACGTCTCCGATAGACGCCGTGCACTTGCGGTATAACATGTAGGCGTAGAAATAAACACTTTATCGAGCCTACCAAGTTTTTGGCGCCGTTGCCGGGGACTTGGCGTGTGCCCTGTTGATCATTGGCCTGTCTTGACTGAATTTCACTCACCCCTGTACATAGTTGCTTTGTATTATTGCTGTTAGTCCTGTTGTAGTGTAACTTAGCTTCCATCATTCTTTACTTGCTTCAATTTTTTTTTAATTTAACTTCCTTGTGTTGTAACTGAGTGTAGCTAGTGTTATCTCAAACTTGTAATCTCATCTTTAGCTGTAGCCATACTTTTGAATTCTTGTTCGCGTGCATTAGCTTGCATTATAGTAACTTGCATTTTAGTTGTAACTCTTAATCCCTTGCAGTCCAAATTACTCTCAGGCTTGTGCTGGTATCAATCTTGATCTCTTTGCTTTAACTTGCACATTGCTGGGAACTAAAACTTCTTTGTTGAGCTAGCAGGTACCTGCTGAGCAGCTGATCCAACCCAAGGCAGACAAGGAAAAGCTCAGGATTTGAGGTTAGCATGTGAATGAACTGGTGATTTTGAACCTTGTATTACCCTCGTGTTATGTGGAATGCCAGACCTTACTCACCGTTGCATTAGCTCACCTACCACCTTGCCGCCCTGAAGCCGCAAGTTTTTGGTCAGAAGCCGCTAGCCGAAAAGCCATCCCCGTGATCTGCCCATAGCTTCAACCCGCCCCGCAACCCATATGTTCGGCTCCACTTTGAAGTCGTGAGCTGAAAGAAAGAACCCGTGATAACCTAGATACTTGCAAACCCAAGTTGACACCACAACCCGTGAGCTAAGTGCTCTGTACACTTAGCATACTCTTCCCAGTCAACCATTACTCTGTTGAGCTAAGTTGCTCTGTGAAACTCCCTTGATAGCCCCCTAAAACTAGCTTGTGTGAAAACTGAGCATGACCTGTGAATGCTGAGCCATCTTTGCATGATAAACTAGCTGCCTAGCTAGGTATAGCTCAATCTCTCGGGATTTTGCTTATTTCTCGTGTGACTCGTGAGCCCGTTGACAAAGATTCATACATTGCATACGTAGCGTCTAGTGTGTATAAGAGTGCCGAATTTCATATTTGAATAACATGCTTGGTTGTATGATAGCCCTGACATAGTTGATTGTGTTTCACCCGAGCTAATTGCCATGAACGCTTGACTCAGTATACACAAATTCTGTGGCTAGCCTTTCAAATCCCTTGAGCATTGTCAACTTGTTTTGCCTGAGACCAAGGGTCTTCATTTTTCTTTATCGGCACTAGTTCTCTGATTATGCATTTTGTATCTTGGCTGACCAGCACTGCATCCTTGCATTGATGTGCAAAGTCACAGTCCCGTGACCTTTGAGTAGAGTATTGGTTGATTGAATTTGTTATTTGCCGTGTTGCACTTGAATGATCATGAACCCTCAGTACTTGCATCTATTCTTTTTGAAGCATCATCGTACAAGCAAGGCTGTGACATCTCCAATGACAAGCAATTCTGGTGTGCTTAGGCCCAAGAATTGGTGTGTGAATTTTGATATTTTGTGCTTATTTACGTGGGAAAGTGTGTGAGTTTGTGCTACCTTGTGCTTGGCGACCCAGAGGCCGCACAAAACTTACCAGTCAGGCACACCCGCATTAGCTTGCCAATTTCGCTTAAATCGACCCCTTGACAACTTAGCCCACATCACCAGCGCTTGGGCTCTGCACAAACTGAACCCAAGACCACTAGGCTCGCACACACGAACCCCGGCACCAAAATCAAAATCATGTATAACCACCGAATCACCTACACCCGAGATGCCAACTGTAGACTAAAGCCCACATACTGGCCATTCAATTGCTGGCCGCACATGTTCATCTAACCTCGGGCTTTGCACAAATCAAAACCCAATACCACTAGGCTTTGCACAACCCCTCAAGCCCACCGTGCACCGAGCTTGCATATAACCGGGCTCTTTCCTACACACAAAACCAAAGCCCAAATAAACCAAATCCCACTTAAACCAAAATGCAAACCATTTAAACCAAACTTTAAGCCCACATAAACCAAAACCCATTGAAAGCAAAACCGAGCCCACAACAACTGGGCTTTGCATAACCTTTGGGCTGTGCATTTACGTCACTTGGGCTTAGCATCCTGTTTTGGAGACTTCATTGGTCATTCATGCTTTATGTGTGCTAGGCTATTTGAGTTGCTAGACCATGTCGGGATTTTGGTCTCATGGGGATGGAAACAAATCCATTAGAGAGCTTGCTTACGGGCATGCTTCACAGCAGTATGAACTCCCCACATACCATAGTGATTTTAGGGAATATTATGAGCCTTCTCGTGCCCCGACTCCACATACCCTAATCATTATGAGCACATGTATCATCCACCACATGTTGAAAATGAACACTTTTCTCATACCAAATCGTCACTTTTAGATCGGTTAGAAGCTCAAGTATCTGCTTTTGAAAGGCAATTACATGAGCAACTGTTAGAGTTTAATCCCCCCTAGGCACTATGAAATGTATGCTTGTACCTTATGTGGTAGCTTAGACCACCACTGCGAGAACCTACATTTTGCATGAGTTTAGGCAAGTCTAGGGAAAGTCATGACAACCATACACACATGCATCATCCATCACAAGTGGGAAGTTGAACAATGTTATACTCCCCAACTCCTTGTATGCAATCACTAATGGAAGAGCTCATAGAGCAAAACAATGATATACTTGGATGGAAAGCATTGCACGAGCATCCCTTCTCTAGTGAACCTTTGCACAATCATACACGAATATGAACCTAATCTAGAGGTAGATGAGTGCCCAGCTAAATGCTCAAATTTTGAATGGGGAGATAAATTTTTGTTATGATGATGATGAACATGATATGTTAGAAGAAGATGTATATGCTGAAAATATGATGGAATCTTTTGGTTCAGAGACGTTAGGCGTCTCTTCTGTGAACCCTATGAATGATACTTCTTATAACATTCATACATGTGATGTTAACTACGAGCTTGGGTTTGTGAAATTCTTTCATGAATGTGAGCATGCTACACAACTTGTTTGTGACTTAGGAAAAGATGAATCTTCTGTTGACACTAATGTTCTTTTAGATCATGATATTATTTTTGTGTGATTCCCTCGCCCATGTCACAATATGTTGCCGTTCCTCGATGAGTATGACATGGAGATTGATGAATTGTTCTATCTTTGGTGAGCATGATTTACCCGTGTCGACTTTAGGAAAGTGTGTAATAGTGCAAATGATCTTATGCATGAAAACAACTTAGATGTACCTACTTTCTCTCCTAAGTCACGGATTGAAACTCCTCCACCAAACCTAGGTGTAGTTTGTAACAAAATTGCAAAACCAACTTTTCTAAGAATGCCTAATCTAGGCCTAGAACTTTGTGCCTCCCAAGTCCTCTTGGACTATTTGCATCAAAGTATAACACTTTTAAGGAATAATAGTTGGAATGTGTATATCTGCCTATTCTTAGCAAAACTCATTTTGAGTTAGACCTTTTGCATGATGTACCTTTAAAATTGCAAGATTTTGTGCTCTCAAACACACCTGTTGACAAGTTTAGGTTTGGGGGAAGCTCATTCACACACACAGTCTTACTTGCACTCTCATATTATATTTGTGTAAGGCTGTTGATGTTTGTATATATCGTCTTTTTAAGTTGATCCTCAACTCTTTAGATCACAGTATGGTGAATTTTCATTGTATATAATCCAGTAGGACTTGTAAATTTTCTTTTCTTGAAATGGTTGAGTCTTCTTGTACATATATTGTGCTAATCCGATATGATCTCCGCCGAGAATGTTGGATTCTAGCCTTGACTAATGAAGCTCCAACCTTGCTTTCCCCGTGATCCGGTAATCTCTTCCCTTTTCTCTACTCCAAAGATAGTTCTCTTGGTATGTGACTGTTTAAATTTTTCCTATCTGTTGACACGTTGAGGACAATGTTTGATTTAGGTTTGGGGGTGCATTTGCATATAGAGTTTTTAGTCTTTCATGCTTGCCACGCTGGCGTCGCGTGGGATGCCTTCATAACTCGCGGCCGATAGCCGTTGGATTCTTATCATCTGCCATGCGCGTCTGGTGCGTGACTGAAATTTCATTATGAAGAACGTAAATTCTATTAGTATACACACAGGGAGGGACAAACATTTGAACCAAGCGGGGTGAGTGAGATGAAAGAAGACGGATTGAAAAGTCCGCTTCTAACATGGGATTAATTTTTATCACCAATGATATAAACAATATGTTGTTACGGTGATTATGCAAAACTTTGTATTTTTCCATCAAAATTCATAATTCATTATCAACATCATCCTCAAAACCTAAGTAAGAGAAACAAGATTAATTAAAGTTAATTAGATCTCCTATTTGAAGTCTTTGTTACCGAATCAAATGGAAATTTCTATTCAGCCGAGCTTCGTTCTAAATCCATTCCTTGCTTTCCCACAAATTTCATTTTTTTCATCTCAACCACAAGAACCCCAATTAAAAATATTCGTGCCTTTAGCTATTGGAAATGGTGGTGAGGATGACAGTGAAGACGAAATTAAACTAATATGCAAGTTGGAAAAGATTTTTTTTTGTTTTTTATAAAATGATAAATCGAAATAAGGTTCTCTGCCTCCCATAGTTGATAGTTGAGAGATGATCTTGTGAAGAACCGTAAATCTGACTTTAGGTACAAGGTTCATTTCAAGTTAAATAGAAAGTTTAAGGGTATTTAACTAATATATTTTCCAAAAATAACGAAAATATCCTATTACTAAGAACTTAAATAGATGATGAGAATCGGACTACCTACTACCCCGCGAGTTCATTTTGTTGTCCACGTGGACGCCGCGTGAAAGCAGGACTCAATCTTTTATTTACAAAAAAAAAAAAAAAAAAAAAAAAAAAAAAAAACTCTTTTGTAAATACTTGCATAAAAAACCTCCAACTTTTAGAGATTTTAGAGTCACTAGCATGCTTCTAGCTATGTTTACATAGAGAGTCGACCGAAATAACGGAACTTGGAAGTACTAGAAAACACAATCGGGTTTCTTAGTTGATTAGAGCGTTAAAGTTGGATTTAACCATACCGAGGGCGAATTAGGTCTTGTTTAGATATTCGGTAGTAGAATTGTGATCACCCATAGTGGAGACTACCCATTTTACATCAAGTGAGGCACCAACCTTGATTTTTGCAACTTTCTAGAAAAGTCATTAGAGTGTGTGTCACCGTACGTCAATTCCGGTAGGAATGGTGAGCTACCCAACTTCGCACCAATTTCAAAGACTACTTTTGATCTCTTGAGTGCTATTTTTGTCAATCATGAGGGTGACGTCTAAAGATGAAAACTCCTTCTAAATATCGATTTGAAGTTAGCATCACTCTCTCTCCTCTCAACAACATCAAACACATTCATAGAAACACATCATCACAAGACAAGTGGGAATCATCGAATATTTGAAGAATAGTTGAAATAGTCCAAGGTTATGTGCAACAAAGAAAAGAAAAATAGGATGAGAATTAATGAAGTTTGTGAAATCAAGACAAATGTAAAAAATTGAGTCTTATTGTTTTATTGTTATGTTATAAAAAAAAAAAAAAAAAAAAAAATTGTGTTGTATTATTATTTTCATTTCATGTAACGGCGATGGTATCCGTTCCTTCGCTCCCGGTAAGGCTATTTAAGTGCGGTTTCTGCAAACGTGCCAAATACTTGGACAAGTGCGCGCACATGGATATGGTTTGGGTGTGTTAGCCTTTTCTACCTTAGGAGAGCTCGGTGAGGACACTCGGATTTTTTAAGCGTCTTAGGAACTGTTTGGTTAGTAATGATGCTAGTAGTGGTTTTGGTAGTTTCATTTTTTATCGTTTAGGTGTTACGATTCAAAGAGGAGTTGGGGCCCAGCTTGTTGCTAGGTTGCCAACCAAAAGCTCTGTGTAATATTTTATCATTAATAATAAAATACTAATTTTGTAAAGAATAAAACTTTGAAAAAAAAATAACAATATATAAAAAAAAAAAAAAATATATGTTTGTCAAGTTTTTGTGAAGTTCAGAAGTTCATCATCAGCTATTGAAGACACGGGAGGCCGAGATTGAAGACGTTTCTATGAATGCCGAGAGAGTGATATTAATTGCCGATCGGGTGAGAAGGTAAGTGAGTACTCCCCATCCTTGCTAATGGTTGATTTCCTTTCTTAGAGATCATCAGAAAAGATTCTTTTGTCCACACTGCGGAGTCTCCGTAAATTATTTCGGAAGGTTATCCTTCTTACCTAAAACGTGTGCGGGATTTCTCTCTTTATTCCCGCCTGCACACATGAGAGACTAAAAGCGATCTTTTTGAGTGCAATTATCATAAAACCCTAATGGTGAGGCGAAGTCGAGGCTTATGATCACAATCGAATCCGAATTCTTTCATATGGTATGGTTACTTCTCGCTCGGCACTTAAGAATGAGAATGCGTTCTTTGGTAGTTCTAACTTCATTTACTAGCATGCGAGAAACTCTATATACTCATAGCTTTTGGATGCTTGAGACTCTTTTTACACTACGAAGTTGGAGAAGGTTTTGTGGGTACACCTCTGGTAAACCCTCACGAGACTACAACTCGTCCACTAGGGACACTAGGGGTTTAAAGGCTTAGTGCATACGCTAAATGCATTCGAGAGACCAAATGGCGGCGAGTGGTATAGTTAGGGATTTCTTAATTTCTGTTTCACTTGAGGACAAGTAAAATTGATTTAAAAGTTTGGGGGTATTTGATGAGTACCAAATATTGCATATTTATACATATTTTTATTGGCATTTTACTCATCTTTTGTGCTCAAGAATCAGATATTATCCCATTACGTGTTTTCTTTGTTTTCAAGAATAAATATTTGTATTAATTAATTTTGTGTTTTTAGGTAATAAATAAAGCTCTTGGAGAAATTGAGGAGCCAAAAGAGCGAAGAAATTGGAGGCAAGCGTCTATGGAGCAAAAGCCAAAGCCGCGCGCAATGCAATTGCAACCCAAGTAGCAACTCATTTACAAGACATGGGCTCGAGCTACCCACGACCCGGATCCGAGCCCGCACCATTTGAGCCGTTCGAGATCTCGCCTAGGCCACGCATCCGACACTCGCTCCGACTCTTACACATCATCTCTTGATACTCCGCTCAAGACCAAAACCGCAATCACCCCGAGCCGTGAGATCTTCCACCGCTAAGATCCAACGCTCGCTTCGTGCTTCCTCATCAAACTTATTTTTTTGCTCAACATCAGTTGCCCTATCCCTATACCCATCGACCTAACTCTCCCATTTTCTCTTCCATCTTCTCTTTCTTCTTCCCCCCTACCTCTGCAAAACCCATTCCCCCATCTCCCAACCAAGCTCTGCAAGCCACCTTCATCACCTTCCTCCATCACCAACAACCTCCCGACACGGCAAACAACCATCCCACTGCAACAGTAGCACCACCTTCTCCACCTCTCTAGCTCTAGTTTTCCCTCTCTTAGCTTCTCCCAACCCTAGAAGCTAACTTAGAGAAAATAAGAGCTAGGGTATCACCAACTATGGACGGATGGAGCTCGAGTCAAGTGACGAGAGAGAAAGCGATTCGGAGACGTGGGTGAGAGTGAATTTGATTTAATTTCTATTTTAAAGTGAAATTAGGGTTTATGTGTGCATGTATAAATAGAAGTGAGTAGAAGATGTTTGGGGTATGCCTGGGCTAGCCAGAGCACCAATTAGGTTTAATTGTAGAATAATTTGTGTTTTATTATTTCCTCTGATGTTTTAAATAAATTTGCTAGGGTTGAGATGAAACCCATAATTTCTTTGCTAAGTTTGGTTCATCCTTTGATAATTGTTCTTCTTATGCTACAATGTTTAGGATAAATCTAATTTAAACACATCTCGCATTTTACTTTCACAATTCATGCCATGTATGCATTGTAGTCGGACTATTTCTATGTTGAATGTGTGCAATTCATGCTTCATTGATCATTATTGATCTTTAGACTAATTGTGCCCCCGAGAAGGCAGTTAGTACTATAGAAAGATACTCTAATTGCAATTAGAATATCCATCTTAGGATATGTTTAATCACCTAAGTAATGAAGTTAATCCGTGACTAGTTGTACTATTACAAGACAAACTAATACTAGGGGTTATTTAGTTGCTTTAGTTGATAAGAAACTATCCATTGAAACCCTGGATAAATGGCGGACTTGTATCTTGCCTTGTCCATTACAAGGGACAAGAATATTATTGAATGTGGACTGATTTAGCTAAGATTAGGTGGTGGATTCGACACCCTAGTGCTTTACAATCTAGTTGCATCTTAGCTCACTTCACAACAATTTCACCTCGCTCGCTTTCGACAACAAATCATAATTGTGTTACACTTGCTAGAAATTCGGTTTAGAAGCCTTGATCAACTCCACAAAGCCTACAAGTCTCTCGTGGTTCGACCGTGCACTTGCCGTCTCGGATGACGTCGTGCACTTGCGGTATAACATGTAGGCGTAGAAATAAACACTTTATCGAGCCTACCATCAACCCAATTCACAAGGAATTGTTTAAACCACTTCGTCGAGACCAAAAAGGAAGCGAAGGATCCTGCGATCGAAGGTAATCTTCATTTAACTTAGTCTTGTTTTGAATTTCAGGAGAAATTCATTTTTTTTAGGGGTTGATGGTGTAACACCACTAAAAATATCTACTCGGATTCGAAACTGAACTCAACCCATTTTAGTGGAAAGCAAGAACTTTATAGAGTACGCGTGCAATCCTAATGCAGGGTGTGTATAGCCGTGGTGAGTGCTTTAATCCAATGTGAGTTTTTTTTTTTTATAAATAGAACATCCCTTAGTAATATTAGGGTGATTGGTTAGTATCATCTAAGGAAAAGTCTAGAAACTTTGAGCATGTTCGCCACGAGTCTTACATGAGAATAGCTAAGGGCATTTTGGTCTTTTTCATTCTGAACCAAATTTAACAAGGAGACGAACTCTCTTCCTTGTTGTTTCCGGCATTTCTTCCCTTCCCATCCAATTTCTTCTACTGATTATCAAAACATTCGCAAGAAAAGAAAAATAATTTCAGACTCCCCTTGGATTTTGTTGATCCGTTCTTGGAATGCTAGCTGCGATTAAGGTAGGGGGTTTTCTTTCATTTTGATTATCGGTGCCTTCTTTATTTCGATGTCCTGATTTTGGAACATTTTATAATTCATTCAACCATCTTTGAATTTGTGGAATTGATTGTTTGAGTTGTTTTGCTAACAGTATATCTAAGAAATTTTGTTTGCAAGCTTCCTATAATTTTCGCATTTTTTGCATGACAAGGTATTTGGTTTGAAATTGCGTTATAATTTTTCAATGTTAAACTGCGGCTTAATTTGTGATTATTAAAAATGTATTTTATGAAGCTAAGCATGTTTTGCGCCTATCCCAAGTTTGATTTCCTATCCCAAATCAAGTCTTGAAATAAGTTTTGAATCTGTTTGTAAAAATGACTAAATGAATATGCTCTTTTGTTTTCATACCACGCATGGCCCTGGTTTTTGATAATTATGATTTGGTATTAGTTGTATTTGAAAAACCATTGTTTTCGGTTTAGTACAATAGCCTTTTAAATTCCTTTAACCCGATACCACTTTGGTGATAATTTTTCTCAACCCCTTGTTGTTTCCGTTTTCCTTCATGGTCTCTCATAAATCTTATGTTTAAAATGACAACAATATGCCATGCATGTGGGCTAGAAATACTTGCTTTCAATTTATGGATAAATGTCTTTACACGTTCCTTGTTCTCACTGTCTAGTTCATTTACTTTGCAAAATGAACCCAAAATTGTATATTCGATTTTGATAAGGTCGATAAGCTGCGTATACCAAACGAAAAGTTCTCATTTCTATACTTGGCTTGATTTCTCATCGGTTAATTTAACTTTGTACGGGATTTTATTTCACGCTTTTCTATCACTTGTTTGTTGGTCTTTGTTGGACAAGATATTATTTTGTAGTTAATTTGAGATTTTTTCTTACTAGCTAGATGCATGAATTTCGATTTCGACTTCCGGACTGTTATAACGGTATTGCTTACATCTTGGGTTGATGAGATTTGATTTCACATTTACGAGTTCACTGTGGAGTTTACCTGTGTTTATCGTAATGGATTTGTCGAGCATGTTTCGAAGAATTTTGGAAGGTGATGAATGCCAAATATTACATATTTCTACATTTATTTATTGGCATTTAACTCATCTTTTGTGCTTTAAATCGATATTATCCCAAATTACTTGTATTTTCCCACAAAAATAAATATTTGTATTAATTAATTTTGTGTTTTTAGGTAGTAAATAAAGCTCGGAGAAATTAAGGAGCCAAAAGAGCGAGGAACATTGGAGACGGCGTCTATGGAGCGTAAAGCCAAAGCCCGCGCGCGCGCATCGGTTAAACTCAACAAGTAGCAACCCATTTACAAGACATGGGCTTGAGCAATCCAAGATCCGGCCCATAACCCGAATCCAAAGCCCGTTTTTACTCGAGCCGTTAGATTTGCTCCATCTACATCCGACGGCCGCATCAACCCACGCATCGGGTTCACCGAGATCCAACGGTCGCTCCAACCATCCCATCACTTCTCGCTGCACCTGCTCAACACCGAAGTCACCCACACCTACACCCATCAACCAACACTTCTCTTCTCTCCTTCATTTTTCTCTCTTCACCCGAAAGTTTCAGAGAAAACCATTTCTCTTCTCCCACCAAACCCCGCATACCCACCTTCTCTTTTCTCCGACCAGCCACCACAGCGCACCGAGTACAACCATCCTCACCGCCTCCTAATGTCTCTCCATCTCTTTCATAGCTTCTCTACCCTAGGAGCTAAGTTGGAGATAGAAAGAATTAGGGTTAGGGTTCACAAATTGGGGGAATCAAAGTAATGGAGTACCAAAGCCGCAATAATGGAGGGAACAACAAATCTGAGAGTTTTGGGTGAGTGGGTTTGCTTCCTATTTTCAATTGGAGTGTTAGAGAGAATTAGGTTTGCATGTATAAATAGGTCTGAGGAGTGTTTGTAAAAGCTCATGCCTGGATTAGCCAGTGCACCAACTCTAGTTTAATTTGTGTGTTTAATTATGTTCTAAGTTAATTTACTAGGGTGTTGATGAAACCTCTAATGTTCATGTCAAGCATATCTATCTTTGATTGTATTCTTTGCCGAGTTATAATTTGTTAGGAGTAATAATTAACTCATAAGCTTGGTAGCTTGTGATGAGTTGTCTGTAAGAAGACAACTCATACTAGGGGTTAGTTAGTAAAATTAGTTAATGAACATCTATTTTAGACCCTCATGGAAGGCACAAGAACACAACTTAAGATACATTGCCTGAGCATGAGATTAGAGGTGGATTCACTACCCTGGTGTTCTCCAAATTATTACAATCTATTTGCTGCCTTAGCTTAGAGTCACAGTAATTCTGTCGTATCGACACCAAAACCAACTCTTGTGTGTTACATTTCTGTTAGAAATCAGTTTAGTGAGCCTTGAAATCAACCTTACACACTCCATTTCCCTGTGGATCGACCTGTACTTGACCTGCCTCCAATAGGCACTGTGCACTTGCAGTTTAACACGTAGGCGAAAACATCTTTTACCAGCCTACCAGAAGGCTACAGGTGAGTTTGTTAGGCCATAGGGGCATCACACAAATGTGTCTACCCGCGGAAGACCGTCCGGGATGGTGGCTGATATCCTGACTATCCTAACATTAGAGACTGGTCCTCACAAGTAGCATATGTGAATTTCTTCACTATCGGTTGAAAAATGTTTCATTCCAATTGATTCGAATGAACGCGATTTTGTCAAGCTTTATACATTTCTGAATTTGGACATGCTCATTTCTTTAGCTTGACTTTTATGTTGTTTATTTTTACATTGGCGCATTATTTTCGTAACCCTATCAATGCTGTGGCTCACCCCCGTTTTGGTTTTGTTTTCCACAGTACGAGGCGAGTTGTGGCGGTAAGCTTGGGAAGAGCTTGCAGCTAGGAGTTTGAGCAAAAGTTGGTATTTTTGCTTGTCTATAATGTGTATATCACGGGGTTATCTGGGTGGTTTTAGATTTCTTGCTTGACCCGTGATTTTGTACTATATTTTGTTGTGTACATATTAATGGGATCTTATGCAAAGCGTCTATATATTTTGTGTGCGAAACTTCCTTATGTCGGAAATGAAGGGTCCAATTTTGTTGTGTTTAAAAGACCACTTGAAAATGCATTTTGTTGTTAGTTTGCTGCTTGGGTTTCAAATATATATATATTAGCATCCGTGGAAATTTCTTTTTGCATTTTCATTTCTAAGTCATGCCTTTAATATTTTTCCATGGGTGTTTCGTTGGTTTCCACTACCGTTGACAATCAAGGAAACGTGTATTAATTTGTTAAGTATAATGTGTACTTTCGATGTTTTTCGCATTATACATTGCATTTGAATTTTCCTTAAATAGACTTAGAACTGGGTCCATTGCTAAGCTTGCAATGTCATTTCTGAGTGTTTTGTAAATTATTGTACTCCACCTTGTTTTCATTTAGTGTGTACACACCCTTTTCATTATCTCATGCTTAACTTTGTAACTTGGTTAATCTAAGTTAGACTGTAATTATTGTCAGTGTTAACTTTCAATTCAATCAAAGTGTTCACATTTCTAACAATGTATTCAACTTATTTGATCTTCTCCCTCTAATTCATTTCATTGGCATTTGTTAGCATGACGTGTACTTGAACTAAGTTATATAGCCATGCTCCTTACTTGATTTTTCTGATAAGTTCGTGCTAGTTGACAAACGTTTTAAACCCTTTTACTATATCTCATAAAAGTGGTGATTTCCATTCACAAATGATGGTTGCTAATGTTCGGAAATGAATGTATTTCATATTTTAGCATTTCCTTTATATTTCTATTTTAATTTCTGAGTGACATACGACGGTTTGCTCTCCTAATCGGGTTGAAACCCAAACCGTTAGAGGGAAAATTTTCCGGTCCGTTACAGTTGGCATCAGAGCGTGTTCCGATTTATTGGGACTGTGCTTGGTTTTCTTTGTTTTATTAGATTGTTCGGTTTTTCAAGAATTTAATTTCATTGATATGCTTGGGTTGTTTTAAATACCATAGAAATGTTTTGATGAGTTTAATTTGAGTATGCATTTGATTAGGAAGAACGTTATTGTTTTTGCATGAAAATTCTCTGATTACTTTTGGAACTATCTATACGTTTCTGTTTCGATTACTTTAGCTTATTTTGAAAGCAGATATCCGAAATGTTACTTTGCTTTGAACATTGAAGTGTCAAGTTCTGTTAATGGTTTTCAGAAGAATTCTTTTTAAGATTTTATTTTGTATTACAGAATGCCAAGTCTATTTCTTTTTTGGTTTTGTTTTGGGGATTTGGGGAAAAGCCAGAAACCGTGATATACATATTAATGCGTTTGTTAGTAATAAGCATTACTAATAATTTCTAACTCTTGTACATGTTTTTTACGATTGTGAAGATGCCTCCGAAGGTTCGGAAGCTTAAAAATGTTGGCGGGAAATGGTAAAGCCAAGAATCTTAGTATTATGGTTAAACGTCTGAATACATTTGTGAGCAACTGGTGGAATTTCGTCAAGCGAATGGGAAGCGTGACCGGTATGTCATGGGAACGATTTAAAACGTTACTTCTTAACAAGTACTTTTAGCCTACAGCAAGATCCCTGAAGCGTGTCGAGTTTGCAACGTTGGAACAAGGTAATACAACGATTACACAGTTAGAAAATAGATTTGGTGAGCTAGAATGTTACTGGACACGTTTAAGTGAAACCGAAAAGTTGAGGGCTCAAAACTTGAGGGTTCTTTGAAGGTTGTGATTCGTGATAGAGTTGTCGGGCTTCGACACAAGACATACGCTGAGGCTCTTGATGCTGCGTTAGCGGCTGCGGCCAGTTGGAACTGAAGCCAGAAAATGAAAGAAGAGCGAGTCAAAAATTCGTCACCACAACGGAAATGCCCAAGAAATGACAATGCAGCCAGGAGAGGCAATGGGACTGAATGTTATCGTTGCGGCAAGGATGGTCATTACGCTAAGGATTGTCCTCTTCTAGCAGAGTCGAAGGTGCGAAATGTGAACCAATCCCAGAATCAAAATGCTCAACGGCGAAACTTCGATGAGAAGCAACAACATTATCCATGGGGAAATGCAACACCTTTCCATCCAAGACAACGTCAACCCAATACACAAGGAATTGTTTAAACCACTTCGTTGAGACCAAAAAGGAAGCGAAGGATCCTGCGATCGAAGGTAATCTTCATTTATCTTAGTCTTGTTTTGAATTTCAGGAGAAATTCATTTTTTTAGGGGTTGATGGTGTAACACCACTAAAAATCTCTACTCGGATTCGAAACTGAACTCAACCCATTTTAGTGGAAAGCTAGAACTTTATAGAGTGCGCGTGCAATCCTAATGCAGGGTGCGTATAGCCGTGGTGAGTGCTTTAATCCAATGTGAGTTTTTTTTTTTTTTTATAAATAGAATATCCCTTAGTAATATTAGGGTGCTTGGTTAGTACCATCTAAGGAAAAGTCTAAAAACTTTGAGCATGTTTGCAACGAGTCTTACATGAGAATAGCTAAGGGCATTTTGGTCCTTTTTCATTCTGAACCAAATTTAAAAAGGAGACGAACTCTCTTCCTTGTTGTTTCCGGCATTTCTTCCCTTCCCATCCAATTTCTTCTACTGATTATCAAAACATTTGCAAGAAAAGAAAATAATTTCAGACTCCCCTTGGATTTTGCCAATCCGTTCTTGGAATGCTAGCTGCGATTAAGGTAGGGGGTTTTCTTTCATTTTGGTTATCGGTGCCTTCTTTATTTCGATGTCCTGATTTTGGAACATTTTATAATTCATTCAACCATCTTTGAAGTTGTGGAATTGATTGTTTGAGTTGTTTTGTTAACAGTATATTAAAGAAATTTTGTTTGCAAGCTTCCTTTAATTTTTTGCATGACAAGGTATTTGGTTTGAAATTACGTTATAATTTTTCAATGTTAAACTATGCACAATTTGTGATTATTAAAAATGTCTTATATGAAGCTAAGCATGTTTTGCAGCTATCCCAAGTTTGATTTCCTATCCCAAATCAAGTCTTGAAATAAGTTTTGAATCTGTTTGTAAAATGACTAAATAAATATGCTCTTTTGTTTTCATACCACGCATGGCCCTGGTTTTTGATAATTGTGATTTGGTATTAGTTGTATTTGAAAAACCATTGTTTTCGGTTTAGTACAATAGCCTTTTAAACTCCTTTAACCCGATACCACTTTGGTGATAATTTTTCTCAAGTTTAATCTTTAATATCAAGTTTTAACTTATATATCCCCCGTTGTTGTTTCCGTTTTCCTTCATGGTCTCTCATAAATCTTATGTTTAAAATGACAACAATATGCCATGCATGTGGGCTAGAAATACTTGCTTTCAATTTATGGATAAATGTCTTTACACGTTCCTTGTTCTCACTGTCTAGTTCATTTACTTTGCAAAATGAATCGATAAGCTGCGTTTACCAAATGAAAAGTTCTCATTTCTATACGTGGCTTCATTTCTCATCGGTTAATTTAACTTTGTAAGGGATTTTATTTCACCGTTTTCTATCACTTGTTTACTGGTGTCATGGGACGATATATTATTTTGTAGTTAATTTGAGATTCTTTCTTACTAGCTAGGTGCATGAATTTCGATTCACTTCCTAGATCATTATAACGGTATTGCTTACATCTTGGGTTGATGAGATTTGATTTCACAGTTACGAGTTCACCTTAGAGTTTACCTGTGTTTATCGTAATGGATTTGTTGAGCATGTTTCGAAGAATTTTGGAAGGCTACAGGTGAGTTTGTTATGCCCATAGGGGCATCCCACAAATTTGGCTACCCGCGGAAGACCGTCCGGGACGGTGGCTGATATCCTGACTATCCTAACATTAGAGACTGGTCCTCACAAGTAGCATATGTGAATTTCTTCACTATCAGTTGAAAAATGTTTCATTCCAATTGTTTCCAATTGTTTCTGAATTTGGACATGCTCATTTCTTTAGCTTGACTTTTATGTTGTTTATTTTTACATTGGCGCATTATTTTCGTAACCCCTACTGGGCTGTGGCTCACCCCGTTTTGGTTTTGTTTTCCATAGAGTACGAGGCGAGGTTGTGGCAGTAAGCTTGGGAAGATCTTGCGGCTAGGAGTTTGAGAAAAAGTTAGTATTTTTGCTTGTCTATAATGTGTATATCACGGGGTTATCTGGGTGGTTTTAGATTTCTTGCTTGACCCATGATTTTGTACTATATTTTGTTGTGTACATATTAATGGGATCATATGCAAAGCGTCTATATATTTTGTGTGTGATACTTCCTTATGTCGGAAATGAAGGGTCCAATTTTGTTGTGTTTATAAGACCACTTGAAAATGTATTTTGCTGTTAGTTTGCTTCTTGGGTTTCAAATATATATATATTAGCATCCGTGGAATTTTTTTTTTGCATTTTCATTTCTAAGTCATGCCTTTAATATTTTTCCATGGGTGTTTCCGTTGGTTTCACTACCGTTGACAGTCGAAGGAAAACGTGTATTAATTTGTTAAGTATAATGTGTACTTTCGATGTTTTCTTACATTATACATTGCATTTGAATTTCCCTAAATAGACTTAGACTGGGTCCATTGCTAAGCTTGCAATGTCATTTACAGTCTTTTGTAAATTATTGTACTCCACCTTGTTTTCATTTAGTGTGTACACACCCTTTTCATTATCTCATGCTTAACTTTGTAACTTGGTTATTCTAAGTTAGACTGTAATTATTGTCAAGTTAACTTTTCAATTCAATCAAAGTGTTCACATTTCTAATAATGTATTCAACTTATTTGATCTTCTCCGATTCATTTCATTGGCATTTGTTAGCATGACGTGTACTTGATCTAAGTTATATAGCCATGCTCCTTACTTGATTTTTCCCCGATAAGTTCGTGCTAGTTGACAAACATTTTAAACCCTTTTTACTATATCTCTAAAAGTGGTGATTTCCATTTACAAATGATGGTTAGCAATGTTCGGAAATGAATGTATTTCATATTTTAGCATTTCCTTTATACTTCTATTTTAATTTTTGAGTGACGTATAGGGGTTTGCTCTGCTAATCGGGTTGAAACCCAACCCGTTAGAGGGAAAATTTTCCCGTCCGTTACACAAAACCTCCAATAATTGTCTTTCTTCTTCACCAAGAGAATGGGAGAAGCAAAAGGGCTGTGACTGTCTTGAATGATACCAGCATTGAGCATTTCTTCCACCAAGGATTCAACTACCTCTTTATGAATACGAGGGCATTTGTATGGTATGAGATGGACTGGCTGGGCACCAAATTTGAGGGGTATTTTATGATCTAGTGATCTCTCGAGGGGTAACTGTTGGTTCAAAGAAAGACATCAAAGAACCCATCCAATACATCTTTTACTGGAGGGGGAATGGGTGTACTAGGTAGTTCGGCTGAAATGGCAAAAATTGGCCCACAAAAGCTGGTGTATTGTTCTTAATGAACTTTTGAACAGCTTGCCCACTAGCCATCATAAAGGAGGGTTTATTAGAGATACTAGTTAGGGTGATATTGGTGCCCAAGTGAGTAAAGGAAATAGTTAATTTGGAAAAGTTAAATATTACATCACCTAGAGTTTTGAGCCAGTCATCTCCAAAAATAATGTCACAACCTCCCAAAGCAAGGACATGAAAGTCAGCTTTGAATTTATGGTCCTGCATCTGCCACTCCATTTGTTGACAAACCCAAGAACTTTTAACTTTTTCACCATTGGCTACTGTGACTAATAAATGAGAAGTTGGTATAACATTGCAGAACAACTTCCTAGTAAGAGTAGCATCTATAAAACTATGAGTGCTGCCTGTGTCCAGAAGAATTGTCACTGCCTGTTTTTTTATATGCCCCAAAATTCTAATTGTCTCAGTACTATGATGCCCATTGAGAGCATGGAGAGAGATTTCCATGTCTGTTTCCACCAAAGGATTAGGTTCTTCTTGCACACTGATTGGGGAGTTGGTATCTTGAGGTGTATCTTCCTCAGCAAAAACCATATAAAGCTGTTGGCTCTTACATTTGTGTCCATAGACATATTTCTCATCACAATTGTAACATAAGTTTTTAGCTCTCCGTTGAGCAAATTGGTCTTGGGTTAAGCGTTTAATGGGTGGTATGTAAGTAGATTTTTGGGTATTTGTGGGTATTAATGTGGAAACCACCGGAATTTTGGTAGGTTTGAAAGTAGATGGTTTACTGAAATAAGAAGAAGTAGTTGGTTGTTTATTGATCATGGATTTTGGTGGTGAGATGAGGGATTTTTCTTGAAGTCTGGCTAAAAAGAAAGCTTGGGATAAGGATATGGAGTTATGCATACGAACTGAATTGCTATCTCGGGTTTCAGACCACTAATGAAACTTAGTATGAAATATTCCTCATCAAGGGAAGGGTTTTTGGCAATCATTAATGCCTTGAGTTGTTCAAAGGTTTGGAAATCCTCTTCAACAGTAGTGATTTGTGTTAATTTATTGAAACATCCCACATAGTTATCATTAGCCAAATCTTCAAATGGACGACAGAGATGGTTAGAGAATTCAGTCGAAAAACCAAGAATCAGCACGACCATCAATCTTTATACTGCAGTAGTGTCCGGTGTGTCACCCTGGATACATAGGAAATTCTAACTACTGGTCGAGATCTGCCCTCCCTTCCTTGATCCAATGGCTGCTCTATGCTCAATCCCACGATAGATGTTTTTCATTCCCTGAATTAAAAGCGGATCATAAAAGACAGACTTCATTGTAAGTAACGCACACCAGAGTGCTCTTAGGTTAGAATTTCTTCGGTTCCGATTCACATCTCTTCATGTTGCTGTGACCTTTTCTCTTTAACTTCCTGATTCCGTAACGTATCATAAACCCTAGACTCCATTCTCTGTTCGTAGGAATTTCTAATCAAGGTTTTCTCCGTATTAATTTGGCCTGCGTCTCAAAAAAAAAAAAAAAAAAAAAAAACGCTCATCCTTGCATTAATTGGATCAGGTTTATAAAGTGGCTAATCCGAATCGAGATGAACATCAGTTCCAGTCGAAAGTGTGAGTATTCTTTCCCTAGATTCAATTTTCGGTTTACAACTAATTTTTATTTTTTTTGGGGTTTCGCTCATGCTAAATTGCTTGAATTGTCGGTATCCAATCCTGTGAGAGGTTGTGTTGTTATTGGTTTCCCATTCCTGATTTTAATTTCCCAATTTTGTTTTAAAATCGTTCATCAGGTCTGCGCTGTGAAAATCCCTAATTTTATTATTGTTTAGTACGGATCTCCATATTGATTATCTGATTGATTCATTTTCCAATATCCTGCATATGATCAACTGTTCTTATTCCAATGATTTTACACACTGATTGTGCAGACCGGAATGGGGTGATGAGAAGAGGAGGTATATGATGATATGCTTCAGTTTGAATTTTTATGGCTAGAAATTAGAAAACACCACTGTTGGTGACATTTCAGCTTCAGTTGGTTAGGTTTGGTTGGTAATTTTATTACCCATCTATCATCATAGAAAAACAATTGAATTGACACTTTGATTTTGTGCACTAATTATACACACTTCTAAAAATAAAAAAAATACATGTTGTTCATTATCATAACCTTTTATATGTTCTCACTGGAATGGATCTTTGCTATGTATGAATTAGGTATAAAGAACAGACTAAATGGCATCTCAAATCAATATCACACCACATCAGGTACCATCTTCAGCTACCCAGGACAAGTTGAAGAGTTTACGATCCCTTGACGAAGGAAAATCAAGTGGCGTTACTGTTCGTGTTACTAGAAAATGGGAAGAATTGGATTTTATATCCTCCAATGACGTTACCAGCGTCGATATGGTTATTGTCGATGAACAGGTATTGACCACCCCCTGTTTCTGTGAATTTGCAATACACGACTTCAATATTGTTTCGCTAACACCTCCACTGATACAGGGTGATGAGTTACATGCCATCATACCCAAAAATCTTACCTGGAAGTTTGATAAGCAGATTAGAGAGGTTGGTTTGTACACTGTCGAGAAATTGCACTTGACTGCTGCAAAACCCAAGTTCAGGCCAGCAAAGAGTGAAAAAAGAGGTTACTTTCTGAGGAACACCTCTCTCTCCGCACTGGATGCTTACTCCGTGTCGATTATTCCCCATAATTTCTGCTTCACTGAGTTTGAGGCACTCAAATTGAATCTTCAGAACATACATCTTACGGGTATTTCTTACTGCATCCGTTTCGAATAATGTTCATGCTCATGTATGTTACGATTCATACATGTAGTTCATTATACAGTTTATATTGGGATGATAGTTACTGAGATTTGTTGCTTAGAGATTTGGAAATACAGTTTGATGCTTTATTATTATCTCAGTTGGTCCACTTAAAGACCCATTTGATGCAGATGTGGTTGGCTTCTTAAAGACCATCACCAACATTCAGGTACTTCAGAGGGCTGGTGGGCAATCCAGCCAATGCGCGAGATAATGATTGAGAATGTTAGGTCTTATCACATGTTAACATCGTTAGTTTGTCATCTTACAATCTGTTAGTACGTATATTTAATTTACCGGTTATTTCATGAGTCAGGGGCTCAACAATGAAGATTGCGCTATGGGGTTCTGCCGCTAATCAGGTTGGGAATGGCCCAATTGATTGCGACTCCACTCCATGTCCAGTGTTAGTAGCTGTATGCTCCACTTTTGTAAAAAATTACCAAGGTAACTAACAGTCCGACAAACATGCGCTATTCTATATTTTCAATGTTGTTTCCCTTTGTAACTTAAGTAATAAAATATCTAAACCCCTCCTTTTACTGATTCAGGGAAAATCACCCTGTCGTCAACCAATGCGACGAAGGTCTACAACAATGTAGACCTGAAATCGTCGAAATGTGTTCAAGGTAGTTAACTAGCTTTCATAGAAGCTCACCTCATTGACCATGTCCTTTCTCTTATTGCCATTAATTTTTTTTTCTACCAATCAAATGTGTGCGGATGCCCTTATGCGTGCCCATCCCGTCATATTACGGTGCCGACTAGGAAAGGCAAGACGGCGATCCATATATCACATCCTGACAACAGGAAAACCATATCTCAGCTCCTCACAGCCAAATGGGATCCATCTTGCCAGGTCCTTTTTTACATCCCAATTCAACATTTCAATGGTTTTAGTTGGTCGTGCATCCCACTTTTAAGCACAAATTTCTACACGTTTCAGATACCTACCAATCCAATGTTATGAAGTTAAACACTTTTTCATCATCCATCGAAGCAATTGTTCAGTTTGTTTAAGATAATGCAGAGAAATGGTATTATGGCTGATTTGGTCACGAAGATGAGCTTGACAGCTTCATGTTCAGGGATTGAGTGGCTGCATTAGGAAGTACGATTCGTTGTTTTATTATTAGAAGTGGGTTTGATAACTGTTTGCTTGGTCATATATGTTAGATCATCTACCATTAGCTATGTTCTAATGGTATAGCTATATTTTTTGATTTTTTTTGTGGTTTTGTTGAACTCGAGTTTTCTTTGTTTTTTTACAGACAATCTAAATTCATCAAATTTTCTCCATGTAAGTTATCTACTTAAATATGTCATTTGGGAAAATAAGAAAATGATGATTTTCCCACAGTATTCTCTATATTGTATTTCCCAAAATTGGCCATAACACCAATTTTGGGAGTCAATGAGTTATTGGTTAATTGTATCCGATTATTGGACTAATTTGCTTTATTCAGATGTAAGTAGATGACCCAACTATCTGATTCATTTTGATGAAAAACGAGCTTATATGCCCCAGCTACCGTTTCACCAGCAAATCTCTCCCGGGAGTACAAACAAGGTTTTTGTATTTTCTTCTTCACGTTCTCAAAATTGGTGATTTTTCTTTTGTGTAAGTACAGTTTATGAATACAATTTGTGGACTCACTTATTTTTTGTTGATTTCATTTTTTTGTAGTAATATTCGAAAACTGACATATCCGCTTCACAAGAATAATGTACATCTATGTAATTCTTACATTGTGTATCTCTCTTTAAATCGGTTGTCTCAAATTTATTTCAAAGGATTCAACCCTCTCTCAATTTTATCGTTTTTTGTTATATTTGATGCCTTGATTAAATGTATGAATGCAATGTTGAATTAAATCCACCTCCTTACCATGTATGAACTACCTGTTACATATATATGAGAACGATTAAGCTAAAAGATTTTGGTTATGTGAGTGAACCTTGCCTCCTCTTTAGCTGTAGCAAAGCCTGAGAAAGCCGGGAGATATTAGTAATGATAGTAAATATCATTAGTATGATACATCTCTTCCGTCAAGTATATGGTTGGTGTTATTTTTTTATTTGTTTTTGCTAATTTGGTGTTTGTGAAAATGGGCTGCTGATATTATAGAGACCCTAATTGAAAGGATCCTCATTGTGCAGGTAGTGTTATAATCGATGTAAAGACTTTTGCTTTAATTTGCTTCTTATCATCAGTAAGTTGCTTCCTCAATTCTATCCCTTTTTGCCAAGTGCATTAGAGACGAATCCATGAACTAATTAGTCAAGGTACTAAGATCTTAGGTAGTCATATGTGCTTTGGTAATGTTGACTGTTTATGAGATATTCATTGTGGGAGTTTTGCATGTAATTAGCATTTTTTATGGACCTACAAGCTTTAGGGACAGAGTAGGGAAAATGTAATTACCCCAGATGCTTTTCCAGGTTCTTTTCACATTTTTAAGTGTGAGTATTTATCAAATGAGATTTTAATTGCTCATTTACTTTATTATTTCAGTGAGACGCAAAACCTAAAGGAGGAAACTGTAGAAGAACAATATGAATCGGTAAGAGTCTACTAGGACATGAAATTTTAATTTAGTACATAGTGTACAGTACATATTAATCCGATTACCCTCTCAATTTTTACAAACCAACCACTTTTGAAACAAAATGGAAACTATCCTGGATATGTGACAAAATGGAAATCTCCTTGCTTATTCAGTACGCAAGCAAGTTTATCTATTCAATGAGGGTTTCCTACTTTGTGAGTATCTCTATTTGTTTTTGAGATCTGTTTAACTCATTTTCAATGTTCTATCTATTTTAGGGATATATGAAATTATTTTCCAAGTTTTTGGATGGAAGTTACATCTGCAATTCTTTGCACAACATCTTTTGAGTTGTTTGTGTACATTTCTAAGCGAAGTATTAATTCAATGTACACATTAAATAACTTGAGTACACGGTCTATTAATTTGTTGGTTTTGTAGGCAATGGGAAGTGCACTGCAAAGAGGATACAAAGCTCGAGTTGGATACGAATCGAGTGAAATACTTCTTTGGGTAATGCTATGTCTTGCTAAGCAAACTTAAACATGCACGTCCAGTCTGCATCTGTTTTAAATTCTTAGATTTGATCCCACTATTGTGGTGTTCTTTGTTGTCAGTTAGAGTACTATTTATTGTGGTGATCTTTGTCGCATGGAGTAGAATTCAACAGACAGATATATTAGTCCTAGCCCTAGCCCGTCAGCGGTGGTGGAGAGAACTTTTCCTCCAAGTTTTCATCAGTGGGATCAAGTGGTGTTTGATTTCAACCTGAATGAGCTGCCAGTGATAGAAGAAAAAGCACAGCAATGGGTCTGATCAATTTTGCACATGAGGTTTATGTATTTAATTGGAGCTCAGGTGTCAACTTCTATGAATTGTTGAAGTAATAATAATTTTTTTACTTATGTTACGAGGTTTACATATGTTATGACCTACTTTGAATTCTAATTTTTTTTTTACTTTGAAGTGCTTTCTAAAAGATTCCTTTTAGCGTCAGAATTTAGGATTTTAAGAAAAAATATAATCTAACTACTCAGTTAAACTCTTAGAGATTGTTTAATACCCAGCTTCAGATAATGTGAAATAGCCCGTGCCGGTATACCCTAGTCCATATACATGGAGGCAAATTCAGTTTTTTGAGAGTCATCCATGGGGTGCATCTGAAAGAATCTGTCACATTTCCTCGGCCAGCTTTTGGGATTCTCGCCATCAAATCTACGAAAGTCAAGCTTAACTGGTTTAAGAGCATTTGCAGGAGTACCTTCAATGATTCCTTTATGAGAGTGACCAGACTGTGGAGTGTGTTGTTCACCAGCTTCAGATCTGGATTGGTTTTGTAGATGCTTTAAAGTGTCTTCTGAGAGTTGTACGAGACGATTCATTAAGATTTGATGTGCTTTAGCATCAGCTTCACGTTTTGCTTCAGCTTTAGTCTGGATCTCAGTGAGATTTGTCATCAGACGTGACAACTCCTTTGTTGTGTGGTTCGCATCTTTGATCGATGGACCGCCGGTCATTTCAGAGTACTAAGATCTACTGGGTGATACCACTGTTATGGTTGACGAAGGAGGTACAAGGGATAATGAATGATCTAAGTGCTGAAGTACAACTACAATCACACTGGACTGAGTCTCTCTTAATTATTCAATTTCTTGACTTCAGTACAAGGAGGAAGCGAGTATAAATACTAAACAAACCCTAGCTAAGAGCATCAACGGCTCGACTGACTGCACGTGGACAACACACTGTCACACGATTCTAATTAACTTACTGCTAAAGAAATTCGCTAACCTGACAATTAAAGCTAATCATTACGTAAATAACTATTAACTGCATCCCAAAATAGATAAGGGCAGCCATCTTCACATGTACATGACAAGATGGTGATACTATATGTAACTGAATGCCCCTGAGTAAAAAGTGTGACTGCCTTTAGTGAATTCCAGTTTCGGCATTTTTGAGACTTCTCTCATTGCTAGCTTCAAATGCATCCGCACCTAGCGCAGATAAATGATGGATTGTGCTTCTTTTTCACTTCTTTCATGAACATGACTCCAAAATACCTATAAAAGCAAAACAAAGCGTAATATACAAAAATACAAGAGAAATAACTAAGAAAAGCATACGAAATTGATATTCAAACAATCTAATTTAGGCTCCTATCAGCAAAAAAACATTTTATGCAATAATTTTTCAATTCCCTTGAACACAACAAGGATGATTAACAACATTGCAAGCACATGGAAATACCGATATCCACAAAAACAATCAAATCAATCAATCTGCTCGCACCAAGAGAGCCTCATGGATTTAGCAATCAAATATGAGGCAATCATCAACTCCGAAGGATCCCCATGTTTTTTTAGGGAGGCAACCTTCAACTCCCAAGGATATCTCGTATCCCGTCAAAAGGTAAGTCTTTTGGGAAGCAACCATCAATTCCCAAAGACCGTAATTTATCAAGCATATACATATATTTCACAACTTCAATATCATCATCAAATAAATAAATTTGATACTATCAACCACACGTCACCATAATAATTAAAACTAATAAATATGAACTTAAATAATTTTAACTCAAATAAAAACAAGATTTAGTTAGTGTTGCGCCTACCTCAAATCGCAATCCTATGTTTTATGGTTATATGAAAAAATGGGTTTTAAATGATCACCTTGAATTATTGATTTATGGGTTGAATTAGGTGAAACCTTAAAACTAGGGTTCGTTGGAAGTCCATATTCTCCGATCCGTCACAAATGTTGAAGAACCAAGGAAATCAAGCATTTGGATGAGAAGCTACAAAGTTTATTCATTTTTTAATCCATATGTATTGATAGTTTTGTCACTAAAATTGACAAAGGGGGAGATTGTTAGAGCACTGTTCGGTCGAACTCGCAAGCGTTGCTATCTCAAGCTTGTTTGTCAAGTTTAGTTGCAAAAACTATAAGTCTTGATTTCTAGTCTACTTATAGATAAGTCTCGGATTAGGATAGAAAGCGTAGTTGAGCTTTAGACTTCACGGCGTTCATCTATTGAAGACGAAGAACTTCTAAGGATAGATTGTGGAACTTCATCAACAAAAGGTATGTAGAGACTTGAACTCATCTATCACTCAAAAGTCTATATCTACTCTATCTCCTATTTGAGACAAAAGTCGTATAGCTATATAGACTTCGATTGTACACATTTGATATTTCGAGCTGAGTTTAACTCGCTTACATATTTCTCGAAATATGTGTTGGTAAGCTTTCGCTTTAACCAAGTTCATCTTATATTCTTGATGAAAGTCAAAAAATGATTATGTGAAAATCGCCTGGTAACATCTTACATGATTTGTGTGAGACAGTCATTTGATGTAGACTCAGAATGTTTCGTATTGATCTATCGATCACTTGAAAATTGCTTTGAAGCTAATAGTTTGTGTGAGACAGTTATTGTCGTCTTCTAAGAAAGTTTCAATGATTGAAATGGGAGTTTCGAACAATTAACCATGATTCGATATTGTAGATGGTAGTTTTTGACAAGGGAAAAACTTGTAAAGATCACCTTTGAACCCACACAGAGACGTATCTATAATCATATGAGTACTAGAGCTTCACCCAACTGAACTCTCGGTATTATACATATATGTACTAAAGCTTCACCCAGCTGAAATCTCGGTATTCTATATATGTTTATAAATATAAATTCTCACTGTGCATCGAATTATTGATTCGTACTTCTACATCACATTCCGCAAGAGAATTAAGAATGCGTATCCTGCTAATAGCCATACTGGCCTTCAATATGCCTGCAAGATTTTAGAGCTTCACCCAGATGAACTCTCATTATTTTATGCACGGCTATATGAATTGTCATGCATTGACCAGTCTACACTGATGCTGCAACTATAAATATTAAGAATAAGCTACTACGCTATTATGAATTACCAGAAGCATAATATTCAGAATATTACCTCGAGTCGCATAACTTCCACGACAGAATTCCTCGAGTATGTTCCATATGCTAAAAATGGAGTGTTAGCACCAACATGGCCACGCTCCATAACCAAGTCGTGGCCATTACACTCCATAGCTAGCCAACTAGCTAAGGCCGTATCCATCTGTTCCCTATCTAGTGGCCACGACCTCCTTGTCTTCAGGTTTGGCGTAGCCTAGCTTCCTAGCTATCCAAACTGTCTAGTCAGGCCACATCCTCGCTATCTCTAGGCTTGGCCTATCTAGTGGCCATGACCTCATTGTCTTACGGCTTAGCCTAAGCTGGTCACGGTCTCATTATCTCTTGACTTGGCCTGTCCAGCGGCCACGACCACCTTGCCTGACCGACTACCTAGCATAGCCGGCCACCTTTTCCTAGCCATGACCGTGGCCACCCTAGCTCCTAGTCTGGCCTAGCTTCATAGCTAGCCAGGCCACGCCCCCTAGCTCCTAGTCTGGGCTAGCTTCCTAGCTAGTCAGGCCATGACCTCCCTGTCTCTCGGTTCTGTCGGCCCCCTGGCTAACTTGCTCTAAGCTTAGCCTAGCCGACCACCTTTCCTAGCCTGGTCACGGTTTCATGTTAGCTTGCTAGCTCCGGCTTCCCGGCCGACTACTCCTTACTATCCAAAGATAGCCTCGGCCTAAACGACCTCCTAGTTTCTTGGCCCATCCAAGCTAGTAGACGCGGCCACCTTGTCTTCAGGTCCAGCCTAGCCATATCTCGCCTACACAAGTCATATGGCTACGACCTCCTTGTCTCTCGGCCTGGACTAGCCATATGGCCACGACATTGCACCAAGCCTAGCACTCATGTCCATGCTGACTTTGCTAGCTACCGATTAGGCCGCGCCCGTACCACAACTTAGCTAGCTATTAACTTAGCACGATTACTTTGTGTTTTATTGTTAGCATAATCAAATATGGCGCAAAATACGTCATGTACCGCAAAATACGCCATGAACATATTATTATGACTAGCTGATTATAATGCCATCTTATGGCAAACTCATTATTAGTCACAAGTAACCGTGAAGTCGAGTTGTCTCTTTAAGCTATGCCACTTCGACAAAGTCTGGCTAGCTTAGGCTATTACTCAGTCAAGTATCGTGACAATCTAGAAAAGACTAGCAACAAGTCCATGACTTTACTAATTCCTACTTGAAATCAAAACTTGTTACATGGGGGAATTATTCATGGGTATTGGTCTGGTGGTTTACAACAACATGTGGCGTGGCAACACCCCATGATAAGGAAGTTACAAGTAGTGGCAAGCGGTTGAGAGCGGCTAAAGGAAGCGGCTAGGTAATGGAGTAATGGTTTACGGGTTTCCAGAAACTTCCTAAACATAATGGGCGTAACCATACCATTATCCCACTATCTCCATATCTCCATCTCTCCACAACCTCCACTACTTATGGGGAAACAGTGAGTGTTCCCTACAACTATAAATAGACTACCTTGTCTATTTAGAAGAGAACAAACTTATCATTCCCAAGCTCTTCTTCTCCCATAGTTCAATAACCTCACATTCAATTCAATCACCATTGATTTCCTTAAACTTTCTTTGCTTTCCCTCCCCTAAGATCAACCCATTTTATCTCTTTGTAACCGAAGCAAAACGTGAACGTCCAACTCCTTGGTTTAGGCTCGTTTTGTATGATTTTGATTTTCGAACCTAAAGAAAGTACTCCACAGTACATTGTTTTGCATAGGAGCGATTTTTGGGTATTAACAATTGGCAACCACAGCCGGAGATCAACCTCTCGGTCACTCAATCAGTTCTTCAACCATTTGAAATAGAAGGGTGGATCTTAGATCGAAGCACAAGCAGGCACAACTACCACCAAGAAGGAGAACTTCACAATCTGAAGGCACTCATGAAGCAGATGTTACCGTAACAATGCCAATTCCAGAAAGAGCTATCCAGGAACACCTCCAAGTCTACTGCTGGTGCTAACACATCAAAATATAATCACAAGGAGATATACCTCATCAACAATGCCACCCACAGTAATCTCCAAGACTCTCTCAAGCCTTTCTCCGTTTGGGTCATACCCCCGCTGAAAAATCATAAATTAGCAAAAAATGGTTTAAGCATGGAGATTCAAGTAAAAACCATAAAATTCATGAAACATGTCCATTAGAAACCTAAACATTCATTAAAAAGTGTTTTAGGACATGGCATGTAGTTTAGAAAGTTTACGGGTCGTTTTGCAAAAACTCCGTCAGAGACGCTTTTACGTTGTCCTCCAGGAGAACTTAAAGTGGTGCTAATGTGTGAAGAATCTTGGGATGAGTTATATACCAAATAATTTGTATGGAAGTTTTCTACAACATACTAAAAGGGCACGTTGATCCGATGAACGAGCTACAAATGGCGGCCGAAACTCTCGACTACTTGACAACTGAAAACCTACAGAATTTCTCCTGGAAAGTTATGAATATTCGGTGTCAGGTCCTTTTCACCAATCAAATAGACTTCAAATCGAGAAATTATTTTTGCAGAAGTTATCTCTGTCTCTTGGCTAATGAATGAGAGGTCAACCACCTCATTCCGACTTCGGATGAAGATTCTGTGATCGTTTCCGTAAGAAGACACAAATCTGAAATTTTCATCAAGACACCAAGGTCGCAGGCAAGCAACAATAGGCGAGCTTCCGCACGCAGAGAATCATGGAAGAGCTACTTTATCGAAAGAATAGAAGGAGAACAAAAAATAATCTCACGCACATGAGTTACATTAAAGGGAAGAATCATTCTTTTGGGCCATAATGTCCAAGCAAATCATGTTACCGGAGTCTATGGTCGTATCCACCACTCCTCCCTGCCAATGTTCGTGCCGTAGATGCTATGCCTTATCCCTGCCAAGGTTCGTGCCTTAGCCGCCATGCCTTCTCCCTGCCACCTGCCAAGGTCCGTGGTCGCAGCCGCCAAGCCTCCTTCCAGCCAAGGTTCGTGTCGTAGCCGCCACTCATTCCAGTCAAGGTTCATGCCCGTAGCCCCAACTCCTCCCAGTCAAGGATTAGCTAGCCAAGGTTCGTAGTCGTGGCCACCTCTTGTCCCATCTAGTCAAAGCTCGTGGTCATGTATAGTTTTACTGGCTTATATGTCCAGCCAACCCCTTTGCTTCCATGAACTCCCATGCAGCTCCAGCCAACCTGCTTTGTTCCCATGACAATGCAGTCTCTTCTAATCACAGCTGTTGCCAAGAACCACATGTAATCCGTACTTCTTTATATTAGTTTCACATGGAAGAAGTAATAGAGTCACCAGTACGGATGCAAGATGGTGATATCTTTGTCATGGTAAACTCACCAACCATACAAGATAGAACCACATAAACCACACTTGGGGACTGAGGCTCTACAAGGAATCCCTTCACTGTCAAGGCTCAGAAGAGATGGTCAACCAAAACCACGACAAGGTCATCCACTCTTCAAAGGTGTAGCGTAAGGGTATCATCACCTCCCTGTCCATAAGGTGCCTGCAATACTTTACGAGGTCGAGACGGATCCCAAGCCTACTCAGGGAAAACAACTTCAGTAACTCAGGGGAGGTGCGACTGGGGACGGATCACCGCAGTCCATCCCCGACAACAATCAAAGATTCATGAGATGACTTCAGAGTTAACACTCAGGAAGATGATGAGGTACGCGTTATCACAACAGCTGCCTCGCGCCCGATCAAGACTTGGGGACTTGACACAGATATCAACCCCAAGATGACTCGGTGATATGAATGGGGAGCTGATCCTTTTCAATATTTTATTATTAAGTGGAAGCATAAGAAACTTTCAATTTCTGCCAAAGCTCGTGGTCGTGGCCACCTTTACTCTCATACACGGCCAGAAAACTTCTTCGCTCAAACAAACGGTCATGCCTTCTCCAACTTGGTTACGTATATCATCAAATAGGGTTTCCTGACCAGTCTATGAAGACATATCCTTTATGACATCGAAAGGAAAGATAAGTATTCACTCTTTGCCTTATAAATTTCCAATTTCTTTGATATCTTCTGTACGGTCAATGTCACCATCTAGTGCATACCACGAAACATTACTGTTCCGCTCTAAGCAGGGGACTTAATGTAGATGGTGGTTTTTTGACAAGGGAAAAACTTGTAAAGATCACCTCTGAACCCACACAAAGACGTATCTATAATCATATGTGTACTAGAGCTTCACCCAATTAACTCCCTGATTCTACATATATGTACTAGAGCTTCACCCAGTTAACTCTCGCATTCTATATATGTTTATAAATATAAATTCTTGACCCGACATCAGAATTATAGATTCGTACTTGTACATCACATTCCGCAAGAGAATTGAGAATGCGTATCCTGCTAATGGCCATATTGGCCTTCAATACGCCTGCAAGATTTTAGAGCTTCACCCAACTGAACTCTCATTATTTTATGCATGGCTATATGAATTGCCATGCATTGACCAATCTACATTGATGCTGCAATTATAAATATTCATAATAAGCTACTACGTTATTATGAATTACCAGAAGCATAATATTCGGAATATTACCTCGAGTCACATAACTTCCACGGCAAAATTCCTCGAGTATGTTCCATATGCTAAAAATGGAATGTTAGCACCAACATGGCCACGCTCCATAACCAAGTCGTGGCCATTACACTCCCTATATAGCCATCTAGCTAAGGTCGTAGCCATCTGTTCCCTATCTATTGGCCACGGCCTCCTTGTCTTCAGGTTTGGCGTAGTCTAGCTTCCTAGCTATCCAAATTGTCTAGTCAGGCCACGGCCTCGCTATCTCCAGGCTTGGCCTATCTAGTGGCCATGACCTCATTGTCTTACGGCTTAGCCTAAGCTTCCACGGCCTCCTTATCTCTTTACTTGGCATGTCCAATGCCACGACCACCTTGCCTCGACCGACTACCAGACTAGATGGCCACCTTGGCCTAGTCATGACCGTGGCCACCCTAGCTCCTAGTCTGGCCTAGCTTCATAGCTAGTCAGGCTAGTATGGCCTAGCTTCCTAGCTAGTCAGCCATGGCATCCCCGTTTCTGCTTCTCAAGTGCCCACTCGCTAACTTTCTCTAAGCTTAACCTAGCCTGGCTTCCAGTCAGCCACGACCTCCTTACTAGCCAGCATAGCCTGGCCTAAACGGCCTCCTAGTCTCTTGGCCCATCCAAGCTAGTAGACGCGGCCACCTTGTCTTCAGGTCTGGCCTAGCCATGTCTCGCCTATACAAGTCATATGGCTACGGCCTCCTTGTCTCTCGGTCTGGCCTATCCATATGGCCACGACATTGCACCAAGCCTAGCACTCATGTCCATTCCGACTTTGTTAGCTATCGATTAGGCCGCGCCCGTGCCACATCTTAGCTAGCTATTAACTTAGCACGATTACTTTGTGTTGTATTGCTAGCATAATCAAATATGGCACAAAGTACGTCATGTACCATAAAATACGCCATGACCATATTATTATGGATAGCTAATTACAATGCCATCTTATAGCAAACTCATTATTAGTCACACGTAACCTTGAAGTCGAGTTGTCTCTTTAAGCTATGCCACTTCGACAAAGTCTGGCTAGCTTAGGCTATTACTCAGTCAAGTATCGTGACAATCTAGACAAGACTAGAAACAAGTCCATGACTTTACTAATTCCTACGAGAAATCAAAACTTGTTACATGGGGGAATTATTCATGGGTATTGGTCTGGTGGTTTACAGCAACATGCGGCGTGGAAACACCCCATGATAAGGAAGTTACAAGTAGTGGCAAGCAGTTGAGAGTGGCTAAAGGAAGCGGCTAGGTAATGGAGTAATGGTTTACGGGTTTCCAGAAACTTCCCAAACATAATGGCGTAACCATACCATTATCCCACTATCTCCATATCTCCATCTCTCCACAACCTCCACTACTTATGGGGAAACAGTGAGTGTTCCCTACAACTATAAATAGACTACCTTGTCTATTTAGAAGAGAACAAGCTTATCATTCCCAAGCTCTTCTTCTTCCATAGTTCAATAACCTCACATTCAATTCAATCACCATTGATTTCCTTAAACTTTCTTTGCTTTCCCTCCCCTAAGATCAACCCATTTTCTCTCTTTGTAACCAAAGAAAAACGTGAACGGCCAACTCCTTAGTTTAGGCTCGTTTTGTATGATTTTGATTTTCAAACCTAAAGAAAGTACTCCACAGTACATTGTTTTGCCTAGGAGCGATTTTTGGGTATTAACAGATATTAAGCAGTATGCGTATTTGTATGCTAACTGTTGCATGTTATTCCAAGTCCGAGAACCATAGTATGCATACCCGTATGCATACTGGTTAGTTAGTTGAAAGTCCGGGAACTTAGTATGCATACCCGTATGCGAACCGGCGTAAGTTCAAGTCCGGGAATTCAACTGTGTTTGGTGGTATGCGTTAAAATTCGCATATTGGTGAACCCATACCAAGTCTGGCCTCTTAGGTATGCGTACGCGTTTGCATACTTGAGTTGGTTATGTTCTAAAATCGGTTTGTTCATGAATTAATACATTTATAAATTAAGTTTTGCAAACCGTGGCTATAATGTTCATGAGTTGACTCGAGTGAACCAAAATCGATTTTGCTTCAATGCTGTCTTGTATACTTCTATGAGAATATAAACAATTGAGCAACTCTAGAACTAGTTTCATTTGAGTCATTTGAACTAGTTGTGTTAAGATGAACAAGGTTGATATGAAAGTGTTCATATGGCTAACTTCGGTTAACTATTGTTGAGCCAACAAGGTGTACACGTTTTACCCATATCTACATGAAATCACTTTTCATTTGAGTGTAACAAGCTAAGTTCTATCTAACGGTTGAAAGATATTAGCTTGAGTCTAATCAAGTTTTCATCTAACGGTGAATATTGAATGCTTTGTTACCAAGGTAGCATTGATTGCAAACCCTGATTTGAAGACTATATAAGGGAGAACTCTAAAGAATCGGGAAACCTAATCCCCATACCTCTTGTGTGATACTAGTTGCGACTAGAGTCGATTCTCCTTTAACCTAGCTTTTTATAAAACCATTATAAGTTAAAGACTTAAAGACTTCATTGGGATTGTGAAACCAGACCCAACTATTTTCTCTGTCGTTGCGTGTTCTGATCTTGCTTCATTCTATCGTATTGAATACTATCTTCTCTAAGATTTGCTCGAGATTTAATCTCCGATAGGCAAGATAAAAAGTAGTCACAAACATCTTCGTCTCATCGTTTGTGATTCCACAATATCTTGTTTCGCTACCATACGATTAAGATTATTGTGAGGTGATTGATATTACTAGGTTGTTCTATGAGAATATAAGTCCGGTGTATCAATTGGTTCTTGTTCACCTTGATTTATCAAAAGACCGGAACAAAACTCATAGGTATTTCTATTGGAGAGAGATTTATCTATTCAATAGACTTTTCTGTGTGAGACAGATTGGTTTATCAGGTTTTCAACTTTGGGTCGTAGCAACTGTTAGTTGTGGGTGAGATTAACTAAGGGAATCAAGTGCGTAGATTCCTGCTGGGATTCAGAGGCGTAAGGAATGCGATCGTACCTCGGTGTTGTAGATGGTGGATTTTCGACAAAGGCTAAAATCGTAAACCCATAATTATATGTATTCCTGATCCAACAATCAGATGAATATCGAGGCTCATGTCTCTTATCGAAAGCATGAAAGATCATTCTATGAGAATCTCTCGATGAGAATACTCAAGTCTCCTCGTAGTATATATAGGATGTAGTCTCTCAACTGAGGCAACGACATATCTCATGAATATTGAGCAATTTCAGTAATTACTTCTATATAGAATCGAAAGATTAGACGGCTCCTAGACAGCTTGCCTGCTAGTATAGAGCAATAACGTCTTCAGGATGTAACAATGTTTTCCCTGACTATATGAGAGAAGTATGACGCTTCAACAAACTCATATCACTCAATTCCTGAATAATTAACGCTCCTAGACGATCGTACTAGTATAGAGCCATTAATTAATTATTCTCAAAATCAATAGATTCAAATCCCTGGAAAATATTCAATATTTTCATAATATTTCGTTACTTCAATTTATGGTTCTTTCCAGCAGAATTCCATGGGTTAGTAATAAATATTCAACACACGGGCATCTGAGTTACCTTCGCCCAACCAAATGGTGTAAATGTATTCGAAAAATAATGCATTAACAAACACCTGAATTAACAAACAAGTATTTCAAAATACGACGAGACGATGAACCTATGCAAATAGGAAAGAAAATAATAAAATAATAGTCAAGGCGCTAGGGGACCGCTCACCGACCGCCGAATGCCGTGATCAGTCCCACGCCCAAATTTTATTTTATCATATTTTATTATTCTCCTTGATCTCATGAAAATCCTTTCATTTGAACAAATATCCTTCGTTTTGAGGAAACTCCTCAGTTTCATGGTTTTTCCTTCACACTGAGGAAATAATATAAAATTAGGAAAAATATTGTGGGGCCGTGATTATTGGCCAACCGGCCATGCCTTGATCCCTACCCCACACCTCATGGTTCCTCATTATTTTATTATTATTTCTCTCTAATCTCATGAAAACTCCTTAATCTCATGATATTTCCTTGATCCCATGAAAAATAATATAAAATTAGGAAACCCGTGGGACCGGCCATAGCCACCGGTCATGCCCTAGCCGGCCCCACACGCCCTATTTTATTATTGTTATATTTTTCATGTTTCCTTAATCCCATGAAATTCCTTGATTTCATGATGTTTCCTTCAAATTATGGGAAAATACACAAAAATACATAAAATTAAGGAAACTTGTGGGACCGGGCCCAAGCTGGTCGGTCATGCCCTAGCCGGCTCCACAAATCCCTTATTCTATTATTATTATTTTTATATTTCCTTGATTTTATGAAATTCCTTGATTTCATGATATTTCCTTCAAATTATGAAAATTCTTTCAAATTATGAAAACTCCTTCAAATCATGAAATAATACATAAAATAAGGGAAAACTCAAGGGTCTGGGCCCTAGACGGCCAACCATGCTCAAGCCGGTCCCACACACCCTTATTTTATTATTATTAAAATTTTTGTTTCCTTCATCTCATGGAAACTCCTTGATTTCAACAAAAACTCATTGGTTTTAACAAATTCCTTGGTTCTATCACCAAACAAGATGCAGAAGCTTCATGGGCTGCGGAGAATACTATTAAAGAAGCAATTTACTTATTGGATAAACTTCCTCAAGCTCAGGTTAAATTTATTAACATGGACTACAATGCTGCAGCAGACTCAGTTGCAAAAGAAGCAAGGATCCGAAGACTTCATCATATGTCATCACACTTGTGTCAACGAGTGCGAAAAGAGAGTATTACTTCTAATATTTTTGATGAAAATGAAATTGTAGATCTTCTCTGATACATTGCTTAAGTTAATATATTAACCTTTTCCATCAAAAAAAAACAAAACAAATTCCTTGGTTTTATCATATTTCCCTAAAATCATGAAAATATTATGAAAATTGGGAGAAAACGTGTGGGACCAAGCTCCTTGGCAGGCCAGCCATGCCTTAGCCATGGACGGTCCCACACTTCATGATTCCCTCACTTTTTATTATCTCATGATTTCTTCATATTTTCTCAAATGATTGCTCGATGCACACCAGAAAATATCAAAATTCTCAGAATTGACATACGGACACTTTGGTGACGTGAGCATGTTACCTTGACCGACCAAGGTTGGCTCTTTGGCTTACAATAAGCCGGTCCCACGTATTCTCATGATTTGACCTAATTTGCACAATTACACGTATTAGGTCCAAAACTCTTCCAAACAACTCGAAACTTGATGGAATGATCATCAATTGATCCCGTGAACACCCAGGGACGGTTTCATGACCCCTTGGTCGGTCCCTCATCTCTTCATAATTAATTGGGTTTTATCACCTAAGGTTCAAATAAGTATTTTAATAAATGATTAAACCAACATTTAGTCATCCTTTCATCAACAAATTAACCGGTCTTCGTGAGATCTTGATATTTGCTCACGTGAGACCGGGCACTACATGGTCAACCCATAATCCCATGTAGCCGGTCCCTCCTTTTCTATGGTTAATTCTCAATAAACCATCAATAAATCATCAATTGATCAAATTAGGGTTTTGAGTCCAAGGTTAATGATTTCAGATTCAAACACTAATAATTTTACGTTGATCCCGTGATCAACATTTTATTTATCATACTCGGTTCAATTGCCAGTATTATGATTTAATATTTTATTTGGTCATGCTACCATAATTCATCAAACGAGCAATATTTGCTCAGATGAGCAATACTTGCTCAAATCAAAGAATATTGGTTCAATTATCAATATTCAACAATTCATTAAATGAGCAATATTTGCTCACATTAACTTATTCACACATCATATCTCTGTCTCAACAGACATGTTCAATTCATGAGTCTCAGAACATTTCCAAACCACGTTCGACTCAACAATACAAGGACTCATCGTCCCATGAAGTCATGAAGTCAGCAACTGACTAACTAAATACACGCCTTGGATATTCCACAATCACACGAGATATCAATCATTTCACATGGGGGATATTAACTAGGGTTTTGGTCTGGCGGTCTACGGCACGTGTGTTCATACACATGATGAGAATTTGAGCAAGTCGTGCAATCAGTTGAAGGAGTTAACAAAGTAGGGGATGGAAAATCAACCAAGTCTCCGCACGTTGAGCAACTGGTTTTAACACGATTTCCACTTCCCCATTCTTTGATTCCATCAACTGTCACACTTCATGAGATCATGGTGTTTTCAATTCCAACAATATAAATAAGTCTCTGAATCATGATTGAAACAAGGATAATCTCACGTCAAACAGACAACACGAGATTAACAATCCAACTCTCAACAGAGCAAATTCAATCATTCAGAACTTATCTTATTTTTTAGAATACAAAACACACCTACAATCTTCGATCACCATTGATCTCACACATTTCTCAGCTTTCCTCCTACAGACCGACCCATCCTCTCTTGTGACCGAATTTACTCTGGAACGACAATTGTCTTGGTTTAGGCCGGAGTACTACAGATTGATCTCTCAAATTCAAAGCACTCCCTTCTTGCAGTGCATTTGTGAGGTTAAGCATTTCTCTCGGTTCAAGGAGTCTCCTCCGCGCGATCATCTCCTCAATTCCGTAAAAACCAGCGAATCGTTTTTCCCCATCTACCTATTAGCGACCACAGTGGGAGATCATTCTCTCGGTTGCAAATTCACTTATCACAAAGATGGTCGGTCTTAGGTCCGGTTCAGGTACCAACCCGGATTCAACACCCGGTTCTAATATTGTAAGCTCTAGCGGTACTGCTAACACCGCTCCTCCGGTGCAACCTGCCACTACTATTCCTCCAAGAACTGGTGCTCCATTGATCACCCCTGCAAGCAGCAACGCCGACGCCATCAATAATCCACTCTTCGGTCGGTCTCCCGAAGAAGTCAGAGAAAATCCACCTACCATAGGTGATCTCATGAAGGTACAAGAAACTCTTGCCAAAAATTAGACCGACATGGTCGCTACTCTGGAAGGAACTATTCAACTATCTCAAGACTCTTGCTGCATAAGATGTCGAGAAAACTCAAGAGAAAGGAAAAGCTAAAGAAAAATCTTCGTGACACTCGATCCCGAAGTCACCCAATCCATGTAGTAGATGATGAGGAAGTTCCCAAAAGCTACGATGATCCACCAGCGAAAGAACCATCCGCCATCACTCGTGAGGACCTCGGAGCGCCTCTTGAGGATCATGGAAAAGACAAAATGCCTTATGAGCATCGTCACCAACCTCCATACCCTGCTACTACGCAAATAATTCCTCTGCCAAAAGGTTACACCTCTCCCACCTTCACTCTTTATGATGGAACAGGCAACACTCGAGAACATGTTTCTCGATTTCTGGAAGCAATGGGTGAACATGAGTACAACCATACTGTCCGTCTGAAGGAATTTTCGAAGTCTCTGAAGGGTAGAGCATATACCTGGTATAACAACATCGCACCAGGAAGTATCAAAAATTGGGGAGAAATGGTTAATGCTTTCTACAAGAAATACTTCTTCGTTTCGTAACAAATCACCCTCTCCGATCTCGGAAGGATGTTTCAAAGGAGCAACGAACATCCTAACGATTACGTGGAAAGGTTCGTGGTTCAGCCTTGATTGCCATGGAGCAACAACTCATGGACTTGTGCATCAACGGAATGATCCTGGCCTATAGAGATTTATCGAAAATCTCGTGTTCCGCACTTTCTTAACTCCATGAAGCAGCCAAGAGATTAGCAACTACCGCACCGCTCTATTGGAGATAGCTAAGACCACAAAAGCTAAAGAGCCACTGGAGACCCGAGGTAGCAGACGTTTAATAAACAAACAATACAACCTCCAACCTTCCATAAATGTGCCGCAAGTGGAGTAAACGAAAGCCGAGCCACAAATAAGAAACATACTTCCTCAACCCTTCAAAGGCGCAAAGGAAGGATGATGTGCAAGTTCCTCGCTCAAAACACTAAGCCGATCCGCAGGCACCCGACTTCCTTGTTTCATTGAGGAAGTTATTGAACTTCTAGACGCCCGGGTTCAAGACTGCGATCAAGCTCCCATATGTCAAGAAAGAACCAAATCAAGAAGCCATGGGAAATCCTCGTTCTGCCGCTTTCACAGGTTTGTCAACTATCCCACAAGTGATTGCGTAACTTTGAAGCGCATATTCAAAGAAAAGGTCAATCAGAAAACTCAACTGGGACCGAAGGGGTACACAAAATCATCTCCCCGTCGTAACCTTCACCCTTCCGAACCACTGCCAAAAAGCAAGCCTAACTCTTAATTGAACATATCTACGAATTTCTATACTTATCAAAAACCAAGAGGGGAGACATGTTCGCTGCACTGAACCACATCGTGTCAGGAAAGCGTTTGTTGATTCAATAAGCATTCCCTGAGCCTCCCTCAACAACATATGAAGAAATGTACAATTGGGGACTCTCACCACAGTCCATCTCAAGGGAAACGAGTTCAAACGAGCATTGATTGATGTCGGCACCATGTTAATATTATCCTCCGAAAACTCTCGGAGATGCCGGTATCACATGACAAGAAGCCATTCATGCTCTAGAACAATCACAGATCATGAAGGAACACCCGCAGATGCTTATGGCCACATCACCCTCAAGATGAACATAAACTCACTGACAGAAACAAAATTCTTCATAATTTGAGAAGATCCAGTGTTGATGGGTGAAAACTACTCCCAGAATTTGGTAATTTGGGGTGTGGATGAGGAATGAATCTAAACCTTCAACAAATGCACTTTAGCGGTGAGTGCTTATAGATTCGAGAGATCAACTGCGTGCAAGTCCTACCTAAACCAAGAAATGGCCGTTCCGGGACTTGTTTCGGTCACAAAGTGAAGGAGATGGGGTTGACCTTAGGGAGGGAAGCGAAGAAGGTGTTGAGATTGTGAAGGTGTTGGCTTGCTTAGGACTTGTAACAGAAAGATGAGCAAGCTTACTATTGATGCAAGCAGCTCGAAAGTGTTTGAATACGGTTTTTGTATTAACACTTGGTTTCTCGTCGTCCGAACTTGTGTTGTTCTCTCCTTCCTATTTTTCCCCGTTGTTGGAAATAGGGCGGAGAACCTATTTATACAAGTCATTGAGCCTCATTCACGTTTCTCGTGGGAAGTGGAGGTAGTGGAATGATGGAGTAGTGGAGTTGTGTGTCGGTAACACATGACCAGCCTTGCCCACTTTTCCCGTTCATCTCTAACCGTCCATGACTTCCTAACACGTTCTTGTGATGGCGCTGTTGCACGCCGCACGCCGTAAACCGCCGCACCAATACCCCAAAGATGTATCCCCCGCCTTTGTGACATGATTGATGTCCTGGAATGTGGATCGTGGATCCACGAAAGATAGCATGTAATGCTGAATTGAATAACTGCGTTATTCGTAAAGTCGATACTTGTGAAGTATCGTGTGTATTTTATGCAGTATCGCATTACGGTGTGGTAAAGTGATGGGTAATGACTCCTCACTAACCAAATAACTCCCCGACTGTTGTATAACCAAGTCGGGTGAAGTCGGACGGATGAGATGATGTTTGAGACACTCATCTCAGTGACCGTTGATGAAATTAGGGTTTTTAAAGAGGTGCGCAAGCATCACTCTTTCAAACTTGGTCGTAACCAAGCATGGGAAGGATTTTGAGAGGACCGACCATACATGCGTGTTGACGGCATGATGGTGTAGGCGCATGTATTCCGTTCCCTCATGAAAGCGCGATCTGGGCCACTCAATTTGACCGTCAAAGAGGAGTGGTCGAGATCGATTTTGATAAGAGTTTGATACCGCAAGAAGCCGCGCGCCATTCTCTTTTCCTCGAGCGTTTTCCAAGACGACCTAGCTTGGTCGGTCTTGGCCTATTGGTTTGGCGTGAAGATGATAGGCTGATGTTCACGCCCATGTCTCACCGTCCCATGAAAAGCGATCTAAGCCACCCAATTCGTCCTAAGTGAAGTTGAGTGGTCGAGATCGATTTGCAATTTGGGAAGTGTAACCACGCATGTTTGAGCGGGCGTTTTGGATTGGCTGTGCATGATATGCCTTGGCTATCACATGAGGGGGTAGATGGGCCCACGGTGGTCATGCTGGTATGACCGGACCTCGCTCCGATTTGATCTGTGACCCTCCATTCGTGCGGAGAAGATGGACGCGCGTGATGGCTTGAACCCTAATTTTGTCTTGCAAAGCCGTGCGACCATGCTCTTTCAAAGGGGCGAATGTGTTGTAACCAACCATGGTTGGTTTTGACCGATTGGTCAAGTGTAGGCGGTCACATGGTGATTGTGTCGACATGCTCCGGGCCCTTTGAGTCTACATCTACACCCTCCATCTATACCTGCGAAGATGGATGGTTGAGACTGCTTTAAGGCAAGATGTAATATGCCGCAAACCCTAATTTAGGTTTTCCGCCCATAATGCTTGGTATGGACGGTTTCTTGGCAAGCAAAGGCCAATGGTCGACCATGCGGGGTCGGCTGTGTGTATTCCATACCTGCTTGGGGGTGATGGAATTGATCTCGGGGTCGTCCAATCATGCTTGTGGAGTTGGATGATCGCGATCGTATCATATCCCGACCGATATGGTCGGTCTTGGATGCTCAATCGGGCTAGTATAACACACCGAGAGGGGCTCCAATCGGGCTAGTATAACACACCGAGAGGGCTCGGGCTAGTATAACACACCGAGAATCGCACTGTCGGGTATTTCGTACATGGTTTCATTATAGTGTTTGGAGGTTCGTGTTACTCGTAAGAGTAACACTACGCCGTCATGCCACACCGATAATGATTCATTATGGTGCTTGAGGTTCGTGTTACTCTGTAAGAGTAACACTCGATCCGTCATGCCGCACTATAATGAAACCATGTACGAAATACAAGGCTGATATGAAATTCACAGGAAGGGATTGTTTCTACATGCTCCAACCTGGAGGAATTTCATGTATTCACAGAATGGGATTGTTGCTACATGCTCCATTCTTGGTGAATTAAGTGAGGAGTATCCGTCACTTATAAATGGCTTTATCTTTTACAAGATGTCAGCGTATGAGCTTTCCGTAAGTTATTTACAAATTTAACCTTAAACGAAAATCCACCATCAACATTAAGTCCCCCCGCCTAGCACATAATGGTTACACTATTGTGTGGTAGGCATGAGATGGTGACATACATACGTGAGAAAGACAGATAAAAGGAGTTTACCCTAAGTGTGTTGGCCGACCGCTAATTCTCCACGCCGTTACGCTTGTATGGAATCCTCTTGTGGGGCCGGTTTCTTTCTTTGGGTATTTGAATCAAAAGAGGAAACCAAATAAGAGAGGAATCCTTTTTCTAGTGGGATTCTTCTAATTTTTTGTCTATAAAAGAGACCAAGACTCCTTTCTTTTCTTCACGGAATTTTTTTTTATTTGTTGCTCTCGTCCGCAACCTTGCTGCCGCCGTCGAACGTTGCTGTTGCCGCTGCCGGAATTGTTGCCGGAAACCGCCGCCGTCCGTTGCCGGAGTTGCCGCCCGTCCAAGGTAAGTTTCGGTCTTTTTTTTTTTTTTTTTTTTTTTTTTTTTTTTTTTTTTTTTTTTTTTCAAAGGTGAAACCCTAGTTTGTTTAGGTAAAAACCTTTTGTAAGACATGCGCACCATTTGGCTTGAATCCCGTAGACACGATTCCCATGAATAAAGAAAATCGTGTTATAATGCATGCGGATGAATGAATGCGGGCACGCCGTATGCCGGAACGTGGGTCTTATTCACATATGCTTGACTGAAATTTATACCGAACTTGAAACTTGTACTCGGACTTGAAATCAATACTGGATCAAATTTGTACCGGACTTGACATTTATCCCAGACTTGAAAACTTGAGTTATACCGAAGCTTGATCAATACCCGGACTTGAATGATGCTTGGACCGACCATTGTATGCTCCGATGCGAGTTGTGTCTTTGCTGTGTGTGACTACATTTCTCATGCGCTTTCATATGAGTTCTAACTCCTGTGTTTTATTTCATTGCGGTAGAAATAAAAAAAGAACTCTGTCGATATGTCTTCCGAGATAATGCTTTGTGCCAAGTCGGGAAGTGTTGACAACTTCAAAGATATGCCGAACATCGATGATGAGTTGTTCACCTCGCCTTTTCCAAACATTAGGAGACATCCTTCTCATAAGATAGTCTTGCTTTCCGATTCGTAAAACATGGATGCTTGACCCATTCTCTTCTTCAACACTTGTGATGAGGTTTTGTCTCCAGAGAAATGAATATCCGCCTTCTCCTATTGACTTCAAGATTTGCCATACTCCACTTTGGGTTCTTATGAAGGATGGATGAGACGTATGTTGAGTAATAAGGGCATTAAGGAGAATTTGACCAAAGCGCAAATTCTCAATGCGGTCATGGCATCGCCACTCTTGAAATTAAGAAAGACATGGTGGGTTTGATTACCTTCATTTCTCGGTGGCGCATTTCTACTCACACAGCCATAGCTAGATGGGGAGAAATGACTATTACCCTGAGAGTGTAGCAAGCATTAATGAACCCGCCGGTTCTCTAAGTCTTTCTTACGAGCTCTCCGATACGGAACAAAGTAACTATGATGCTATACTTCAAAAGGCGGAGGGATTCGAGAGTCTCGGACAAGGAGGAGAAAAAGATGCGAGATGCTTTTATACTTGGTGGGTGTCGGAGTGGTCTCCTCAGACCCGGAGCCGAATCAAGAGTTGGAAACTGAGCTCAGCGTGATTGCGTTCTGTCTTTATGGCTATCCAGGGATATATTTGATGATGGTTCAGGGAAGAAGACCATAAGAGGTGAGCTTGTTAAGATTGCCATAAGGCTGGCGAAGGGTGAAGTTCTTCCTCTGGGCTCATTGTTCCTTGGATCACTGTATTCTCATTTGGACGCTTTAGCAATGGACATGCATGCTTCTAACGGGTACAAGAAGGTGGAGTCGCATGTTCACTTCGCTTTTCTTCAAGCGCTCTTATGGGAACACTTCAGAAGTTATGCTCCTACTCCTGCACCTTCACTCGTTAACTTGTACTGGCGGCTCGAGAATACTCCAATGGAATAAGAAGCGCCTAAAGCCTAAGTGCGAAACTTGTGGAGGTATTTGACAACATTTCTTCCGTAGATTTTCGTCCATGGGGGCTGATTCACTCTTCCATCGTTCAGCCAAAGACCTTTGCTGACGATCCTGGCGTTGTGTTGCGTACTGATGTCAAGACCATGAGATCTGGGGAAATTATTTACCCGCGCAATTGCATTCCAGATATGTCCCGTCTCTATTTAACGAAGAATTTGTCAGACTCCGTACAATATTGATGGTGGCCGCCACAAATGGGATTTGAACAGTGGTGTTCCGTTCATCCGTCCACCGGTAGTTTCAAAGGAATTTCTCCCGAATAGTCTTAATGCTTTGACGTGTTCTTAGAGCGGGTGAGCCTTCCCTTCGGCCTATTGGGAGAAAACCAAAGGTGACCGATAAGTACAAGGAATTTTGGAGGAGGCAACCGTTGGTTTTTCGTGATTCTCGGAGAGTGTTGTGACAGATCCCCGTGGTGAACCATCTTCTGACGTCTTGACGAAGCATTTCCGTTGAAGCTACTTCCCGGTAAACGGACCGGAGCCGAGAGTTGTAGTCCCCAAGTAGGAGAGAGGCTCAAGAGGCAAGCATGCGGTCCCAGAATCCTCAATTCCTCCAATATGCAGGTATTTAAATCTCTTCCGGCTTTTATTTCTCTAAGTGTAAATTCTTAAAACGATCCTTGCTTGAAATCAGGGAATTTCGAAAAATAATGCCTTCACAAGGTTGGCGCGTATTCAAAACGAGAAGGTTGGCGGTACTGGTCTTCATGCTGAGAAGTCTGACGGTACTGATCTTCATGCTGAGAAGTCTGGCAGTACGGACCTTCAGGAGCCTGGTAACACTGATCTTCATGCTGAGAAGTCTGGCGGTACGGACCTTCAGGAGCCTGGTAACACTGATCTTCATGCTGAGAAGTCTGGAGAAACCGATCCTTTTTCTGACCACGACAGAGATGATGAAAGCTCGGTGGGACAAGGCGCTTCCCTTAGTGATCTTGTTGACGGGGCTGTGATGGAAATTAGCACCCAGAGTGAAAGAGAGGCGGCACCGCTTTGTAGTTGGGGCGCTCCTTGAAATTCGTCCCCGAACATGCTCCTGGTCCATATGGCCATTGTGGTGACTCCTTCCGAAAGGCCTCCCGCAGAATCGACAAGGCTCTTGCGGTTGGTGAATTACACGATGCGGCACTGGGGATTTGTTCGATCCTCCTTTTACTACTCCTTATCCAGAAATGCGTTGGTTGGTGGATTCAAATAAGCCGATTCGGTTCAAAGAGTTGTACACAGCGATATGGGAGAAACACGGACATATTGCTACCACCACGAAGCTCAAAAGTCGTCTTGCATTGGCCAACCGCGTCCAAGAAGCTTTAGTTTCTATCCAGGGGATGAGCGCATTTCGGTGGAAATAGTTTAAGAGGTGATTGAAGATTGGAGGTGCCATCTCGGACGTGTTTGCGCAAGATGCTTCAATGCTCCTTGGTTCTTCGAAGGGTTCTCCAAGATTCGGGAGTTTCGAAAATTACAGGATGAAGTCCCCTCTGCGGATGCGTTGCTCGCCAGGAAGAAGAGGTCGAAAAGTCTGTCGAGGAGTTAAAGTCAAGCAGTGCCGTGCTCCAAAGGATGAAGGTCGCTCTCGCCCCGTAAGGACGAGTTGTTGTCTTTGAAGGACTTTCCTTGATTTGCGCCATATACTTGTCTCTTCTTTTTTAGATGTTTCTTCTTTTTGAGTGATAGTGAGGATTTTCTTTCGTAATTTGGCTTCCGGTTTTGAATAGGTAATTGAATTGGCTTATTTTGAGATAGTTATGTGAACAACCTTTTTCGAAAGAGATTATGTTAAATGAAATTTGCATCTTGGTCATGAATGATTGCACATACCACATGGAATTTGCAAATGTTATGTGAAAGGAAAGCATGAATGAAACAGACATGGTGTTTGATTACTGAGCCTCTTTCTCCACGTGTGGGATGCTAAGTCCCCAGTGAATTCTAAACTATTTTTCTTGAAATTTTTGAGTAGAACTTACTTGCTTTTGAAGCTCATTTGTATCAAACCGGAGTAGCCTCTCCAAGAAAATCCTCCGCACTAACTTCTCAAAGCTATCCCTCTGAGCCAAGCTTCTCCTGAACAATGCGCTTCAAAGCGTTGCACTCACTGGTGGGGTGATGAAGGGACCGGTGGTAATGATAGTACCTGGGTCCATTACTCCTTGACCGAAAGAGGTGGGCGCCAGTATCGGGGTAGCTTTATCTTTCCGTTTCGTACCCACGTCTCCGGAGCTCAGAATCTTCTTCATTGGGAAGGGAAATGTAAGTACCTTGTGTCCAACTTTTCTGCGTTAGCGGCGTTGCGATGTCTCCCCGTGGCTTTGATATGGAACAGAGATGAAGTTGGAAGGCTTGCGAGCGCCATCATGTCTCGGATTGTCTTCCTAAGTAGAGGGATGTAGAAGGTGTTGTAATGTCACTTTCTGAGTGACCGGGATTGAACGCTCCCATCCTCTCGTATTCATGCATTTCTTGATTGATTTCTCCTTCCTCAAGCGTTTCTTCAGTTGGTTGGAAGGCCGACGCGGATTGGACAGTCTTTCGGGCTTCGGCAAGAGCTTTTAGGTATAAATCCTCTGGCAAGGCTCCATAGGCTGCAGGTTCCCTTTCTTTATCCTGCAGACATTGTAGTACTCCTGGACAAGTCTTTTCTCCCGTGGAGTTACCTCGGATCTTCATTGTCGACTGGACCATGCCGTTTCATCTTTCCCCGAGTCTCCTGCGATTACGCGCTCTTTTTGCCTCTCCACCGCAAAGGTGTGACTCCTGGCTAATGATTCAACATTTCTTGTGCTGCCTGAGTAGATGCTCGTCGACCCTTCTTGTAATTGTGCCGCTATATCATTCAAAAGGCGAAATGTCTCGCTCTCGCCTCCCGTGATACCGGCTTGATTTGCCAAGACATCCTCCAAAGATTCCAGCCTATGCTTCCCATGATATCTGAACCGCCCAGTAGTTTGGATCTTCATTGCGAGATGGAAACCGAAAATTGAGGATTCAATTTTATGCAACCGATAGATCAACCTCCCACTGTGGTCGCCAATTGTTGATGGGTGAAAACTACTCCTATAGAATTTGGTAATTTGGGGTGTGGATGAGGAATGAATCTAAACCTTCAACAAATGCACTTTGCATGGTGAGTGCTTGTAGATTCGAGAGATCAATGCAGGCAAGTCCGCCTAAAACCAAGAAATGGCCGTTCCCGGACTTGTTTCGGTCACAAAGTGAAGGAGATGGGGTTGATCTTAGGGAGGGAAGCGAAGAAGGTGTTGAGATTGTGAAGGTGTTGGCTTGCTTATGACTTGTAACAGAAAGATGAGCAAGATTACTGGTTGATGCAAAGCGTGCTCGAGTGTTTGAATACGGTTTTTGTATTAACACTTGGTTTCTCGCTAAATCCAACTTGTGTTGTTCTGTCTCCTTCCTATTTTTCCCCGTTGTTGGAAATAGGGCGGAGAACCTATTTATACAAGTCATTGAGCCTCATTCATGTTTCTCGTGGGAAGTGGAGGTAGTGGAATGATGGAGTAGTGGAGTTGTGTGTCGGTAACACACGACCAGTCTTGCCCACTTTTCCCGTTCATCTCTAACCGTCCATGACTTCCTAACACGTTTGTGGATGGCGCGCGCACGCCGCAATCGTAAACCGCCAGACCAATACCCCGCATGTATCCCCGCCTTTGTGACATGATTGATGTCTGGAATGTGGATCGTGGATCCACGAAAGATAGCATGTAATCTTCAATTGAATAATCACAAGTTATTCGTAAAGTCGATACTTGTGAAGTATCGTGTGTATTTTATGTGCATCAGACATTACAGTGTGGTAAAGTGATGGGTAATGACTCCTCACTAACCAAATAACTCCCACCAGGGTTGTATAACCAAGTCAGAAGTCGACGATGAGATGATGTTTGAGACACTCATCTCGCGACCGTTGATGAAATTAGGGTTTTTAAAGAGGTGCGCAAGCATCACTCTTGACTTGGTCGAAACCAAGCATGGGAAGGATTTTGAGAGGACCAGACCATACATGCGTGTTGACGGCATGATGGTGTAGGCGCCTCGTATTCCGTTCCCTCATGAAAGCGCGATCTGGGCCACTCAATTTGACCAGAAAAGAGGAGTGGTCGAGATCGATTTTGCGATAAGAGTTTGATACCGCAAGAAGCCGCGCGCCATTCTCTTTTCCGGAGTGTTTTCCAAGACGACCTAGCTTGGTCGGTCTTGGCCGGTTGGTTTGGCGTGAAGATGATAGGCTGATGTTCACGCCCATGTCTCACCGTCCCATGAAAACGCGATCTAAGCCACCCACCCGTCCGGTGAAGTTGAGTGGTCGAGATCGATTTGCAATTTGGGAAGTGTAACCACGCATGTTTGAGCGGGCGTTTTGGATTGGCCGGGCATGATATGCCTTGGCCGATCACATGAGGGGTAGATGGGCCCACGGTGGTCATCTTTGTATGACCGGACACCTTTCGATTTGATCTCGACCCTCCATTCGTGCCGAGAAGATGGACGCGCGTGATGGCTTGAACCCTAATTTTGGTTTGCAAAGCCGTGCGACCATGCTCTTTCAAAGGGCGACTTTGTTGTAACCAACCATGGTTGGTTTTGACCGATTGGTCAAGTGTGTAGGCGGTCACATGGTGATTGTGTCGACATGCTCCGGGCCCTTTGAGTCTACATCTACACCCTCCATCTATACCGCGAAGATGGATGGTTGAGACCGCCATCGGCACATGTAATATGCCGCAAACCCTAATTTAGGGTTTTCCGCCCATAATGCTTGGTATGGACGGTTTCTTGGCAAGCAAAGGCCAATGGTCGACCATGCGGGGTCGGCCGTGTGTATTCCATACCTCCTTGGGGGTGATGGAATTGATCTGGGTCGTCCAATCATGCTTGTGGAGTTGGATGATCATGATCGATCATATCCGGACTGATATGGTCGGGCTTGATGCTCAATCGGGCTAGTATAACACACTGGGAGGGGCTCAATCGGGCTAGTATAACACACCGAGAGGGCTCGGGCTAGTATAACACACCGAGAATCGGCTGTACGGGTATTTCGTACATGGTTTCATTATAGTGTTTGGAGGTTCGTGTTACTCTCGTAAGAGTAACACTCGGTCGTCATGCCACACCGATAATGATTCATTATGGTGCTTGGAGGTTCGTGTTACTCGTAAGAGTAACACTCGCCGTCATGCCGCACCGATAATGAGTACAGAAATACAAGGCTGATATGAAATTCACGGGAAGGGATTGTTGCTACATGCTCCAACCCGGAGGAATTTCATGTATTCACGTAATGGGATTGTTGCTACATGCTCCATTCTTGGTGAATTAAGTGAGGAGTATCCGTCACTTATAAATGGCTTTATCTTTTACAAGATGTCAGCGTATGAGCTTTCCGGTTATTTACAAATTTAACCTTAAACGAAAATCCACCATCAACACCAGGATATGATATGATTCTTGGACGAACATGGATTCACACTGGAAAGGTAACACCAACACCTTTAGTTGCACATCTCTCTATTGAAGAAACCTCTGATTCGGAAGAAGAAAAAGAAGATACTTCACCGTTCGAGTATTTGAAGGAGGTCGAACCCAGCGAGCTAACACAAAAACTCGAAGAAGATTCAAATGCTTTCATCGAAGGTTTCGCACTCGTGCAAGTTTTATTCCTCCTCATGTGTCTATATCATCTGTTTTCAAATATGCTTATTTGGTCCGAGGACTTTACTCCACCAACAACTTAGCAATTGCAAAATGCTATGAATGGATAGCCTCGCCCCCACAATATTTCACCAAATGGTTAAGTTCAGAGCTTCTTCAAACTGAGCATATCATCAAAAAGTTTATTGCTGAAGACATAGCCAAGCATGATAAACAGTACCTCAAATATTCTCCTCTGCATGAGTGTCCATACATACCACAAACTCCGTGGAACTCCACCGCACGAAGAATTCCAAACCAAAGAAAATATTCAGGGCACGAATGATCAAGCCTAACAAATTCCAGGAAGGAGATTTGGTTCTCAAAAGAAACTAAGCATAACTCCCATTCTGCAAAGAATTCGAACTGGGAAGGACCCTACATGGTCTCTAAGTCTGTTGCTGGTGGATGCTACTAGCTGATCAATATGGATAACAAGGAAAGCGTGGCCGTGATACATGAGAATTGGCTCAAGGCCTTTGATGTCTAAGGTTTTGGATATTCGAGGTATTGGATGTTCATGGCACGAACACCTAAAATATTTGGCATTTAGAGTTTTCTTTCATTGTATTTCAATTCCTCCAAAATGTTTGCAATACTTGAATTCAGTAATTTAAATCCAGCAATTTATCAAAATTCAATTTGCTTAAAGAAAATATCTATCAAACCCAAAGAAAATCCTCAATCATTTACCGATCCAAAACCAATCAAAACCAAAAAATAAAACCTCACATCTCTCGAAGTTCGTAAATTCAAGAGATTATGAAAAGAAATCAAAGGAAATCAAAGAAAGAAAGATTTTTGCTCCTCTCGCATCCTTCAAGACTTGCAAAGCCGCCTTCTTCATGTTCGGCTCTTCGATTAGTCCGGCAATTTTGTCTTCCTTTTCCATCACAACATCATTGGGAAAGGGTATGTTATTCTCACATGAGTCCTTAATAGCATTCATCTTCTTACTGAGCCATTTCACATTGAAGCCAAGTCTCTCCCGAGAATTCTCCAAGTTGAACTCCCAATCAAAGAGTACATCCGAGTCACAAGATTTCTAGCTCTAGTGCATATATATCTTACAACACGCAAGATAACACTTACTTGCATGGTTAAAGAATAATCCACCAACTAGTTCCAATGGGAACGCCAAATCTCGTACAAGTTGGCATATCCAATGGGAACGCCAAATCCACAAACTAGTTCGTGGTATGGGAGTGATGCATCAAACAGGGGATCGAAAGCACTCCTGCACTTGGGTATTCATGCACCACTATACGGTTTTCAATCACCGGAACAATCTCTACAACAAAAGTTTCTCCAGTCTCTCTTACTTGCGGCTCAGTTTCTTTCATCACTGAAGCAACAAAAATCGAGGTCTCGACCCCCTTAATTGCTTCAGGAACAACACTCTCATGGCCCTGAAGTGCAGTGATAGTTACTTCTTTATCAATAACCCCAGGGTTGCTCGTTTCATCATTATTGATTCCTTCATTCTCAACTTCGGTATTTTGTACCTAATATGAAGATTACATGAGATTAGGATCATCCAAGCATGAAACCAAAAGAAATCGTAAACGACAGCATATAAGTGGTCTAGCATCATCAAGGTTCTTCATTTTACATGTTAGGAGTCAGCAAATAACATAAAAGTCGTGAAAATACGTTTTACGGTAATCTCGTCTGAAAAAACTGTACTATACTATGCACTAAAAGACGAACTGGGAGAAACCTACAAGGAATCTGAGGATGGGTCATATACTATTATCTTCGTATGGATGTCCTCTACCACATGTCAAAATTTCATGGCAATCCGATGAACGAGAAAAAGTTGTGGTCGAAACATCAGGCAACATGCAATCTGAAAAATTCTGGAAGTCTCCTGAAGTTGACTGTTATGCCTTTTTCAGGTCCTAAACGTGCTCAAAATTCAAAAAGCTTCTTACCAAAAGCTTGGAAATTCTCTGGGCTTGAAGATACGTATGCGGATCATGAAAATACGACTTCAGATGAAGGTTTTACGGAGTTTTTTGCTAAAAGCTGAAATTTTCTGACGACGTATTTCGCTAAAATTACTTGTACACTCACATGGATTCTCATTCATTCACTAAAAAATCAGAAATTTCATACTTATATGAAGAGGTTACAAGATATATGCTTACTTGGGGGGTCTTCGAAGTGTTCAAAGAGTTGGGATTGCCCGTGCCAACATCAAGAGGTTCATCATTTTCATTCGGTTCCGAATATTTGGAACTTCCTTTGCCTCTATTCTCGGGAGACGATCGAGTATCAACACTCTCTACTTCCATGGCAACATCCTCCTGGACACATTCTCAAATAATTAGCATTTTCACGTGAGGAATTTATGATTAGCTATGAAGGAGGGTACTCACAATATTTTCTTCTTCAACGCTCAAATCAGAGATTGTCCGCCCAGCAAAGAGAATTGAATACCATCAATACTAGACGGAGCAAAGTTCTGTAATCAAATAACAAATATTGGTTTGATGATCCTAGCAATACAGATGAAAGAAGTTACAGCGGAAAAGTGTTGGCAACTCACCAAAGAAATAACCGGGACTTTATGGTATTAGGCAACAACTTATAATTCTTGTTCCCGCCTTCTCCGCCATGAACAATGTCGCTTCCTTCGAGAGGTCTACATCAATCCGTGGTCTTACATTGCGACCGCCCATGGAAAAGGAAATTTTGATGCGATAATCAAAATACAATCATCATAATCTTATGAAGACTTTGCAAAATACTTACTTGTGAACATCCTGGCGATGTTTTCCGTTTGTCACTACTAGGGAAATGCTTCAATCTTGCTCGAGTAGAAATCATCTCAGGAGAAGGGGGCTCCTTCACTAAAGGCTAATTAACTCTTACAAAATCAGATAAGCGCTGAGTTGTTGATCCCAAAAGTCTATGTAACCCGGAGTTACATATGAAACTCTTTTCAGAGCTGGGAACCGTAATTTGCTTCCTTCCACATGTGCGGTCCAGACGGGTCATGTCGATCAACCGAGGGTTTTCTTCTTCGGAAAGTTGGAACACACTGATCCATACTGTTTATGGGTGAAAATTATTCCTGCCAGATTTGGTAATTTGGGGTGTGTGGATGAGGAATGAATCTAAACCCTAAACAAATGCAATCATGCGCGGTGAGTGCTTGTAGATTCGTAAATCAACTGTGAAGTCCCACCTAAACCAAGAAATGGCCGTTCGGACTCGTTTTTAGTCACAAAGTGAAGGAGATGGGGTTGATCTTAGGGAGGGAAGCGAAGAAGGTGTTGAGATTGTGAAGGTGTTGGCTTGCTTATGACTTGTAACAGAAAGGTGAGCAGGCTTACGATTGATGCAAGCAGGCTCTGGGCGTTTGAATACGTTTTTGTATTAACACTTGGTTTCTGTCTCGTCTGGACTTGTGTGGTTTTTTCTCCTTTTTCTCCTGTTTTTCCCCTGTGTTGGAAAATAGGTAGGAGAATCTATTTATACAAGTCATTTGAGCCTTATTCACGTCTCTCGTGGGAAGTGGATGAAGTGGAATGATGGAGTAGTGGAGGTGTGTGCGGGTGTTATACGACCAGTCTTGCCCACTTCTCATGTCATCTCTAACCGTCCATGACTTCGACACGTTCTTGTGATGGCGCGTTGCACGCCGCACGCCGTAAACCTCCGCACCAATACCCCGTATGTATCCCCGGTTTGTGACATGATTGATGTCTCGAGTGTGTGGATCGTGGGACCCACAAAAGGTAGCATGTAATGCTAAATTGAATAATGCGTTATTCAGAAGTTGATACTTGTGAAGTATGATGTGTATTTTATGCGTATGCGCATCATGGTGTGGTAAAGTGACGAGTGGTGGTGATCACCATGACGTCTCACTGACCAATTAACTCTTGACCAGGGTTGTATAACCAAGCCGGTGAAGTTGGACGGACGAGATGATCTTTGAGACACTCATCTGCGAGCGTTGATGGAATCAGGGTTTTGAAGAGGTGCGCAGGCATCACTCTTCAGCTTGGTCGAAACCAAGCATGGGAAGGGTTTTGGAAAGGACCGACCGGGCATGCGTGTATGAAAGACATGCCGGTGTACACGTCCATACCTCTCTGTCCCATAAAGGCGCAATCTAGGACACTCGATTTGACCGGCAAAGTTGAGTGGTTGAGATCGGTTTGTGGCAGAAATCCATTGCCGCAAAGGAATCGGAAACCGCGTGACATGCCTAGTTTGGGCATGCGTTCCAAGACGATCAATCTTGGTCTTGTCTTGGTCGATCGGGCCGCGTGTAGGTGGTAGGCCTGGTATTCACGCCTATACTGGATGTCCCATGAAAACGTGATCTAAGCCACTCAAATCGTCCGGGTGAAGTTGAGTGGTCGTGGATCGGTTTGCGCTTGGGAAGTGTGACCACGCCGTTTGACGCGCGTTTTGGGACAAAAAGGATATGCCTTGGCCGATCAGTGAGGGAGAGATGGGCCCACGGTGGTCATGCTTTGGTATGACCGACTGAATCTAATTGGGACCCTCAATTCGTGCCGGAGAAGATGGACGCCGTGATGCTTGAAACCCTAATTTTGGCTTTCACTACCAGGTAACCATGCTCTTTTTGGGTGCACGAATTGGGATGACCAACCATAGTTGGTCATGACCGATTGGTCAGGCATGTAGGCGGGCCCACGGTGATTGTGTTGACATGCTCTGGGCCCTTTGAATCTACATCTACACCCTCCATCTATACCTGCGAAGATGGATGGTTGAGATTGTTTAGCGACACATGTAATGTTCCGCAAACCCTAATTTAGGTTTTCCCGCCCATACTGCTCTGGTTTGGGCGTTTTAGCAAGCTAGGCCAATTCTGGAGGGAGGCCGACCATGCGGGGTCTCGCGTTGGTTCGGCAGTGAATATTCCATACCCGCTGGGGGTTATGGAATTGATCCGCCATCCAATCATGCTTTGGTGAAGTTGGATGAACGAGATCATATCCAGGATCGATACGGTCGGTCTGGGATGCTCAATCGGGATAGTATAACACACCGAGAGTTCTCAATCGGGCTAGTATAACACACCGAGAGTTGCAACTCCGCATGTGTATTTCGTACATGATTTCATTATAATGCTTGGAGGTTTGTGTTGCTCTGGCGAGAGCAACACTCGGGGTCGTCATGCCGCACCGATAATGAGTACAGAAATACAAGGATGCTTACGCATTAATTAATAATGCTATAAATTCACGGTATATGGGATTGTTGCTACATGCTCCAACCTGGATGAATTTCATGTATTCACGAGAATGGGATTGTTGCCACATGCTCCATTCTAGGTGAATTAGTAAAGTGAAGGAGTATCCAACATTTATTAATGGCTTTATCTTTTACAAGATGTCAACGCATGATTTTCTGGTTTTTACAATTTTAACCTTAAATAAAAATCCACCATCAACATTAAGTCCCCTGCCTAACACATAATGGTTACACTATTGTGGGGTAGGCATGAGATGGTGACATATACAAGCATAAGAAGACAAGACAAAGGAAGTCTACCCGAGGGATTCGACCAATCGTGGGCAATCCTCCATACGCGCGTGACCATGGGTCTTGATGGACCGGCTTCCTCCCTTAGGTGCTCGAGTTGGGGATAAGGTTCTTCTTCTATTGGGATTCCGGTCGTGGGTGCTTACACACTGCTAGTTGAATCGCTCGTGTATCCATATGCTCTTCTGATTCTTGATTAGGGTTCAAAAGAAATCCTGACTTGGTCGGTGTCGTATTCCCATATATCGGGCGCCGTAATCTTTTTAGGGTTTCCTCAGCATATATGCAGGTGAAGAGATTCTGAACCACTTTTACGATTTTACAATAGGGCTTTCTCGTAGAAACTCTGTTTCCTTATCGTGTCGAACACCAGTGGATCGTCTTCTTCATACCGTCAAGGATCTTCCATTAAACGTGCACAACATGCGTCTGAGCTTCATGATGGATCCCCTGCTCGTGTTCTCCGAGTCAAGAAGATAATACCGGTTCGTCTCTTCTTTTTTTTCTGAACAATTTCTTGTTCTTAATAATGATCAGGTGAATAATCTTCTCATTCTTGCAGAGATACCCTACCGGAACATGTGTGACGGTTATCGATGATGATAACTTAAACAGTCCTCTTCCTTCAAAATCAAACACGCCTACCCCTGTCGACCTCGAAGATGCTGATCTGGGTATCTCATTTTATGAATACCCCAATGCAGGTCTTTCATTCGATGTTCGCATGAAATGTTTATCCTCCAGCTACCGAGACGTCGGTGGATTCTTAGTGCGGAAGGAGTTCGTGCCTCTGTACACGAAGTTATAGAGAAAGACGGCCATATCGCATCCAGGAATGTGGTCCGGCACTGTTCATCTGCTTTGGTCACCACGATAAACTGTCTTCTTTCCATGATTGCTGAGATGGAGAACATTTCTATCCGCAACGTTGCCGAATCGAGCCTTGAAAAGTGGGAGAATATGGTATCTACCCGCGAATCCATGGAGTTCAACGTGGGTGGGCTAATGGCAGTCGTCTTGATATCATCAAGGTTGATCGAATCGTATCCTCGTAAACGTTGTTCCCTTTGAAAGCTATATTGGAAGAGGAAAAGGCTCTGGCATGGAATCACGAAGGTAGAGCAGTGAAGACAGACTTGAAGAAAAGGACATAGAGATATCGTGCTAGACTGGAGATGATGCTCTCAAGAACTATAATCTACTAGATGGCCTCCTCTAAGTCGCATTTAGCTGCATTCGTTTATGCCAAAAGTTTTTGAACATCTTTGTTGAATAAATGTATTGGTTTTTGATTGGTGAAACGGGTTTTTTCATTGATGCATCTCTGAATATAATTGATGATTCAAACATGTAATGAAAATAAATGCACGTATTGTTGACGGAGCAGATAGTGGTCGGAGCATGATATGCCTTGAGCCACTTTCCATTGATGATCGCTTCCAATTTGCCTCCGTCCACCTTAATGATCTTGTAGTAGCTTATTGTAAGCCTTGGTGACTGTGTAAGGACCTTTCCATTTCGGTGAGAACTTTGGTGCGGACATGTCTTGTTGGATGTGTTTGGCCGTTTTCAAAACCAAATCTCCCACTTTGAAAACACGTGATTTCACAAATTTTGTTGTATGCCCTGGAAATTCTATTCCCCTACACCTGAAAGTGCGTTCTTCCTCGCTTTTGCTTCTTCCTCGAATCCGAGTGTCTAACTCCGCTACTCTAGAGTTAGAGGTTTCGGCTTTCTGTTCCGGTAGATCCCGGTTGCCACCGCAATCTCGGGCGATGGGATTTTGATCTCTGCTGGCATAATTGCATCCGCTCCGTAAACAAGTGAGTATGGGGAAACTCCAATGGAGCTTCTGGGTGATGTCCGGTATGCCCATAGCGCCATTGGTAACTGGTCATGCCATTCCCTAGGGTTATCGTGTACTGTTCGACTTATGATCCGGATCAATGTCTTGTTGGTACTTTCATCTTGTCCGTTCCCTTGAGGATAATAGATGGTGGAGAAGACCTGTTTAATGCCATACTCTTCAAGTAACTCTCGTACCTATTTATTGGCGAAGGGAGTGCCATTATCAGTGATGATATGCTTAGGCACGCCAAAACGACAAATGATATGTTCTTTAATGAAAGATGCAATTGTTGCTCCTGTAGTCCCTCGCAGGGGAATGGCTTCTACCTATTTGGTGAAGTATTCTGTCGCAGTTATGATGTACTCATGTTGCTTTGATGATGGAGGGTTGATTTTCCCGATAATATCCAGTCCCCAGCAGTAAAATGGCCATGGACTGCTTATCGAGTGTAGAGGGGTGGAAGGCGCATGAACAAGGTTCCCATGAATTTGGCACTTGTGACAGCTTTGAACAAAAGCGGATGCGTCATCCTCCATGGTCGGCCAATAGTATTTCTCGTGTATCTGGAGAAACAGTTTCCTCTTACCTTGATGTTCTCCTTCGTGTGTCTCCTTCAGCATGACCGGGACTTCTTCCCCAGCCAGGTATCGTAGTAGATCACCTCCGAAGCTCTTGCGATACAGATCCCTTCATGCAATACGAACCGCTTGGCCTTTTGTTTTATCTTGATAGCATCCTTTTGATTGGCATGAGTTGTTCCGTCACGGAGATAACTAATGTATGGCTCTCTCCAGGTCCCCGAGTGTGATTCACGTTTAAAATTTCCAATTGATGTGGCGGTGCTTGGCAATTTGAGCAGGATTTCAAGTAGTCCGGATTGAGTCTCCATATCTCGGGCAAGAATAGCCCGGGACGTTGGAGTCGTCGGTAAGCGTTACCACCGGTGATTGTCCACAAATTTCGTGGTGAACATGATTCACGTTGTAGTTGTGCTTCGTCATCCCAAGACATCTTGACGGGGAACCATCCGGGTTCCGATAATACTGACATACCATGAAGCATGAAGAAGTTCTGCGGGGTTTTAAGACCATCGACCTTTCCTTGGGAGAGTGAGTCATTGAGCTCTTGAATGATCGGAGTTCGTCAATCATCGGTCTTGGTGTCTTTGTATTGTGATAACCATGTCGATTCTATGGTTCTCCTCTTTCTTTGTCGGGGTTTCTTCCAAACCTTCGAACTTCAATTTGGAAGCCAATGTTGCTAGACAATCGGCGTGTTTGTTGTTGTTTGCGGCTGACATGGGTTATGGTTTCATCGGCAGAAATAATTCGGTAACCTCCGTGCTTCGATCGATATGGAGCTAGCGTTACTTCCTTTAGTGCGTATACCCCATTCATCGATTCACCAAGAACTTGGAGTCACCTCTTATCTCCCGGGCGCGTGACTCGAATCCTAGAAATTTGCTCTCAAGAGACACCTTGAAAGCGCATTTCAAAGGATTCATCTTCAACTTGTATTCTCGACACCTCTCGAACACTTGCCGAAGACGTTGGTGTGATCTGCTCGAGCCCTTGACTTGACCACAATATCATCTACATAGTCTTCTACTTGTTTATGCATCATGTCATGGAAGATTTCCGTCATAGCACGTTGATACGTTGCGAATGGAATGGATCTAGTTCTTTAAACCGAATGGCATAACAAGATAGTAAAAATTGCCAAGAGGGGTTCTAAGGCTGTCTTACTTGCATCGTGCTCATACATCCTTATCTGATTGTAGCCGTGTAACCATCCATGAAGGAAAACATGCCGTGTCCGCTAGTGGCGTCTACTAACATGTCGATGTTAGGCGGGGAAAGTCGTCCTTGGGGCAAGACTTGTTCAAGTCTCTCGAAATCCACGTAAAGACCGACCGTCCGTTTTTCTTCTTTCTTTGGGACCACATTAGCTAACCTGGTCGGATGATGAATAGGTCTCGATGAAGCCGGCATCCTAGTAACTTCCGAATTTCGTTCTTGATTTGTTCTTCTACCTCATGTCCGAATTGCCTCGGAGATTGCTTGATTGGCTTGGATCCGGGTATGACATGTAAGTGATGGGTGACCAATTTTTCATCCAGACCGCATTTCCTGCGTATGTCCAAGCGAACACATCTTGGTACTCCTTGAGTAGTTGAACAAGACTCGTACGTTCGTACGTGGACATAGTCGAACTTATAGAGACCGGCTCGAGATTCTTCATTCCCGATGTTAACGGTCTCGAGCTCGCGATCGTGGAATTGGTTCCATCTTGTAGTTGTCGCGGGCGTCAATCCTCCTCTTGTATTCCGTCGTTCTTGCGGCATTCAATTGGGCGGAGAGGCGGGTGCCGATCTCTCCTGCTAATTACTAACAATGACCGCCGGTATATTGTCTTCCCCTTACGGTCACGTTTCGCTTCAAAAGTGCGTTCCCTTTTGGTGTGAACGTGGGTTGAAGCTTCACCGGATAAAGATGGATGCCTCTTCGTAGAAGGCGTGTCGTGGTGCTTGGCCCTCGATGATGTAAGTCGATCTTCTTCTCGGATTGAAGCCCACGTGGGTAGTGGGGTGCACGGACTTTGTATGATTTTCCTGCGAAGTATCTTTTGGCTCGAACATCTCCACTCGCATATTGTTGCGTATTTGAGACAATGATGCGGGAATACGGATGACTTTCTCATTTAGCATGGTCTTCAGGCACTGGTGATACGTTGAAGGAATGAACTTGTTGTGGTGAAGCCACGGTCTCCCCAGTATCATATGGTAGTCCGGCTCCTTTTCTATGACTTCAAACTTTGCTCTTGACTGAACGGGTCCTACTGATAAATTCATATTGACATACCCGTATGTGATTTGGTCGATTTCCTTCAAGTCCGTCATCGTGGTGGGTGTCGTACAATCTTGCATGGGCTAACCTTGGCTGTCTTGAGAGTCTTGAGAGTAATTACATTCGAAGATGCTCCTGTGTCGACGAGGCCCTCTGAACTCGAACCCTTGATGTGAGCGGTAACATGTAGGGCCCCCGTTGTGACCTTCCTTTGCCATCATGTCGTCTCCTATGTGAATGTAACATTATTTACGAGATGTTTCCAGATGCATTTAAGACTTACGGACGAGAAGGAGTCGATGTACGTCCAGAGCTATTTTATTAACTGCAGCAAACGTCTCTGCCCGTTGATTCTTCGAGAGGTGCAAGAGTTCACACAAGCTTTCCACTAGAGATGCCGCTTCCTAATCCACCGGCCTCTGGTTCGTAGTAAAACTGTTGATCAGAGGGGACTAGTCCCCGTGTAAAGGTCTCCTAACGCTCATCTCTGATGTCATCTTGATGAGGAGATCAAGTATGCCGTTTTCGCTTCTTTGATTAGCTCCATGTTCTTCGTGTGAATTTCATGTACCGTGCTAGTTCGCTTAATGTTGGAAATCTCCCGATCATGCCGTCGGATACGCCGTTAGGAGGAGGGTATCTCCGTTGGAGGAACCATCGGGATTTGAGGTTGTCGAGGCGGTCCTAAGACCAACCATCTCGAAATTGATTGAATGGTATTGAAGAAATTGACTTTACAACCGAGAGATTAACCTCCCGCTGTGGTCGCCAATTGTTTATGGGTGAAAACTATTCCTGCCGGATTCGGTAATTTGGGGTGTGTGGATGAGGAATGAATCTAACCCCTAAACAAATGCACTGCGCGGTGAGTGCTTGTAGATTCGGAAATCAATCTGTGCAAGTCCGGCCTAAACCAAGAAATGGCGTTCCTACTCGTTTCGGTCACAAAGTGAAGGAGATGGGGTTGATCTTAGGGAGGGAAGCGAAGAAGGTGTTGAGATTGTGAAGGTGTTGGCTTGCTTTGACTTGTAACGAAAAGGTGAAAGCGAAACTTACGATTGATGCAAGCAAGCTCGAGTGTTTGAATACGTTTTTGTATTAACACTTGGTTTCGTCTCTCGTCCTGACTTGTGTGGTTTTTTCTCCTTTTTCTCCGTTTTTTTCCCTGTGTTGGAAAATAGGTAGGAGAATCTATTTATACAAGTCATTTGATCCTTATTCACGTCTCTCGTGGGAAGTGGAGGAAGTGGAATGATGGAGTAGTGGAGGTGTGTGTTGGTGTTACACGACCCGGTCTTGCCCGGTTCTCCTGTCATCTCTAACCGTCCATGACTTCTGAAATGTTCTTGTGATGGCGCGTTGCACGCCGCACGCCTGTAAACCGCCCAACAATACCCCCAATATGTATCCCCGGTTGTGACATGATTGATGTCTCGAGTGTATGGATCGTGGGACCCACAAAAGGTTGCATGTAATGCTAAATTGAATAACCTGCGTTATTCGGGAAGTTGATACTTGTGAAGTATGATGTGTATTTTATGCGGAGTGCTTTGCATCATGGTGTGGTAAAGTGACGTGGTGGTGATCACCATGACGTCTCACCGACCAATTAACTCTTGACCGGGGTTGTATAACCAAGCGGTGAAGTTGGACTCGACGAGATGATCTTTGAGACACTCATCCTGCGGCCGTTGATGGAATCGGGTTTTGAAGAGGTGCGCGAGGCATCACTCTTCGACTTGGTCGAAACCAAGCATGGGAAGGGTTTTGGAAATGACCGACCATATATGCGTGTAGACAGCATGCCGGTGTACACGCCATACCTCTCGCCCCCATAAAGGCGCAATCTAGGACACTCGATTTGACCGGCAAAGTTGAGTGGTTGAGATCGGTTTGCGGCAGAAATCCATTGCCGCAAAGGAATCGGAAACCGCGTGACATGCCTAGTTTGGGCATGCGTTCCAAGACGACCAATCTTGGTCGGTCTTGGTCGATCATCACGCGTGTAGTGGTAGGCTGGTATTCACGCCTATACTGATCGTCCCATGAAAACGTGATCTAAGCCACTCAAATCGTCCGGGGAAGTTGAGTGGTCGAGATCGCTTGCGGTTTGGGAAGTGTGACCACGCTAGTTTGGGACGCGCGTTTTGGGATAGCCAGCATGATATGCCTTGGCCGATCGGGTGAGGGGAGAGACGTGCCCACGGTGGTCATGCCGGTATGACCGGACTGCTAATCTAATATGGGACCCTCCATTCGTGCGAGAAGATGGACGCTCGTGATGCTTGAAACCCTAATTTTGGCTTTCACGTAGTGTAACCATGCTCTGCTTGGGCGCACGAATTGGGATGACCAACCATAGTTGGTCTCGACCGATTGGTCGGTATGTAGCGGGCCCACCGGTGATTGTGTTGACATGCTCGGGGCCCTTTTGAATCTACATCTACACCCTCCATCTATACCCGAAGATGGATGGTTGAGATTGTTTAATGACACATGTAATGTGCGCAAACCCTAATTTAGGGTTTTCCGCCCATACTACTCGGTTTGGGCGTTTTGGCAAGCTAGGCCAATTCTGAGGAGGCCGACCATGCGGGGTCCGCTTTGTTCTACAGATGAATATTACATACCCGCTTGGGGGTTATGGAATTGATCCGGGCCATCCAATCATGCCGGTGAAGTTGGATGAACGAGATCATATCCGGACCGATACGGTCGATGCGGATGCTCAATCGGGCTAGTATAACACACCGAGAGTTCTTAATCGGGCTAGTATAACACACCGAGAGTTGCAACTTTATGCAATTATTTCATACATGCTTTCATTATAATGCTTGGAGGTTCGTGTTGCTATCTTAGAGCAACACTCGGGTGCCATCATCTTGCACCGATAAAGAGTACAGGAAATACAAGGATGCTTACGCATTAATTAATAATGCTATAAATTCATAGGGTATATGGGATTGTTGCTACATGCTCCAACCTGGATGAATTTCATGTATTCACAGAATGGGATTGTTGCCACATGCTCCATTCTAGGTGAATTAGTAAAGTGAAGGAGTATCCAACACTTATTAATGGCTTTATCTTTTACAAGATGTCAGCACATAATTTTCTGGTTTTTACAATTTTAACCTTAAATGAAAATCCACCATCAACACATACCCATTTACCGAGCCGCCCTATCAATATTGTATTCTTCCACTGAGAATTCGCCATGCATTATGGATATTAGATAACCGGGAGTACAACTTAGCATAAAAGCTCTCTCGCCGTCATCCAAGTCGGCGCCAGATTCCAAAGTCATGCTCTCTTCATCATTAAAAGTTCTCAACTGAGAGATATAAAGGGGAACTGATACCCATGGGCGGAAGTTGAATTCAGATACACAATCTAGAACATCAACAAAGCGAGTCTTCAGTCGAGGTTGCTTTGTAGACCATCGCATGATCCTGGCATTAACTTTCTCAGAGAAAACATGACGAGCATCAGTATTCAATCCTTGCAAAATGGTACGTGGAATAGGTTTATAATTCTTGAAGCGCTCCCACATCAAGGCTTGAAGAAACATTGTATTGGCGTAACATTCAATCTTCATAAAACCGTTCGAGACACTAGAGTTCATGATCAAGGAGTACAAGTTAGAATACAAAGAACCCAGGAACAAGCTTCCTATTGGGAGTTGCTCGCCTTGAGCCATCTTAATCGCAAAAGGAATCACGAACGGCTTCAACAAGTTTCCAGCATCTTCAAATATGTCTCTCGGACAGCCATAAACACAAGAAAGCGGCCGATAGATAACGTATCACAACATGCCACCCCGAGAGGAGTATCTCTTGGCCACCAAGTGTATTAACCAATGAGCATAACAACCTTTGCTGCCAGATGCTTTATTAATCTCCTCCATCGTGGTTGTCAAGATGTTAGAGATTGCAACTTCCTCTGGTGAAGAAAGATTTTCAGGAAAATTGCCCGTGATTGGAAGATGCAACAAAGCACATACATCTTCTAAAGTAATGGTAAACTCTCCCCATCTGCATATGAAAGAGTGAGTTGGAATACACCATCGAAAGCAAGTAAATATACAATACCTCGTGCATCATGAAAATGAATAAATCTCCGGGCTTGAATAGCTCGTATTACTCGGCGTCATGCAACTTAGATCGAACACGAGGAAAACTCAAAGATGTACCTCGCCCATCCAAAAACTTTTCCAAGGGTCATCGGGAGAGCTTGAATTGATGATTGATGCGAGAAAAAATATCCTCGTTCAAGACAAACCGAATAGTCAGCGAGGAGTCACCAATTTTTTCGAGTAACCTCTCTAGGATTTATCGGAAGACAAAATACTGGAGTATTGAGACGCTTTTCAGCCTTTGATCCATGAAGAATGCATCCTCTATGTTCTAACGTTCTTGATTCCCGAGTTTCATCTTCGCACGGAAGTCTCATCCATGCATGAATCATCCCTAGAGGCATCATTGTCTATGTGTGAATCCTCCCTGAAGCATCATTGTCCACACACATATCATCTTTGGAAGCATCATTGACTTGAGAATCGACATCCTTGCAAAGTAGTTGTGACGTGCACACAATACTTCACTTCAAAGATACCATTCATACGAGATGCAAACGTCTACAAAATGGTAATTCTCAACTCTTACCTTTTGACGATTCTACTAGTAATGCAAGAGTTAACACTTCAAAACTTGCTCGCTTCTTCAAACCTACAAAAGACGAGCATAAACTTAGATTTTCATAAAATCATGAATAATTCTACTGCGTAAGCATTAACCATGGAATTATGAAAACTAAAACATTATTTCATCATAAATAATTGTTTATTTCTAAGTAATATTACACAAAACTCAAGTTCTGACTTTAAAGAAAATAATATATATTTACATTTATATATATATAAGAAAAACGTGATTCAATCACGTAAATAATATATATATATATTTTGACGTGAGCAAGGCTCATGAAAATAAATTTGTGGACACTTCACGGTTTTATAAAAAAAAATCTTTTCCTTCGTATTGTCATACGTCTTTGAAACGAAGGTTTATTTCAATTTTGTGAAAACCCACACATTATAAGATAAAGTTTTGATTTACATGAAAGCTCATAAACAAAATTTTATCACTGGACACAAGTTCACATATAAAAAAAACTCTTTCTTCGTATCATCGTCATTCTTTGAAACGAGGGTTTATTTCGGTTTTGTGAAAATTCACCTTTTCATGATAAAACTTTGGTTCACATGAAAGCTCATAAACTTAGTTTTATCACTAAACCTAAAACTTCATATGTAAAGAAAAAATCTCTCATAAATCAGGGATTACTATTAGTTTTCAAAAACTAACGATCAAACGAACATACGTTTTCAAAAAATAAGGGTTTTTCAATAAAATCCTACTCACATGCATATATATAATTTCAACATGATCAAAGCATGAACAACTCATGAACTCAGCAAACTTCTGTAAAAAAAAAATGTGCGGACGCACACAGTCAATAGGCGGAAATTGGTCGGACGGTGATTACTCCGGTCGGACGGTGGCGGCGCTCCGGCAAAATTTCTCTTCTCCCTGCTGACGTGAAGGAGATGATGAGTTGATGAAGGTGGTGGTCGTTCAAGGTGAAATAAAAAAAAAGGGGATTAATTCCCTTTTATATCAAATCTTATTTCCAAAATCTAATCTCACAAGGATTTCCTTATTGGGCCCGGCCCGAGAATGCTAAAACGACCAAGGTCCCATCATCAAAATCAGCGGTTCAACACCAATTTATGCTCATTAAACGATGCTCTATCATGCCACCGAATCTTCATTCAAGTCGTGGTTTGCTCGTACTATCAAAAATACGGTAAGGTCTTATTTAATGACTAAGTTCAATTTCTTATATTGTTTGTGACCGGAAAATCACCATTCAGTAGTGAATGAGGAACATGACTGTCCCTCACTAAGCATGAGACTTAATGTAGATGGTGGATTTTCGACAAAGGCTAAAATCGTAAACCCATAATTATATGTATTCCTGATCCAACAATCAGATGAATATCGAGGCTCATGTCTCTTATCGAAAGCATGAAAGATCATGCTATGAGAATCTCAGACTGAGAATACTGTCTCTCAGAGTATATCTAGATATGTAGTCTCTCAGTTGAGGCAACGGCATATCTCATGAATACTGAGCAATTTCAGTAATTACTTCTATATAGAATCGAAAGATTAGATGGCTCCTAGAAAGCTTACCTGCTAGTATAGAGCAATAACGTCTTTAGGATGTAACAATGTTTTCCCTGACTATATGAAAGAAGTATGACGGTTCAACAAGCTCATATCACTCAATTCCTGAATAATTAACGCTCCTAGACGATCGTACTAGTATAGAGCCATTAATTAATTATTCTCAAAATCAAAAGATTCAAATCCCTGGAAAATATTCAATATTTTCATAATATTTCGTTACTTCAATTTATGGTTCTTCCCAGCAGAATTCCATGGGTTAGTAATAAATATTCAACACACGGGCATCTGAGTTACCTTCGCCCAACCAAATGGTGTAAATGTATTCGACAAATAATGCATTAACAAACACATGAATGAACAAACAAGTATTTCAAAATACGACGAGACGATGAACCTATGCAAATAGGAAAGAAAATAATAAAATAATAGTCAAGGCGCTAGGGGACTGGCTCACCGACCGGCCAGTCATGCCGTGATCACCCCACGCCCAAATTCTATATTTTATCATATTTTATTATTCTCCTGATCTCATGAAAATCATTTCATTTGAACAAATATCCTTCGCTTTGAGGAAACTTCTCGGTTCATGGTTTTTCCTTCACACTGAGGAAATAATATAAAATTAGGGAAAATATTGTGGGGCCGTGATTATTGGACAACCGCCATGCCTTGATCCTACCGGCCCCACACCTCATGGTTCCTCATTATTTTATTATTATTTCCTAATCTCATGAAAACTCCTTAATCTCATGATATTTCCTTGATCCCATGAAAAATAATATAAAATTAGGAAAACCCGTGGGACCGGGCCATAGTCGGCCGATCATGCCCTAGCTGGCCCCACACGCCCTATTTTATTATTATTATATTGTTCATGTTTCCTTAATCCCATAAAATTCCTTGATTTCATGATGTTTCCTTCAAATTATGGGAAAATACACAAAAATACATAAAATTAAAGAAACTTGTGGGATCGGGCCCAAGCTGGTCGGTCATGTCCTAGCCGGTCCCACAAACCCCTTATTCTATTATTATTATTTTTATATTTCCTTGATTTTATGAAATTCGTTGATTTCATGATATTTCCTTCAAATTATGAAAACTCCTTCAAATCATGAAATAATACATAAAATAAGGGAAAACTCACGGGACCGGGCCTAGCCGGCCAACCATGCTCAAGCAGGTCCCACACACCCTTATTTTATTATTATTAAAATTTTTGTTTCCTTCATCTCATGGAAACTCCTTGATTTCAACAAAAACTCATGAAATTCCTCCAGGTTGGAGCATGTGGCAACAATCCCTTCCTGTGAATTTCATATCAGCCTTGTATTTCCAGTACTCATTATCAGTGTGGCATGACGACTGAGTGTTACTCTTACGGAGTAACACGAACCTCCAAGCACTATAATGAAACCATGTACGAAATACCCGTACAGCCGACTCTCGGTGTGTTATACTAGCCCGATTGAGCCCTCTCGGTGTGTTATACTAGCCCGATTGAGCATCCTGATCGACCGTATCAACCCTGGATATGATCGATCGCAGCCATCCAACTCCATAAGCATGATCGGATGACCCCAGATCAAATTCCATCACCCCCAAGAAGGTATGGAATACCCACGGCCGACCCCGCATGGTCGGTCATTGGCCTAGCCTGCCAAGAAATCGTTCATACCAAGCATTATGGACGGAAAACCCTAAATTAGGGTTTGCGACATATTACATGTGTTGCAAAGCAGTCTCAACCATCCATCTTCGCAGGTATAGATGGAGGGTGTAGATGTAGATTCAAAGGGCCCAGAGCATGTCAACACGATCACCGTGGGCCCGCATACACACTTGACCAATCGGTCAAAACCAACCATACTTGGTTGCAACAAATTCGTACGCCCAAAGAGAGCATGGAGCACGGCTTTGAAAGCCAAAATTAGGGCTTCAAGCCATCACGCGCGTCCATCTTCTCCGGCATGAATGTAGGGTCACAGATTAGATTAAGCAAGTCCGGTCATACCAGCATGACCACCGTGGGCCCACCTACCTCCTCATGTGTTCGGCCAAGGCATACCATGCCTGGTTAATCCAAAACGTGCGCCCAAACTGGCATGGCCACGCCTCCCAAACCACAAACTGATCTCGACCACTCAACTTCGCCGGACGATTTAGATGGCTCGGATCACGTTTTAATGGGATATTCAGGTATAGGCGTGAACACCAGCCTACCACCTTCACGCCAGGCCAACCGACCAAGTCCGAACAAGATTGGTCGTCTTGGGACGCGCGCCTGAAGAGGGCGTGATGACCGGCCCTTGCGGCATTGGTTTTCTATCGCAAATTGATCCCGACCACTCGATTTCACCGGATGAATTGAGTGACCCATATCATACTTTCGTGAGGGAATGGAGTACATGCGCCTACACCATCATGCCGTCTACACGCATCTATGGTCGGCCTGGCCAAAATTGTATCCCATGCTTGGTTTCGACCAAGCTGAAGAGTGATGCCTGCACACCTCTTCAAAACCCTAATTTCATTAACGGTCGCAGATGAGTGTCTCAAAGATCATCTCATCCGTCCAACTTCACCAAACCTGGTTATACAACCCCGGTCGTGAATTAATTGGTCGGTGAGGCGTCATTACCCATCACTTTACCACACCATGATGCAGACTCCGCATAAAATACACACGGTACTTCACAAGTATCGACTTCCCGAATAACGTGAAGATTATTCAATTCGATTACATGCTATCTTTCTTTCGTGATCCACGATCCACACATTCCAGACATCAATCATGTCACAAACCGGGAGGATACATACCGGGTATTGGTCTGGCGGTTTACAATACGAGCGTGCAACGCGCCATCACAAGAACGTGTCAGGAAGTCATGGACGGTTAGAGATGAACATGAGAAGTGGGCAAGACTGGTCGTGTGGCACCGACGCACAACTCCACTACTCCATCACTCCACTTCCTCCACTTCCCACGAGAGACGTGAATAAGGCTCAATGACTTGTATAAATAGGTTCTCCGCCCTATTTCAAAAAACAACACAAGTCCGCATTTGAGACGGAAAACCAAGTGTTAATACAAAACGTATTCCAACACCTGCAGCTTGCTTGCATCAATCACAAGCCTTGCTCACCTTTTCTGCTACAAGTCATAAGCAAGCCAACACCTTCACAATCTCAACACCTTCTTCGCTTCCCTCCCTAAGATCAACCCCATCTCCTTCACTTTGTGACCGAAATAAGTCCTGAACGGCCATTTCTTGGTTTAGGCCGGACTTGCATGTATTGATCTCTCGAATCTACAAGCACTCACCGCGCAAAGGCATTTGTTTAAGGTTTAGATTCATTCCTCATCCACACCCCAGATTACCAAATTATACAGGAATAGTTTTCACCCATAAACACCTGAATATAATTTGAATCCTCTAAGGATCTCAAATTCGAATATGTTCTATGATCACATACAAGTCCTTCAAGGACTACCACGTCAAATGTATCATAAAATGAAAACAATTATTGAATCAATCCTAGGTCTGAGCAAAAATGAAACCCTTATATCATTTTTTCAACAAAAAATTTCTCGTATAACACATTATGACTATACTAGCCTGTAGTTAATATAGGCTTGGCATTTTTAAAGTGTTAAGTTTTGGATCCAAAAATTGCGTTAATTGAGAAACTAATCCAACTTAATTTAGATCGTATGCCAACTAATCACATATGTTGATATTCCTCTGCAGAGGGGTTAACAACCACTATCTTAATTATTTTAGTAGCTATTGTAATATTCGACAACAAAATTAGCTTATCACGATCTCACACAATTCTCAAATGTATGCATATCATGAAGATTTCACAAAATTACTGGTACCAGCGCCCGCGGGCATTATAATCTCCTTATCTTCCAGTGAGGAGATATTAATTATGAGAATGTGGATCTTGTTTTGATAGACCCAATTGGAGCACTATTTGTAGCCTCTTATAAAATGCTACAAATTTTATAAATGTGACTGGATTTGCCTTACTAAGAGGCATAAGCTTATTAAAAGCATAACGAAATATTTCCGCGCCTATCTAAGATGGTAGCCTTTTTCGATTTGATCATGATGGGAGAGAAATATAACTTTTAAGTTAATGGACACCAACTTCTAGTGGTGTATAGTCTCCCCCTAATTATGGCGGAACATTAAATCAAGGACATATACTCATAATATATTCTTGGATTTTAAGAATAATACCACTGGATCAGATAATGACTTCAAAAGCCATAAAAAAATGTCCTTAAAAATTATAGTCTCCTTGACATACAAATTTAACATCAACCATGGATTTTAATGATTACAACCAAAAACATATAAAATATATAAATAAAACTCCAAAAAGATAAACAAATAAAAATTGTGACCTATAGGGCAAACGAGATGGTGTTTCAGAATGAAACAATGGACACTTCTTTATGAAAAGAAATTAATTTCAAGATTAATTTAGTCACTACAAGGACTAATAATATTGGCTAATCAAGCTGGGTGTGCACCCTTTGATCTTAAGTGTCCAATTCCAACAACAAGTGGAACTTCAATTTTGGAGAATAATACAAGGAAGAAAACTAAAAATTGCTAAGTATCCCTCAGGAATGCAGCAATTCTCCATTCATTGATGTTTGCAATTTTGAATACATGATAACGACATCTCATCCTTCTAGGATTCATAGAGAAGCAAATTTCAATTGGCTTAAATGATTCTTTTTATAAGAAATAAAGAAATCATTGTCGTTATCGACTTTGAAAGAAAAAAAAATCCATTATGTGGTTGAAAAAATCACTCCTTTTTGGCAAAAGTTTAGAAAATATGCCAATCTTATGGAAATGATGGAGACAATTAGCACCAATTATTATACGATTTACCAAACTCTCGTATCGACAAAATAAATAAAAAATAAAAAACAAATTGTCGTTTTAGTCATCACAAAGGAAAATCCACTTTTGTGGTCGATGTATGGTTTCTTGTAAAGTAAATAAATAGAAACCATATACATGATCCTTGTCTAATGGACAAGGATATCAATTTTAATGTGGGAATGTGATAAACACCCCTACTATCCATGGGTCTTTCACAGTTACCCTTTACCAACTTTACAAATACCCTCGAGGGTATAATCAAAATTTATAATACTCATTAATTCCCGTAATTCCTCATTTAACCTTCCAAACTAACTTTCCTTCTTCGTGACTTCTTATAACCCAGAAAAGAAATTTTCATCGCAATCATCTTCGTCGTTCCAATCACCACCGTCCCGATATCCTATATCACAACCAGCACCACCACCTCCACCACCAGCTTCAATTCGAACATATTAGTAGTAACCTATTTTCGTTTGAGAGATAATTTCGTGGAATCAGCAAGAGGGATTTTTTTTTTGTTGGAGATTAGTCGAAGAATCAACTGAGATCCAGAGAAATTATCAGTAGTTTATCATCAAGATTCCAGAGAGATCTCACCTAAGTATCCAATTTCTGGTAATTTAATTATTATTTTTAGATTAGATCTACATATTTGGGTCTAAATTCATGAGTTTAAATCAAGCTCATATTTGGTAGTTTTTAAGTTTTGGGTTGATCGAATTAAGTGTTTTTGGTTTTTGTTTTTTTAATCAAAATCACCTCAAACTGTGTATATTATTAGTATAATGTGAACTGTTTTTTTTTTCCGGATGTTGGAGCAGTGGTTTTGGTGGTTGTTGGTGTGGTAGTGGTGGTGGTGGATGATGTTGTAGTGGCGGTTGTCGAATTTAGTTCAGACTACACTGGTAGTTATAGTAGTTTCTGTGATGATTCTGCTGAAATGCATTTTATTTTTGTGTTTATGATGTTGAATCTTTCTTTGTCGTGTCTTATATAATTGAATTCCTGGGAAGTATTATTTATGAAGCCCAGGGAATCACACATTTAGGTAGGGATAAATGAAGCTTGGGTTCCTATCCTAGTGGATTTTCATAGTTTAGCATGTTGATATGTATGCATTTTTATAGGTTTCGCAGTTATTACCAATCTTAGTAATATGGGAAATCTGATTCTATTCAATAGGTATTGAGAGTGCTTTGCTTCAGGAGTTTACTGTGATGGCTGCTACTTCGTAAATTTTTTTAACAATGTTGAGAACGAGACCTCTAGGCAAGAGGTGGAAGCTGCTTTAGAGCATAACCCGAATGCATTCCGGCCAAAGATTGCTAGTAGTCCTCGTGGGGGTTTTGAAGTTAAGGTATACTGTCGAACTCATTGAATTTTTAGACAATGTGTTTATGGGTTCTTACTTGTTATGCTGTTAGATATTAATGGCTGGTTTGGAATCAAATATGATTAAAAGTGTGTTGTAGTGACCATCTTTTGTCCTAATTAATTTTGTTGTATCATCATGATCTGCTGAAGCAGAAATTTAGTGATTACTCTAGTGAAATTTGAATATGGATTTTGTTTGCCGGGTTTTTTTATTTGTAGTTAAATTACTTGCCAAACATTGTTGAACTGTTGGTTGAAAGTTACTGGGACAACTTGAGAAAGTTGCTCTCACTTTTGGAGGAAACTTTAGCTAGTTGGTTCCAGTTCAGAGGCAACTTGGGCAGGTTGATTCCAGTTTGGTGGCAACTTGAGCAAGTTGCTTCTAGTTTTTGGAGACAACTTGTGGTAGTTGCTTCTATTTCTGAAGACAACTTTTGGTAGTTGCTTCCATTTCCAGAGACAACTTTTAGTAGTTGCTTCCAATTGAAGTATTCTTTCAATCACTCATTTTGGTCTCAACATTGACAATATCTTCCCAAATGGATGTTAGTGCACCTACAGATAACAAGCTAGATAGAGCAACAACAGTCGTTGCTTCTTCAAGTGGCACAGGTCTTTCTTGTAGCTCCTACAAGTACCAGCACAGGTCCTACACAAGAAAACATAGGTGATCCATCCCCTGACCCATTTCAAAATTGTACGAATAGGTGGATTTTTATATCCAATTAATAATAAATTTATAGTCACTTGTTTTCCATCTGTCTAGTTTATTTATTATCCATTCATTTATATACCGCCCACCGTCTACTTGGTGTCTAACGTTGTACTCTTTAGCAGCATTGGCAGAGGTGATTACTGAAGCAGGGACCGGTCAAGCACAAGAAAGTAATCAAGAATGTGGTTGATAGACATTACATGGCTTTGGTGGTTCAGCTCATGTGAGAGAGATGACAAAAAAAGTTGGTTGGTAACAAGTACATCTTTGTCATGGGAGGATGCTACAGTTCTTAAGCCAGATATGATATATTCATGATAGGAGTCGTTTGTTGTTTCTAGTATATGGTATTGATTTTCATGTTGATGTATTGTTGGTCTCTTGAACTCTATTTCTTCAGCAATCTAGTGTTCTGCTTGATGTTATTTTTCTTTTTTGTTCTTTGTTTTGTTGAGCATCAAACCGGGGTTCTTGATAGTAGGTGGCAGTAAGAGTTTGGGTTTAGTTGAATTTTCTTGGAAACTTATGATGTGTTAACAACTTTTTACTTACTTAATAAAAGATAGTATTTTTGTAAACGTGTGCAGATTTTTCTTTTGAATGCATTTTATCATGTTCTCTAAATTTTTCTCCTAGATTCGGAGTCAACTTGCTCAAGTTGTCTCTAGAAATGGAGTTAACCAGTATAAGTTGTCTTTGGATCTTCATGTATAGACTTGAAGCAAAGTAGAGTTTCCAGTCAAAGATTAGACAATCTCCACGTAATCTGTCGACAACCAAGTCCTCTTCGCACTTCGTAAGTACTTCTCATCTTATTGATGCTGCAACAAAATCACATAAAAATGAAAATTGCTGAAAATATACTACAGTAATTCAAATGTCTCTATATATGACGGTAACCATATACGAAAGCTTACAGTAAGAGAGTATCACCGCCGGATACCACCACCTCAGACATCCAAGTTTATCAAATTCATTTCATTACCATCATAAATAATCCAAAATCAAGTAACATACTAACTCAATTTCAGCAAGGAACTAATGCAATTCACGAGGGGGGCGCCGCCCTCTTGTAAGAAATACATCAATGTGAAAAGCTAATACGGAGGGGGGCGCCGCCCTCTTGTAAGTAACATACTAACTCAATTTCAGCAAGGAACTAATGCAATCGAGTACACAATGAAAACCTGCAAAAAAGAATGTAACTACATATATAGAAGCAAGAAAGTTTACTAGCCCAAGTTATCTCCAAATACGGAGGCAACTAGCCTAAGATGTCTCCAACAAAATAGAGTACATGAATATAAGTTGCTAAAATGAATAGAGCCAACTAGCCCCAAGTTGTCTTCAAAAGTGAAAGCAACTAGCCCAAGTTGTATCCAAATCTAGAAGCAACTTGTTCAAGTTGTATCCAAATATGGAGGCAACTAGCATAAGTTGTCTTCGGATATGGAGGCAACTAGCACAAGTTGTCTCCAAAAGAAAAATTATACACAATTGAATGAACCTGGCGTGAGTCGAACACACATCTTCTGACATATAGTCAGTTGTGCTACCATTGCACCACAGATTCGTCAATACAAAACAACATATCAAAATCACATCCAATAGACAGATTAATAGTAATAAAGAACAAAATTATCCCAAAATTATCCACAGATTCATGATGTTACTTAGGCATCCATTCACAGCACATATATATACAAAACCAACATTTGCGAAACCAAAAGTTAATGAAACAGAAAATACTATCTACCTAAGTTTCGAAACTTACTTGAGTTTCTTGTTCCAATGCGGATCAAGCACAGTGTTTGTGTGACTACCTTTTCATCCACCACTTTCTAAAACAACAAAGCATTCTGAATTGGTAAATGAACACAAAACCAAAAAATTAATTTCCTCACATCAACAACTCTACGCAGCTCCGAATACTAACTAAGCAAACCTAATTAAGGTAAATATTATTTCGAAATTAACCCAAATTTGGTCCAACCCACAAATGTCAATTGAATGTGTCATTTGCTTATTCCTGTATCTGTTAAGTTGCTGATTAGAAATAAAAATAATAATTTGAAATTTGGCTTACTTTTACAACAATGAACTAAGTGGGAATTTTGTCGAACAGTTATAGATATACCTTCCACCAGCCTAAACTTTGTCCAATAGAAGTGGTGGAGATTGACAAAAGACTAAATCTATTTGAAACACCAATGAAATCGGTGAATCAAACAAATTTTTGAAGATAAATCGTGTACCGAACCGTAAAAAATCGAAATCAATTGAAATGAAAACTGAATTGAGACATAAAATCGATATCAAATGAAGTGAAAATTGAATTGAGACATAAAATTGATGCTTACCTTTGATTTGATAATATCATCGTCGAAGATCCACAGTAGATCCATTTCTAAAACCTAATTGTCTCATTTTTTTCGTTTCTGTGTGTGTTTCAGTCAGATTTGATCTTTTAGATCATGTAATAATATTAATCCACTAGTTTCTTGATCGATTTGGTGTTTAAATTCCGAAGATTTGATCCGTTTCTTCGATTTTTGATGATCTATTTCAGTTTTGGGCAGTTCGCCTGGAGAGAGAGAGTGACGGAGAGACGGAGAAATGAAATAACGCAGATTAATTGTTTTGGTAATGGTTATGTCTATTTATCCAGGGATATTTTGGTAAACTAGCAATCCGGGTTTGGGCTCCCAGAAGGTTAGGGGTATATTTTAAATTTGAAAGGGTATATTTCAATAGGTCCTATAGTAGGGGTATATAGATAATGTTCCCTAAGAAGGGAGTAAACGGCGATACTTAGTACACCGATAAGAAAAGTAAAGCAAACACATCTTCTATAATATGACGGTGGAAGAATGCGTCACCAGTATCACCGTGCATGTGCACAAAGAGAAAGATGCTTTACATATTCAAATCAAAACAAAATTTAAGAAACTTGTTGATCTATGTCCACAACAGAAACAAATAATTGTTAGCGTATAAAACAAGAGTTGTGCCGGACACACAACGATTTTCCACTTCGTTTTCCACCGAAATGGATCCAACGGAAAGCACTTAGCGTGCATTGCATCGTGATAAGGATGGGGCATAAGTGGGCCCCCATCGATTGTCTCTCCCAGTGTAAACTTCGGTGATAAATCGAAGTGAGTCTAGACTTTCCGATAAAACAAAAGGAGTAAAACAAAAGGACAAACAGTACAATCCTGTTCATCAACACCCGCTGTTTGTTTTGATCTGCGTGATCCGAGATCACATACAAACTCTTTCCATATGATTTGTGTACCTTAGAAATCTACAATAAAACGGATGGAAAAACTATTAGAATCCTTTCAATAAACTAGAAACGAAAAAAATATATCAAACTAAAAGAGAGTTAGATATAGATGTAGTTAATCTTCCATGTTTCCTTGGATAGAGCAAACGTGCGTGATAACGTCTTGTGATATAGAATAACAAGAGAAGAAGACACAAAGTAAAGGGAGAAAAGAAGAGAGATTTCTTATTTATGTGTGTATAATACAATGTTTAAGCCTTTATTTATATAGATAGAAGACTTGGTGTCCAAGATATATAAACCCTAAACTTAAACACGAAGGGCATCTTAGTAAATAAACTTGATTTATAACAGTGGTCTATTTATTATTTTTCCCTCAATCTGGTTGGGATATTATATTAGAATGCAATAGTGTCAATCGATGTAGTACGTACAAGAGGAATGCAGGAGGTGAGAGAAGTTTATAATGTTGGAAAAAAAAAAAACGTGTTTAACCATGGACTTTGACTTGCCCACAAAATGTTTTTTCCTTGTGAATAGTTAAAACATTAGTCCCACATAGGTGAAAATCTAAACAATTTTAGACTTAAATACCATAGAATTGGGCTATAAGGGCAGGCCCTTTGGGCACTTAGCCTTTTGTGCGATTGGGAAGACTTAGACTATGGCTAGGGGTCCCTTTCCCGTACGCGCGGTGGCTTCGCACGAAGCACGCACGCCGCCGTCCGTCCGGCCGGTCGGTCGGGCTGGGTCCGGTCCTGGTGTGGGTGTGGGTTCACTAGATCTTATCTTTTGCTTTGAAATTTCGTACGCGTTTCCACACATGTGAAAGAATCTTACCTCCTTGTCTGTACGTGTTTGGCTTGGCCTCTTTGTCCGATCGACCAAAAAGCAAAATTGCTTTTCTTCGCAAAAGCTAAAGTCGTTTTTAGTAAAAGCTAAAGTCGTTTTCCAAAAGCTAAAATCGTTTTTCGCAAAAGCTACACTGCTCCATGTCTTACACCTGTCTTCAACAAAACATTACCAGTATTTTCTTATACGCATGGGTTTTCCTTGGCGTTTTTTCTCTTGTCTTGCTTAATCGATTTTTGCTATAAATAGTGAAGAGTTTCTCACTTCACAAAACACACCAAGAGAAGCTTTCTCTTCTCTTCTTCTTCTTCCTCTCTTTCTCGTTTTGTTAACAGAGTTCTTAAGTTTTTTGAGAAATAAAAACTTTCAGTTTTCTCTCTCTTGGAGTAACTACTTTTCCAGTGCTGCCAAGTTCTTAGGGTACCTTCCTTGTATGCTACATCGAGAGGTACTAGCGGTAGTTGTATCCCGGAGGTGACTCGCCAACCGCTATAGCATCTCGGAGGAGTAGCAGGCGATATTGCCTTTAGGTCAGCGTATTTATACGTGCCTCTACCTGTTCCTGTTACCATTGTTTGAGCATCACCAACAACATCAGTGAAGCATGGGATTGAGCTAAGTATATTCTTCACATCTCTTTCATTATTGTTACATTGTTTCCAACATATAATAGAGGCATTGGAAAACTAGATGAATGTTGCAGTGGTGGTGGGTTCAGAATAATTGGAAACAATCGTGTAATTAGGTTTACATAGTAGTAATTAGTATATGAATTCCGTGCATAAAAATTCGGTTAATAGTGAAGAAAGAAAAGATAGTGAGTTTACACATTAGTTTTACAAATATATTCACAAAATCTTAAATGAACACAACCGTAAACGGACGGAACCACATGCCATGATGGTTGAAGAGTTTAGTAGCGTTCATTCTCTACAAGTGATTTTGTCATAAAATTAAATCATGCATGGTTAACAAGTGGTTACATTTCTAAAAGACATCAAGAGCGACTTTGTCATGATTCTAATAGCCCGTTCGGCTGGGAGAATTAGAATCTTAGGAATTCAATTATGGGGTAATCCAATTCTTGGAATTGCATTCCACGGAATTTGATTCCAATCCAAAAAATTCATGTTCGGTTGAGATAATTCAATTATCTTTGTATACCCCGGAATCCAATTCCATTGCATCATTGGACCAATTCAATGGAAATCTATCGTTTTGGAGGGAATTGGATTCTTAGGAATTGAAATTCCCATTTACACCGAGTTCATTTGCCCCGTTCAAGAATTGGGCACATTCCCTAGGAATCCAATTCTCCCAACCGAACGGGCTGTAATAAGTATAATGAAAAGCCTTGTATATGTTTTCTTCATCATCTTCTTCCGCCTTTATAGTTACTAAAACAAAAATTTCCTTTAAATAATTTCATTCCGTTCTTATTTTTAACAAGACATAACTACTGTTGCATCTTCGTAAAAGTTCTAATTTCTGTGTGTTTTGTTCTCAACATTGGTTAACTCCCAATCTCCATAAACCCATGTTATCTCTAATGTGTTCTTATCAAATTCCTTTAATTTTCTTTTGATTACGTTGTAGCGACCCAAAATCCAGCTACTTAAAAATCTAAGAGATGATACTACAATGTGAGGCATAAAGGATATAAATCATTTATTTAAGAATTAATTTAGAATTTCTAAACAAATATTAACTGTTAGAGCATGGCTCGGTAGAACCCACCAAGTGTTGGTATGTCAAGTTTGGTTGTCATATTTTAGTGAATCAAAACTCATGTTAAGAGGCGCTTGATTATGTACTAGAGTCAACTTCGTATAGGTTAGCTTTAAAGTATTAGGATATGAGCCATTACAAGTATTGCAAAGTCTTGAAGATGTGAAGAAGCAAGGAGCTACAACGACAACAATCATCCTTACACTTGAGGTTAGTGATATTTGACTTGAACCTGCTTCATTCCCTAACGTATCTTTCAAGTCGTGCATATTGAAAACATAAATGCGAAGCATATTTGAACTCTAGATAGACATAGTATTAAGGAATACAATACGAGGTTTATTGCTTAACCATTAAACTTTGTAGATAAGACATCGCCATAATCATTTGAATGCTATTGTGATTATGTATGGGTATGAGGTGAGGATTTCATCCTAGGGAACAATGTTTACATGTGTTCTAAGGAAGTAAGTTCATAAACTTGTTTGTGAACCGAAAAGGAAATTGTCGTGTGTTATTGGTTTTGTTATTCATTGCATATCTTATGAACAACCAATATGTGTGATTGAGTATAACCGCTCACAACTTGTTTGTGTTCTTGGTAGAACTATTCACAAAGGCCTGACTTATGTATTGGTATGACTTTTATTAGTAAAACAGATCTTAAGTAATCACCTGAGATGGTATGATCGTGTTTGTGTTTTGTTTGACCAAATATGGGAAAGGAGAACCGATCCTAGTAAGAGGTGCAGTACATCACAAAGGGGAACCGATCCTTGTATGGGGTACAACAAGGTTTATAGCAGAAAGGGGAACCGATCCTATGGACATGTGCAACACGTTTTTAGGCAAAGGGGAACCGATCTTATGGACATGTGCAACACATATAAGTTAGATACCATATATATGTGGGAACCGATCTTATTACCTAGTCAACCGAATTTTGGAAAGCTAGTGTGACTATGCACAGTACTCACATGGAGGTAGAACCGAAACTTGTTTGGTAGAACCGCTGATTCCATGATTGTGATTGAATGTTGGTTTGATCAATCACATAGTTCTTGAAAGTCAGATGAACCAATTCTAAACTTGTTTGGAGGTGTGTCAAATCGTTTTCAAGGTTGTAAGTGTGAAAGAGAACTTACGAAGTAAGGATGTCGACATACTTTGAACACGTGCTGTGAACGTTTATTTCTTTAATTGTTCAAAGATATTCCTTAACGGCTAAGGGAAGAGAATCCCAGGATCGAAACATAAGTAAGTTAAGAATCTTTTAATTAAGGTTATTAATTTCATTTTGTAGGGAAATACAAGAATTAGTAATATGCATTTAATAATTAGATTTTCTGAGAGATTTCGATCATTATTTTTGGACAGAGCATTTCCAGGAATTATGGAAACCGAATTTGTGCTTTAATGAATATCTTGAGAATATTTTCGGTTTTGGAAATTCCTTGGTGTCCAAACTTCCTTGTCTATAAATACTTGAAGTTTTCCTTTCTAGCAAACTAATCCTTCGTAACTAATCCTTTGTTGTTGTTACTGGTGTAGTCGCCTATTCAGAGAGGAAAGTAACCTAATTAGGCGAAATCTCTTACGGACGCTCAGTTTAAAGTCTCCTTTGGGATTGAGAAGCTCTAGCGTGTACCGTTTGTGGGAAACTAGATAATTGTGGTTTATCTTTTGTTTTCAATTGATTTGATTGACTAACGGTGGTTGAAATCTGATTGCACCTAGTTTGTTTATTCTTGAGGATCTTCTCTTCTGATATAAGATTCACTCAAACTAGTTCGTAGTTTCACGTGGATCTTTAGATCGTTGTTAGTTCTAAAGATGATCTTGTGATAATCCATTGTTAATGCATTCGTTGCAAGCGTGATTGATCACAAGAGATTCAAGTGATTGTGCGCAAGTTTTTATTGAAGATTTAAGACAAAGAAGATATTGAAGATCTGACTTGGGTTTTATAATCTTTGGTGTGCACAATACTTTTTTCGGTAAAAGAGGATCCAATTAATAATCGGTTTATCCTTGTGGTAGATTGGATTGATTAATTGATTAGATCGGCATCAACACAATTCTTTGGATTAAGAGTGTTGTTGGCTTAATATTAAACGATTACTTCGGTAGTTGAACATAAGATAGATCTAAGGATCTGACGAATGAGTTTATGTTAAGATAAACGGAAGAGCCTTTGTCCGAATCATATCACTTGGTTGAATAGAGTTGATACCAAACAGATTTGTTGTTCCTTTACTGTTTGGAATACGAACCAAAGGAATTGCTCCAAGTACGTGACTTATTTATAAGTTGGAGGCGTGGGAATACAGACGGAACTAGGTGAACTATAGGTTTAGTTGTTTGGTTTCAACTATACGAAGTTAGGTGTAATTTTGTGTAAGCGCTTAATCCCGAGAGTATTCAATTGGACAAGGTCCCGGGGTTTTTCTGCATTTGCAGTTTCCTCGTTAACAAAATCTTGCTGTGTTATTTACTTTATATTTCCGCATTATAATTGTTTTATTATAATTAAAGTAAATCGCACAAACGTTAATTCCTATTTACTTGATAAGCAATCCTATTGTGTTTGGTTTAGTCCGAACCTTTGTATCAAGTACACATACTTCGTTGTTGTATTCTCTCGATCTCGTATCCATAGACAATCACACGAAGTATGAACCGATTAGTTGTATTGTCTCGACTCAGTCCATAGACAATCATTTTCGGAGAAAGGACTTATAGGTAGGATAAGTTTTACCTTGAGGTATTTTTGGGGGTACCCTCGCCTTTTCAATTGGTATCAGAGCAGGCAAACACGAAAATATCTAACAATTTATGTTTGGTGCGATCCAACCTATAAGAATTGAATCTAATGAATGATTCAGTTAACGTAAAGCAAGACATCAAGAGTTGTGAATTAACACTTGATGATGGCACCTACGATTCAATATCTGAAGAAATCATCTCTGAGATTCTACGAGACAAGTTAATCTTGTTAATAATGTGGAAACCAATGACGACCGGAAAATACATGTACAAGAAGGGTTAGATGGAATTTCCGATGATGATGACTCAGATTTTGAACAAGAAGTAGAAGAGGATATCTCAGAATACTCTAAACTCATTGAACCTTTGAAAAATGAAAAGCTGAGAACTTCAGATTTTCTTGGTTTTATAACTCCTCTTTGTCGTGAGAACAAGAAATTGAAGAAAGTTTTTCAAGGATATTATATTGGTTACCAAAACAGTGATTATCTTCTTAAAGATCGTACAAACGATTTAAATTTTAAGAAATTAGAATGTGAAAATCTTCGAAGAGAACTGTTTTTGTCGGAAAACAAACGTGCTGAATCGGAAGCAATGTTTAATTCTCGACAAGTACAGGGTCTTGAAGAAAAAGCCAGTGCTAGTCTCTCTCAAACAAAATTGTTAGAGAAAGAGCATGATGTTTCTCTTGAAAAAATTCACTTGTTGGAAGAGAAACTTGTTGAATCTGATACAAGGATTAACTCTCAACAAACGAGTTTTGAAGAGAAAGAAGGTGTATATCTCTCACGAGAAAAACGCCTTGAGGCTGATCTAGCCGATGATCTTGATAAAATTAAGATGTTGGAAGAAGAAAATTTGGAACTGAAAAAATCCAATGAAAGCTCAAACAAGTTAACCTCAATGTTAGAAGCAAGTAGAAATCATCGTGATACACAAGGATTGGGCTATAAGGGAATAGATGTCTCAAATATTAGAAAAGAGGTAAACTTTGTTAAAGCTACAAATTCTTCCCAATCAGAGGCTTTCACTGATGACAAAGATGCTCATATTTCTTGTAAAGAAGAGAAGTCTGTCAAGTCTAAGAATAGTGTTCAACCAGCGATAATCAAAGAAGGCATTTCTGCTAATGTCAAGAAAGCAACAACGTTGAACAAAGAATAGAAGAAGAAGAAGAAGAAGAAGAAGAATAAGAAAACTCGTCGAGCTCCAATGCAAGAGGATCCTCAAAAAGGTAACATCAAAACTCATACTTCGTATATTTATACTAAGCATTGTTATTATTGTGGTAATAAAAGACACTTGCAATGGGGATGCAGAGTTCGTAAGATGCAAGATGCACTTTCTTTTGTATCAAACGAATTGGCTAAGTTTTCTCCTCATAAGAACTCAGATCGTTATTGTCCTAAGTTTAGGCAAAATAATTATTATAATGATAGTTCAAATTTTGCATATCACTCGACAAGGTCATATCATAAAAGACCCGAATATAGAAAGAGAGATAACTTTGTAAATGCAAAGACAAGATCTGATGTTCCAAATTGGAGAAAGGGTGTTTCGTAAAATATTCAAAAGGACAATGATCCTAATGGTATGAAGGAGAAAGCTGCTCCTGCGAAACCCAACTCTAAATGGGTCCCTAAGTCCTCCATAGACAAGAAGGGACCAAAAGTTAGTCACAAGAATGACTCTCATCTGTTAATTGTTGATGACAATAATTACAAGAGTTTTCTTGAAAGACTAAAGAGAGACATCATGTCTGAATTCTCTTGTACTAGTGGACGTTGTGATAATGACACTCTTCATCACAAGTCAAAGAAGAAAAACAAGAGATGGAACAAGAGAAAACAAACCAAGCAAGAGGTCAAGAATGATGATTCCATCTTAGTCACTCGTGAAGAACAAGACAAGGATCAACTCAACACAACCTAGTTGTGTTAGAATGTGCATGCTCACCTTAGTGCTCAATCTTTTTAAAGGTGAGGAAAGCACATGAAAATCGAGCACATGATCTGTCGATTATTATATGACTAATTAACATCTTTAGGGAGGTTTATTTTCTTCTATACTCATACTTTCTCTATCTATATTTGAGTTTTGATAGAAACGGTAATTTTGAGTTTATGATGTTGATATCTACAGATCATATATGTGTAGCTCTTTTTTTTTACGGTTAAAACGAGCCAAAAATCACTAAATTCGGACATCGTATGCAAAAGTTATGTCAAAACAGTTTAGTGTTGTGGTCTGTCACAAGTAACTATTGGGAACCGATCCTAGTACCATGTCATGGTGAGGGAACCGATCCTAGTGAGAGGTCCCCTTACGAAGAAGTGTAAAACTGTTTTTCCCATAACTTCTTCGTCCGAACTCGGAATGACCTCATTCTTTTTGCATTGGTTTTGTAATTCAATTTCCTAAAAGATTGAGGTAATTGCAATACTTGATTTTATGTTGAATATTTATGGTGTATTGCAAATTGGTTTATGGGATATTTGATTTCGGTTTCACTACCTTAATATTCGATCTCATAATGTTGTGAACCCTTATGGTTTGGGTGACTTTTTGATTTAGTAGGATTAAGTTATAGCCCATGATGGTAGGCTTTATCAAAGGATCATGAGGAGTTATGGTAGAAACAATATGTGAAAAAGTCACAATATGTTGAATCGGTTTTGGTTTAGCATAAAAACATATGTGTTTCGACGATTTTTAACTTTTGCTTGCAATTGTTAAAACCGGTTTTCAACCTTTCTCTGGTAAAGGTTGAGGGTTGTTGTTATTCTTTTGTTTTGGAATAAGGATGACAACTAAGATGATATTTCGATATCAATTCTCCCTGGACGAAGATGCAAACATATTGGAGAAGTGGATGCGAAATTTGAGGTAACAATCTTGTTAGTTAATTGTTTTCCTATTTAAGAAAAGCCTGAGTTTATATTATATATATTTATTGCCTTTTCTTAACAAAATTTCGGTACAATTGATGTTTATTCCATGATGTGTGTGATTCAATTGGTTCCGGTTAAGAAAAACTATTGTTATCTTTCTTTATTGTGTGGTATCAATTGTTTAGGCTTACGAAATTTCGGTACAATTGATGTTGTGTGTGATTCAATTGGTTCCGGTTAAGAAAAACTATTGTTATCTTGCTTTTGTATGGTATCAATCGTTTAGGCTTACAAAATTTCGGTGCAATTGCGGTGCTTTTAATGTCTATGTTGTTTAAATTGCTTCCGGTTGAGGAGAATAATTATGCAAGTTGATTTATTTTGGTTTGTATGAATTATTTATGGCTTAACGAAATAAAAGGTGTACGGGATGAGTTGTTTAGTCCAATTCGATTCCGAATAAGAGAAACTAAGTTAATTCTGATCTTAGTTAGACTTATCAAAGTGAGGTTTCGGTTATTCAAGTCTAATCGAATGCCTTAACAAGAAATGCTAGTTAACTAACCTGGTACTTATCTTGTTTAAAATTGAAAGGTCTAAGTTTATGGATAATTAGAACCTGATGAGAAAAATAGAGTTTATCTTTATTTTGGTCTTATCGAATTAAGCGGTTGTTTTTGAACAATCAGGTTAGCAAAGGGACTAAAGTGCTTAGTTGATTTTTGGTTTGCTAAACTAAATTGGAAAAATTGTTTCGTACAATTGTTTCCTTGGTAACATATCAAAATAAAACTACTTGTAGTTTCGGTTTTGATATTGGTTATCGTAACATGATGTGGAACCCTCGTGGCCTAACTCTATAGGTTTGCAAGTCTATTTTGAGATTTGTAAGATTGTTTTCGTGTTGTCCTTTATTTTTTCGCTTCTTTGTCATTTTTGTGACAAAAAGGGGGAGAAATATATGGAGTAAACAGGTGATACTAGCATTGATTTTATATTGATTGGTATCGCTAAGGAAAAGAACAATGGTGCTTGAACGTTTATCTAACGAAAGAGTGAAAGCACAGACTAAGGGGGAGTAACATGTCATATGAATTGGTATAACAAAGACGTGCGGATTGAATATCTACCTATCTTCCTTAGGGGGAGTATTAGCTTTGTTATTATAATGTCAACAACGGCATTTTCAAGGATTGGATGTAAGCAGTTTTACTGTGCTGTTGAATCGGGAATCAAGCGGATGTGTAATGAATTCTTGTAATTTGTTTATCCATATGATGTAAGAGTTTTGTCACTAAAATTTACAAAGGAGGAGATTGTTAGAACATGGCTCGGTTGAACCCACCAAGTGTTGGTATGTCAAGTTTGGTTGTCATATTTTAGTGAATCAAAACTCATGTTAAGAGCCGCTTGATTATGTACAGAGTCAACTTCGTATAGGTTAGCTTTAAAGTATTAGGATATGAAACATTACAAGTATTGTGAAGTCTTGAAGATGTGAAGAAGCAAGGAGCTACAACGACAAAAATCATCCTTCCACTTGAGGTTAGTGATATTTAACTTGAACGGTTTCATTCCCTAACGTATCTTTCAAGTCGTGCATATTGAAAACATAACTGCGAAGCATATTTGAAATCTAGATAGACATAGTATTAAGGAATACAATACGAGGTTTATTGCTTAACCATTAAACTTTGTAGATAAGACATCGCCATAATCATTTGAATGCTATTGTGATTATGTATGGGTATGAGGTGAGGATTTCATCCTAGGGAACAATGTTTACATGTGTTCTAAGGAAGTAAGTTCATAAACTTGTTTGTGAACCGAAAAGGAAATTGCTAGGTGTTATTGGTTTTGTTATTCATTGCATATCTTATGAACAACCAATATGTGTGATTGAATATAACCTCTCACAACTTGTTTGTGTTCTTGGTAGAACTATTCACAAAGGCCTGACTTATGTATTGGTATGACTTTTATTAGTAAAACCGATCTTAAGTAATCACCTGAGATGGTATGATCGGGTTTGTGTTTTGTATGACCAAATATGGGAAAGGGAAACCGATCCTAGTAAGAGGTGCAGTATATCACAAAGGGGAACCGATCCTTGTATGGGGTGCAGCAAGGTTTATAGCCGAAAGGGGAACCGATCCTATGGACATGTGCAACACATATAAGTTAGATACCATATATATGTGGGGAACAGATCCTAGTACCTAGTCAACCGAATTTTGGAAAGCTAGTGTGACTATGCACAGTACTCACATGGAGGTAGAATCCAAACTTGTTTTGGTAGAACCGTTAAACCCATGATTGTGATTGAATAATGGTTTGATCAATCACATAGTTCTTGAAAGTCAGATGAACCAATTCTAAACTTGTTTGGAAGTGTGGCAAATCGGTTTCAAGGTTTTAAGTGTGAAAGAGAAATTACAAAGTAAGTAAGGATGTCGACATACTTTGAACACGTGTTGTGAATGTTTATTTCTTTAATTGTTCAAAGATATTCCTTAACGGATAAGGGAAGAGAATCTCAGGATCGAAACATAAGTAAGTTAAGAATCTTTTAATTAAGGTTATTAATTTAATTTTGTAGGGAAATGCAAGAATTAGTAATATGAATTTACTAATTAGATTTTCCGAGAGATTTCGATCATTATTTTTGGACAGAGCATTTCCAGGAATTATGGAAACCGAATTTGTGCTTTAATGAATATCTTGAGAATATTTTCGGTTTTGGAAATTCCTTGGTGTCCAAACTTCCTTGTCTATAAATAATTGAAGTTTGCCTTTCTAGCAAACTAATCCTTCGTAACAACAAACTTCCTCTTTTTTGTTGTTACTGGTGTAGCCGCCTATATTCGGAGAGGAGAGTAACCTAATTAGGCGAAATCTCTTGCGGCCGCTCAGTTTAAAGTCTTCTTTGGGATTGAGAAGCTCTAGCGTGTATCGTTGGTGGGAAACTAGATAATTATGGTTTATCTTTTGATTTCGATTGATTTGATTGACTAACGGTGGTTGAAATCTGATCTAGTTTGTTTATTCTTGAGGATCTTCTCTTCTGATATAAGATTCACTCAAACTAGTTCAGAGTTTCGACAGGGATCTTTAGACTGTTGTTAGTTCTAAAGACGATCTTGTGATAATCCATTGTTAACAGACTCATATCTGTGCGTGATTGATCACAAGAGATTCAAGTGATTGTGTGCAAGTTTTTATTGAAGATTTAAGAAGATTTGAAGACAAAGAAGATATTGAAGATCTGACTTGGGTTTTATAATCTTTGGTGTGCACAATACTTGTTTTGGTAAAAGAGGATCCAATTAATAATCGGTTTATCCTTGTGGTAGATTGGATTGATTAATTGAGTAGATAGGCATCAACACAATTCTTTGGATTAAGAGTGTTGTTGGCTTAATCTTAAACGATTACTTCGGTAGTTGAACATAAGATAAATATAAGGACCTGACGAAGGAGTTTATGTTAAGATAAACGCAAGAGCCTTTGTCCGACTCATATCACTTGGTTAAATAGAGTTGATACCAAACAGATTTGTTGTTCCTTTACTGTTTGGAATACGAACCATATGAATTTTTCCAAGTACGCGACTTATTTATAAGTTGGAGGCGTGGGAATACAGACGAAACTAGGTGAACTATAGGTTTAGTTGCTTGGTCTCAACTATACGAAGTTAGGTGGAATTTTTTGTAGCGGCTTAATCCTGAGAGTATTCAATTCTGGACAAGGTCCCGGGTTTTTCTCGCATTTGGCGGTTTCCCTCGTTAACAAAATCTTGCTGTGTCATTTACTTTATATTTCCGCATTATAATTATTTTATTATAATTAAAGTAAATCGCACAAACATTAATTCCTATTTACTTGATAAGCAATCCTATTGTGTTTGGTTTAGTATGAACCTTTGTTTCAAGTAAACATACTTCGTTGTTGTATTGTCTCGACTTAGTCCATAGACAATCACTTTCGGAGAAAGGACTTATAGGTAGGAAAAGTTTTAGCTTGAGGTATTTTTGGGTACCCTCGCCTTTTCATTAACCCAAATCTAAACCCTCTCTGAAATATATACAAGAATTCCTCTCAGATGATGCATATATAATAGTGATTTATACAACAAAATAAACATAGCTGAAGCTAATAACCAACTAGCGAACTCAACTCCTCGAAGCTTCCAAGACTTGAAAAGCCATCGCCATGTGCACAACTTGATCTGTCTCTGAAACTGAAAGTGGGAATTGGGTGAGCACATCATCGCGAAGGGTGCCAAGTAGAAACAACAACTAACTTTCAAGTAATCACTAACATGATCTGAAGACAATGTAGGTTTGCTGAAAACCGATAAAACGCGGAAAACAGATAAAACGTATTAAGATAATAAGTTGTGCGTAAAATATAATTTCTACCAACCAATCATCCCGCACACATTCACAACAGTAATAATAGTTGAGCAACGTAATCTTTTGGAGTATTAAGGCGTGACTCTTGTGGATTCTTCAATGATCATTAAAGCGCCCTGAGATTTGCGTCCCCGTAATCAGATAATATTTGTACCTTACCAGTACCTCATTTTACGCACACTCTACATAGAAAGTATTCAAAGAAAACTAATGAGGGCAATAGTATATCCGACTGAAAGTCTAAATTCATGGGATGCCATAACATCCCAAAAATAAGTCCAACAACCACATACAATATTCCCAACATCCTTCTCTCTAAATACCTAAACAAATTATAATAGCTTTTTCAAAGTAAATCTAAAATAACAGTAAACATTCATCCATACAAAATTGTTCCCTCTTTGATAATAATATTGGATTTTTTTGCGCTCCTAGATAGGATAATATTGGATGCTTTTACGCCCCTACACAAGTGCTTAAAATATAGGTATAAAGAGTTGTGAAGGAACTTATTATATAGGCCACAAAAATGAATTTCTTTTTCCCATAACATTCATAAATACAATTAAAGCGTTTAGATACTTTCCAGTCAATGGAAAGAAGAAACTTTTGAAATTAAATAATTGCTCGCAAAGCACAAATGTTAGTTGTTTCTGAAGATCCAATCCCATCCCAAAATGTAAAACAAATCTAGTTTGTATTACACACATATAATACATGCATACACATATCATACAGTAACAAAGATATGGATGAATTTCACAAAAGATAGATTTGTAAAAAAATAATGAATACAAGAGAGTTCGTTATCGATTCCCACCTCTTTTGATGACAAGCCTCGCTTACCTCAAGATCCTCAATCTGTTGGTTCATCGTTTGGATCGATCGTTGTTATTAAAGAGTGACTGTTAATCACACAAGCACTCTAAGAATTAGCCAATAGGCTCGTACAAGGTTCGTAACATAATATCATACAAGTTTCCAGTTATGGGCTAAGTCAAATATCCAACGGTTCTAATTTTATTAATGGTTCTATAACATGGTAGTTAATGTTCTAGACATAAACCAATATATAGTTATCCAAATGGGGTCAAATTGGGTGTCATTAGAAAGCCCTCGAAAAACCCTACAACTTTTTAAAACCAATATACACTTATCCACTGAAGCGACCCGCTACCCATTTACCGATTCATCGGGTCAACCTACGACCCGACCCTTACTCGGTCCACGACCCGAATGGTATGACTCACTAACTAGGTCTCTGACTCAGAGTGAGTCAGACAGCTGACTCGTTCATCTTCTTCACTATCTTTGAAATCTAATTTAAGAGATATTCTATAACCTACCTAGAACTCAGCTCAAGAGGTCATCTTCTAGGGTCAATAGCTAGATTACAGTCTATAAATCTAATTTAAACAATATACGGTTCCTCAGATACACGGCATCACCCTATACAACTTTTGCGTAATGCATATTTTTTAAATCCAACTTTAATCTACCTAGAAAAGCTCTTACTTATGGTCACTTGTGGCTGTTTACACAGAATTACAGTTTCAACGGGTCATTTTCGAGGAAGCATAACTCACTCAATTTTAAACCAAATGAAACAAACTTTATATGCACAGAACCACCACCTGGCGTACTACAATTTTTTTTTATAGATCTAAGTCTAGTTAGATCACTAAGATACTTAATTATGTCTCTACATATAGGACAGTGACACAAAACCCATAAAGTAATGAAATTCCGAAGGATATCGTTTGATTGATTCTAAGATATTTTCTATAACAAACACAAACCCATAACATTAAAACCATACTAGAATCATTTAAGAGGTTTCCTTGATCTCAAATATGATTAAATTCAACTCTCCATCATCATCATGAATCATCTTAATTGATTGAAGTTTCTCCTTTCTAACCAAGCTATGTCCCCTTTCACTCAAGATATCTACTAACCCTCTTTTCCTCTTCTTTACTGACATACATACTTCCCCACAATTGTTCTTGATATTTCATTCATCAATAACCAATTTAACTTGTTTGGTTTCACTTATAAGAACCCTATTTCTCCAACTCAACTATTTATCTTACTTCAAACTCTCTTTTTCTTTTCTTTCCATCCCCGCTAAAGAACACTCTATATGTACCTTCTCAACCTACACCTAATTTACACACTATGTAATTTAAATCAAATACACTATATTCACCTGACTAATTACTAACGGCATACTTGGTAGAACCTAATATATAGTCAACTGTTGTTGACTCACGTGGTCAAAGGTCAAAGTCAACTCCAACTGACTTTAGTCATACTTCGACATCCAAACTTCCGAATATTGTATCTTCGTCTTCCAATATCCGAATGACGCGTTCTAGTAGTCCATTTCCTATAACTTTTCGAGACCTATCTAACAGTACTATTTGTTTGTCCAAAATATCGTTAGATTATCTTTATAAATTATTGTTCATAATTAATTATGTCATTAGTGGCTAAATTATCTCTTGACCATCACTAGACCGTCAAATAACGTTGATTTGCTTGAGGGTATATACATACCTCTTCAAATTGTTATTTCACTACACCATTTTTAGGGATTCGCATCCAGCCAGGTCGTTGTCGACTCAATCGCACGGCAGAGTGACGTTTCAAAACACGGTGTTGCATTTTTTCGCAACTAAGATAAGCTCTGCTGTACTCTTGGTCAAGAACGGAGATTCGCAACGCATCGCGCCACAGACCCGCTTTATTCGCAACCAAGGTCTGTCGTTGCTAACCTGTTTCTAATTACAGGAATACCCCTACCTTGAACTAAAATATTATTGGTTCTGGTTCTAACTTAGCAACAAATTAAAGACGTTGCTAATATTTTGCAACATAAAAAAAAAGGTCAAGTCTTCATTGACCTGGTCAAAATCCATTTCCCCCCTGCAGTTACCCAGTTCCCCACGTTCATCATTTCCACAGATACATTCATTCATTCAACATACATTCATTCATTCATTCAACATACAAAACTGTATCAAATTATGAAAATGGATTCTTCAATTGATTGTAACAAAAAGTAAGTATTTGATACAAATGTGTTTTAAGTATCACAACAAACTAGTGTACACATCTTGCAGATCTTCTAACTTAAACTAGTGATGCAACATACATTCATTTCTAAGTTCAGTTCATGTAAAGTTACGAAATTCCTAAGTTCTTCTAACTTAAATCACTATAAGGAGATACTACATAAACTTACAAATCTTGGCAAATGCTAAGGGACCTAATGGTTGCCGCTTTCTTCTCCAACCCTAATTTTTGATCTCATTTCCAACTTCGGTCGAGTTTTCCTACAGTTGCGGAATCATAGTGGGAGAGAGAGAGGGAGTTTGTACCAAGTTCCCAGGAATCCCAACCATAGATGGCATAGTTTTGTGATTGTGCAACGAATAAGAGCGGCAGAACTTTTGAGATCCCAAGGCACTGCTGCAAAATAATCACGTGTAACAGTCATTCCATTGAGTGTGTTCAACCCAAAAATAACCGGCACCCTGAATAGATAAATATAATAAAAGAATGCAAATTCATTGACACAATGAACAATTCAACCTTGCAAAATAACAATGAAAGAGCAGATTAAATAAAAAGCATAATGTCCTGGACCATAAGGCGCTCAATTTCGTTGAACTGCTGGCGCTGATTGCTTCAGCTTTAGCAAGCCGCATTTCAATTTTAGTTGACATGACTTCATATGATGATCATTGGACTCGTTGATTGAAGAACGGTCTTCCACTTCCTAAAAGAAAATATATTGTTATAAATTCAGCAATAATAAATCATTCAAAGAATTTCTCCAAGTTTCATAAGAAGCGGGTAACAAAGCACAAAAGGATAAAATTTGGTGATAGTCATCATATTCTCTTGCTTACACAGTCCACATCCACAAGTATCATTAGGGCATTCATTAAATAAAAGGAAGGGATTCAAATTAGTTAAAATTTACACAAGAAGACACATGAATATCATTGCACAAGAATAGTTGGCTCACAACAGAATCGTTTGCAACTGATTTATTTTTCCAATAACTCAGCAAACGATATCGGTTTTCTCTGTACTAGATGCATTTATTGGAAAATAAATGGTACCTGACCATAATATTCAACACTGATGATATATTTTCTTCAAAGAAAGCTGTAACAAGGCTGGGGATGATTAAGCAATGTTTCTAAAAAGTAATGAAACAAGGGCTTCGGAGCCAAAGTTTGTACAAATAATAGTCAAAATAGGTAAGGAGAGATTCTAATTTGTGAGGGTGTTGATGGTGGATTTTCGTTCAAGGTTGAGTTTGTAAAAAACCAGAAAAATCATGCGCTGACATCTTGTAAAAGATAAAGCCATTTATAAGTGTTGGATACTCCTCACTTAATTCAGCCTTGTATTTCGTACTCATTATCGTGTGGCATGACGATCGAGTGTTACTCTTACGAGTAACACGAACCTCCAAGCACTATAATGAATCCATGTACGAAATACCCGCATGTGCCGATTCCTGTGTGTTATACTAGCCCGAGCCCTCTCTGTGTTATACTAGCCCGATTGAGCCTCTCTGGTGTGTTATACTAGCCCGATCGAGCATCCGGACTTGACCGTATCGCCTCCGGATATGATCTGATCGCAGTCATCCAACTCCACAAGCATGATTGGATGACTACAGATCAATTCCATCACCCCCCAAGGTATGGAATACACACGGCCTTTGCCTCGCTGTATATGATTGATCGCGCTTATCCAACTCCGCAAGCATGATTGGATGACTACGCATCAATTCCATCACCCCCAAGCAGGTATGGAATACACACGGCCTTAGCTCGCTAAATATGATTCGATCGCACCATCCAACTCCACAAGCATGATTGGATGACTACGATCAATTCCATCACCCCCAAGCGGTATGGAAATACACACGGCCGACCCGCATGGTCGACCATTGGCCTTTGCTTGCCAAGAAACCGTCCATACTAAGCATTATGGGCGGAAAACTTAAATTAGGGGTTTGCGGATATTACATATGTCGCAAAAACGGTCTCAACCACCGTCTTCGCAGGCATAGATGGAGGGTGTAGATGTAGACTCAAAAGGCCCTGAGCATGTCGACACAATCACCATGTGACCGCTACACGCTTGACCAATTCCACAAAGCCAACCATGGTTGGTTACAACAAAACCATCCGCCCAAAAGAGCATGGTCGCGCGGCTTTGAAAGCCAAAATTAGGTTCAAGCCATCACGCGCGTCCATCTTCTCCGACGAATGGAGGGTCACAAGATTAGATTGAGCAAGGGCCTGGTCACACCAAAGATGACCACCGTGGGCCCATCTACCTCCTCACGCGGTCGGCCAAGGCTCATCATTCCCGCCAACCCAAAACGCACGCCCAAACTCGTGCGGTTACACCTCCCAAATCCTAACCGATCTCGACCGCTCAACTTCACCGGATGATTTGAATGGCTTAGATCACGTTTTCATGGGATAACTGTATAGGTGTGAACACCAACCTACCACCTACACGGTAGTGTGATCGACCAAAACCAACCAATGTTGGTCGCTTCCGAAACGCGTGCCCAAACTAGGGAAATCACGCTGTTTCCAACTCTTTTGCGGCAAGGATTGCCAAAAACCGATCTCGACCACTCCTCTTTACCTGGCCAAATTGAGTGGCCCGTATCGCGCTTTCATGAGGGAACGGAATACGTGCGCCTACACCATCATGCCGTCAACACGCATGTATGGCCGGTCTTCTCCAAAATCCTTCCCATGCTTGGTTTCGACCAAGTCAAGAGTGATGCTTGCGCACTCTTTTAAAAACCCTAATTTCATCAATCTGCCGCAGATGAGTGTCTCAAACATCATCTCATCCGTCCGGCCTCACCAGCTTGGTTATACAACCCCGGTCGAGTTATTTGGTTAGTGAGCAGTCATTACACATCACTTTACCACACCGTAATGCAAGACTTATAAAATACACACGATACCGCACAAGTATCGACTTTCAATAACGTAGTTATTCAATTCAAGATTACTGCTATCTTTCGTGGATCCACGATCCACATTCCGTATACATCAATCATGTCACAAACCGGGGATACTTACTGGGGTATTGGTCTGGCGGTTTACATACGTGCAGCGTGCAACGCCATCACAAGAACGTGTTAGGGAGTCATGGACGGTTAGAGATGAATGAAAAGTGGGCAGACTGGCCAGCGTTACCGACACACAACTCCACTACTCCATCATTCCACTACCTCCACTTCCCACGAGAAACGTGAATGAGGCTCAATGACTTGTATAAATAGGTTCTCCGCCCTATTTTCCAACAACAAGGAAAACACAAGCCGAGACAAGACAGAAAACCAAGTGTTGATACCCCGTCACATTCAACCATTTTCTGTTACAAGTCATAAGCAAGCCAACACCTTCACAATCTCAACACCTTCTTCGCTTCCTCCCTAAGATCAACCCCATCTCCTTCACTTTGTGACCGAAACAAGTCCGGAACGGCCATTTCTTGGTTTAGGCCGGACTTGCACAGATTGATCTCTCGAATCTACAAGCACTCACCGCGCAAAGGCATTTGTTGTAGGTTTAAATTCATTCCTCATCACACCCCAAATTACCAAATTCTATAGAGTAATTTTCACCCATCAACAATTGGCGACCACAATGGGAGATTGATCTATCGGTTGCATAAAATTGAATCCTCAATTTCTCGCCCATCTCGCAATGTATCCGAAACTACAAAGCGGTTCAGATATCATGGGAAGCATAGCTGGAATGCTGGAGGATGTCTTGGCAAATCAAGCCGGTATCACCAGGAGGCAGAGCAAGACATTTCGCCTTTTGAATGACATGGCAGCACAATTACGAGAAGGATGCATCCGCTCCGCAAGAAACGGTGAATCCTTAGCCAGGGATCGCACCTTTACCAGTGGAGAAGCAAGAGGAGCACGTAATCGCAGACGAATCAGGAGATGGACAACATGGTCCGGGACGGAGGAAAGAGACTTGTCCTGAGTACTACAACGTCGCGAGATAAAGAAAGGGAGCCTGCAGCCTATGGAGCCCTACTAGAGGATTTATATTTCAAAACTCTTACTGAAGCCACGGAGAGACATCACAACGCCCGCTAATGCAGGAAAAGCCAAACTCAAGGTACTTACATTTCCCCTTCCCAATGGAGGAGATTCTGGAGTCGCCGGAGATGTGGGTGCGAAATGGAGAGGTGGAGCTACCCCTACCGATCAAGAAGTAATGGACCCGAGGTACTGTCATTACCACCTCTGTTCCTTCATCACCCCACCGGTGAATGCAACGCTTTGAAGCGCATTGTTCGAGAAGCTTGGTCCGGAGAGATAGCTTGCAGAGGATTTTCTTAGAGACTACTCCGGTTTGGTATAAGTGAGGCTTCAAAGGCAAGTAAGTTTTACTCAACAACTTTACAAGAAAGATAGTTTAGAATTCACTGGGGACTTAGCATCCCGCACATGAGAAAGAGGCTCGGTGATCAAACGCCATGTTTGTTTCCATTCGTACCTCCTTTTACGTAAAATTTGCAATTTCATATGTGCAATCCTTCATGACCAAGATGCAAATCTCATTTAACATAATATCTTTCAAAAGGGTTGTTCACAAAACTATCTCAAAATAAGCCAATTCAATTACCTATTAAAACCAAAACCTAAGTCAAAGAAAATCCTCACTATCACTCAAAAAAGAAAAGCATATAAGAGAAAACGCCAAAGATATAGCACAAATACTTGGGAAGTCCTTCAAGAAAGAACTCATCCTTCCGGGCAAGGGCGGCTTTCATCCTTTGAGCACGGCCTGCTTCAGCTCCATTCTTTAGACAACCTCTCAACCTCTTCTTCCCGACGAGCAACACAAATCCATGGAAGGGACTTCATCATGTAATTTCTGGAGCTCCTGAATCTCGGAGAACCCTTTGAAGAACCAGGGAGCATTGAAGCTGTACTGCGCAAACACGTCCAGATGGCACCTCCAATCTTCAATCACCTCTTTCTGGAAACTGTTCCACTATCCCGCAATACCATCCCCGGATGGAAACTAAAGCTTCTTGGACGCGGTTAACCAATGCAAGACGACTCGAGCTTCTCGGTGGTAGCAATATGGCCGTGTTTCTTCCAGTTATCGTGTACAACTTTTCAAACCGAACCGGCACGCCGAATCCACCGACCAACACATGACCTGGATAAGGGACAAGTAAAGGAGGATCGAACAAAGCCCCAGGCTGCATCACCGGCAATTCGGCGACCGCGGAGTCTTGTCGGGTGCGGAAGCCTTTCGAAGAAGTCACCACAATAGCCATACTGGTCCAGGAGCACAGCGGGATGGGTGTCAAGGGGAGCCGTCTCAACCCAGCGGCCACCGTCTCTCTTGCATTCCTTACGGCATCTATTTCACTGGGTGTTGATTTCCGTCACGACCCCGTCGACAAGATCACTAAGGAAAGCGCCTTGTTCAACCGAGCTTGCATCATCTCTCGTCATTGTCGGAAAAAAGGAGCGGTACGCCCGACTTCTCGAAGATGAAGGTCCGTACCGCCGGACTTCTCGGGGCATGAAGGTCCGTACCGCGGACTTCTCAAAGATGAAGGACCGTACCGCTGACTTCTCGGCATGAAGGTCCGTACCGCCGTACTTCTCGAAGATGAAGGTCCGTGCGCGGACTTCTCAAAGATGAAGGACCGTGCCGCCGGACTTCTCGGCAGATGATGACCTGACATCACGCCTTCCGTCTTGAATGCGTGCCAACCTTGTGAAGGCATTATCTTTCGAAATTCCACGATTTAAAATAAGGATCGTTTTAGAAGAACTTACACCGGAGAAATGAAAGAACCGATGGGAGGAGGTTTAAATACCTGCATATTAGAAGAATTGAGGATTACCGGACCGCATGCTTGCCTCTTGGTCTCTCTCCTACTGGGACCGCAATCCTCGCTCTTGTCCGTTTGGATGGAAGTGGCTTCAACCTAAAATGCTTCGTCAAGACGTCGAAGATGGCTCACTACGAGAATTCGTCACAACACTCTTCGAAAATTTCGGAAGATCGATGTTGTTTTCCCCAAAATTCCTTATACTGTCGGTCACCACCGGGTTTCTCCCAATAGGCGAGAAGGAAGGCTCACCTGGTCTAAGAACACATTAGGCGTTAAGAATTTGTGGAAGGAATTCTTCCGAGCCCCTAGTGGACGGATAAATGGGACACCCCGATCGAATCCCATCGGCGAGCAGCCTGTCAATGTTGTACGGAGTCACGAAAATTCTCCGTTGAATAGAGACGGGACATATCCTGGAATGCAGCTGCGCATGTAAATAATTTCCCAGGATCTCATGGTATCAACATCGGTACGCAACACAACGCCAGGATCGTCGACGAAAGGTCTTTGGCCGAATGATGGAGGAGTGAATCGGCCCCCATGGACGAAAATCTACGGAAGAAATGTTGTCAAATATCTCCACAAGTTTCGCACCGGCTTTAGGACGCTTCTTATTCCATGGAGTATTCTCGAGCCGCCGTACAAGTTACGCAGTGAAGGTGCAGGAGTAGGAGCATAACTTCAAGAAGTGTTCCCATAAGAGCGCTGAAGAAAAGCGAAGTGAACGTGCGACTCCACCCTCTTGTACCCGTTAGAAACGTGCATATCCATTGCTAAAGCGTCCAGATGAGAATACAGCGATCCAAGGAACAATGCAGCTAGAGGAAGAACTTCGCCCTGCGCCAGCCTTATAGCAATCTTAACAAGCTCACCTCTTATGGTCTTCTTCCCCGAACCATCATCAAATATATCCCTGGATAGCCATAAAGACAGGAACGCAATCACGCTGAGCTCGTTTTCCAACTCTGCAGAAGACCACTCTGAAACCCACCAAGTATAAAAGCATCTCGCATCCTTTCTCTCCTCCTTGTCCGGACTCTGAATCCTCCGCCTTTTGAAGTATAGCATCATAATTACTTTGCTCCGCATCAGAGAGCTCGTAAAAAAGACTTCCGGCAACAGGCAGGTTCATTAATGCGGCCACACTCTCCAAAGTAATAGTCATCTCTCCCCATCTAGATATGGCTGTGTGAGTGAAAATACGCCACCGAGAAATGAAGGTGATCAAGCCGCGTGTCTTTCCTAATTTCGAGGGTAGGGCGATGCCATGACCGCATCGAGAATTTGTGCTTTGGTCAAATTGTCCTTAATGCCCTTATTACTCAACATGCGTCTCATCCATCCTTCGTAAGAACCCAGTGGAGCATGGCAAATCTTGAAGTCAATAGGAGAAGGTGGATATTCGTTTCTCTGGAGACAAAATCTCATCACAAGTGCGGAAGAAGAGAATGGATCAGCATCCATATTTTCTGAACCGGAAAGCAAGACTATCTTATGAGAAGGATGCTTCCTAATATTTGGAAAAGGCAAGGTGAACAACTCATCATTGATGTTCGGCATATCTTTGAAGCTATCAACACTTCCTGACTTGGCACCAGCATTATCTCCAGAAGACATCTCAACATGGATTCTTTTCTTCCACAATGAAATAAAAGACAGGAGTTAGAACTTGTATGAAAATACAGGAGAGATGTAGTCACACGGCAAGACACAACTCACGTCGGAGCATACAATGGCCGGTCCAAATGCAGATTGTAGTCTGGTACAAGTTTCGGTGTACAAATTTCGGGCTGGTGTTGATTTTAAATTCTCCGGTATAACTCAAGTTCTCAAGTCTGGGATAAATTTCAAGACCGGTACAAGTTTCAAGTCTGTCAGGCGTATGTGGGTGAGACTCACTTTCAACCGAAGCAGACACAACAAGCCCACGTTCGATCAAGCAGGCGCAATAACCCCACGAACGAAGCAGGCGCAACAGTCAGTCGATTAGGCACATCCCCACGATTGAATGAAGCAGGCGCAATAGCCCCTCGACCGAAGCAGTCATAGCAAGGTCGATCGAAGCGTGCAAGACCGACATCATGCTAGGGGGAACACTTTTTCGGATCGTCTCTTGAACGTGACATGCTCGAAGGACGACGACCGTCTCTCCTGGTAACATCTAACATTGTCTCATAAGTTTTATCTTTAACTGTCACCATCTCATGCCTACCACACAATAGTGTAACCATTGTGTGCTAGGCGAGGACTTAATGTTGATGGTGGATTTTCGTTCAAGGTTGAGTTTGTAAAAACCGGAAAAATCATGCGCGACATCTTGTAAAAGATAAAGCCATTTATAAGTGTTGGATACTCCCTCACTTAATTCAGCCTTGTATTTCTGTACTCATTATCGGTGTGGCATGACGGTAGGTGTTACTCTTCTGAGTAACACGAACCTCCAAGCACTATAATGAATCCATGTACGAAATACCCGTACAGTGATTCTCGGTGTGTTATACTAGCCCGAGCCCTCTCGGTGTGTTATACTAGCCCGATTGAGCCCCTCTCGGTGTGTTATACTAGCCGATTGAGCATCCCGGACTTGACCGTATCGGTCTCCGGATATGATCTGATCGATCATCCAACTCCACAAGCATGATTGGATGACCACGCATCAATTCCATCACCCCCAAGCGGTATGGAATACACACGGCCTTTGCACACGATATGATGCGATCGCAGTCATCCAACTCCGCAAGCATGATTGGATGACCACGGATCAATTCCATCACCCCCAAGCGTGTATGGAATACACACGGCCTTAGCTTTGCCAAATATGATTCGATCGCAGTCATCCAACTCCACAAGCATGATTGGATGACCCGAGATCAATTCCATCACCCCAAGCGGGTATGGAATACACACGGCCGACCCGCATGGTCGACCATTGGCCTTTGCTTGCCAAGAAACCGTCCATACCAAGCATTATGGGCGGAAAACCCTAAATTAGGGTTTTGCGGCATATTACACATGTCGCAAAAATCGGTCTCAACCGTCCGTCTTCTGTGCATAGATGGAGGTGTAGATGTAGACTCAAAAAGGCCCGGAGCATGTCGACACAATCACCATGTGATCGCCTACACGCTTGACCAATCGGTCAAAGCCAACCGTGGTTGGTTACAACAAAACCATCCGCCCAAAAGAGCATGGTCGCGCGCTTTGAAAGCCAAAATTAGGGTTCAAGCCATCACGCGGCGTCCATCTTCTCCGGCACGAATGGAGGGTCCGCAGTTAGATTGAGCAAGGGTCGGTCACACCAGCATGACCACCGTGGGCCCATCTACCTCCTCACGCGGTCGGCCAAGGCTCATCATTCCTGGCCAACCCAAAACGCACGCCAAACTCGTGCGGTTACACCTCCCAAATCCTAAACTTATCTCGACCGCTCAACTTCACCGGATGATTTGAATGGCTTAGATCACGTTTTCATGGGATAATCGTGTATAGGTGTGAACACCAACCTACCACCTACACGGTAGTGTGATCGACCAAAACCAACCAATGTTGGTCGCTTCAAACGCGTGCCCAAACTAGGGAAATCACGCCGGTTTCCAACTCCTTTGCGGCAAGGGATTTACGCAAACCGATCTCGACCACTCCTCTTTACCGGTCAAATTGAGTGGCCCGAGATCGCTTTCATGAGGGAACGGAATACAGGCGCCTACACCATCATGCCGTCAACACGCATGTATGGTCGGTCTTCTCAAAATCCTTCCCATGCTTGGTTTCGACCAAGTCAAGAGTGATGCTTGGCGCACCTCTTTAAAAACCCTAATTTCATCAACGGTCGCAGGATGAATGTCTCAAACATCATCTCATCCGTCCGACCTCACCAGCTTGGTTATACAACCTGGTCGAGTTATTTGGTTAGTGAGCGGTCATTACACATCACTTTACCACACCGTAATGCAAAGCACATAAAATACACACGATCTTGCACAAGTATCGACTTTACGAATAACGTAGTTATTCAATTCAAAGATACACCTATCTCTTCGTGGATCCACGATCCACATTCCGGACATCAATCATGTCACAAACTGGGGATACTTATCGGGGTATTGGTCTGGCGGTTTACGGCGTGCAGCGTGCAACGCGCCATCACAAGAACGTGTTAGGGGAGTCATGGACGGTTAGAGATGAACAGGAAAAGTGGGCAAGACCGGTCGTGCGTTACCGACACACAACTCCACTACTCCATCATTCCACTACCTCCACTTCCCACGAGAAACGTGAATGAGGCTCAATGACTTGTATAAATAGGTTCTTCGCCCTATTTTCCAACAACAAGGAAAAACACAAGCCGAGACAAGACAGAAAAACCAAGTGTTGATACCGTCACATTCAACCATTTTCTCATTACAAGTCATAAGCAAGCCAACACCTTCACAATCTCAATACCTTCTTCGCTTCCCTCCCTAAGATCAACCCCATCTCCTTCACTTTGCGACCGAAACAAGTCTGGAAATCGGCCATTTCTTGGTTTAGGCCGGACTTGCACGTATGATCTCTCGAATCTACAAGCACTCACCGCGCAGTGCATTTGTTGTAGGTTTAAATTCATTCCTCATCACACCCCAAATTACCAAATTCGGCAGGAGTAATTTTCACCCATCAACAGAGGGCTAAAAATTTCTAACAAGGAACATAAGTGCAATACTGAGTCCAGTACATCAATCAAGTAATAATTTCGTGCGCATTTATCATATGTGTAAGTAAAAGATGCAAGAAATGACTCACATTGACGAGACATTCTGTGCTTGTCTTGAAACTAAAGAATTTGCCAGGACAAATGATCCTACCCCGAGATCTATCTGTTGAATCCAAAAACAAGAGTGGGAATTCCCCAATTCCTAAGATTAGTTTCTCGATGTATTTTAACTAATCAAGAATGACATTAAGTAACAGACCAGTTCAGATGCTAGAATATTACACTGTCACAGAGAATTACAGAAAATTATAGCACCTCGACAATAGCCAAATGTTGTCAAATTTGAGATGAACTTGCTGTGCTTCTCAGGAACAATCAAATTCAACTATTGTTACATTAAGTGATTATCCATTGAAATTGTTTGCAACTATTGGGAGTAAAAGGGGACAAGCAATTTATGGAACAAGCAAGAAGGAGCTTACCAGTCCAGTACCGTAAGTCTCAGTCTTAGCATATCGCCGAGGATATATTGTGAAATCCACAGCCAAGATGCACAAGCACGTAACAATCATCTGTAGTGTAACCACATCATTCCTTGTGAGGGAAAGTATGACTTGAAAAACACGAAATAATGTAACAAACTAATATATTAACATCAGAACTAGAATGCATACCATGGAAACTCTATATGCTGAAACATTTTCCATAACGGAATATGCAAGGTCAGATCCTCTTTCTGAATATGAACCTGATCTAGATAAGACATATAGAAAGAAATGTAAAGGTCTCCTCTCACTGAACAAACACCAGCACTCTAAAGTTATGTGAGCAACAAATTCAGCTGAAAGAAGAGTTTGAACAATACTTTTACCTTTCGAAATCCAGCATAGAGTATCTCTCTCTAGCAAGCTAGTTAGTACATCCAATTTGAGAAAGTAGAAATAGAAAGAACCTCAACAGATAGTTCTCATAATTCTTGATCTCGAGCTGCTAATAGATTGGCTAAATCAACTTGTATAAAGAACCAAGGAATGAATCACCTGTGCCGTAATCTCATCTCAAGATGAATAATCCTTTCAGATAACATAAATACTGAATAAGACCCGAGTAGTCTAAGATGTTCCTGTAATCTGGATATTGGTTGTGATAGACCGGTAAATTTACCTTCTCAAGGGATGGGTTTCAACCCAATAATAAAAAGGGAAGTGTAAGCTTTTAATCCAAGTTTCTTGCATGTTCAGGAAATTCAAGAGAAGTATTCACAAACCCACAAAATGAGATGTTTTTATAAAATAAAACGCTAACCCATACTGCAAATGATAAGAATTTCAAACCAAGTCATATAAAAGATTAATCAAAGATATGGGAGGAAGAAATTTAAGTTAATCTCGGCAACTACGACAAACAAGTAAAAGTAAGGGACTTTTTCATGTTCATTATTTTGGCTAAGAAACTCAGCTACAAATTAGAACAAAAACAAATTAGATGAAATTGCAGGTACCCAATACTTGGAAATTCAGAACACAAGTTTCCAAAGAGAATTCGAGTCAAACATTTCATTAGAAGGTTACCTGTATAAAAAAATCAAAGCTAAAAGAGAAGAGAACCCCCTACCTGTATTGTTGATTCAGGCCAAGCGAAGCAAAATTCAAATAAAATATTTATTCTTTTGGTAATCTAATTTCAAGAGCCAAAAGAACGGAAAGAGTAAGAAGAGCAAGCTCAAATTTGGTTTTAGGTTTATTTAATTTTGCTTCTTTACAAAATTTAGCAACAGAGGAAAAGAAAAGTTGTTGTTTCTCGTGATGGTGTCGGAAATAACAAGGGAAAGAAGTTCTCTCATTAAAATTGGTTCACAAAGAAAAGGGCCTAAATACCATTAACTGCTCTCATGATAAACACGTGTCATCCATATCTATTAATCAAGCACCCTAATATTACTACGGGGTAATCCATTTACTTAAAAAAAACACATTGTATTTAAGGCACCCACTATAAGTCTATAACTATATGCATACATACTAGGACTGTACGCACATACTACAGAATTCTAGCGCTTCTAAACCAAATGTGCTGAGTTTGGGCGGAAGGTCAAAGAAAATTCACGCGGCGTTACATTGGTTCGAAGGACCAAGAGAAAAAGCTAAAGCAACATGAAAAGCATCTTATAATACATAGGGTGTGCTTCTGTCGTCAGAGCGTTCATATTTACTCAAGCATTCTTGCAAGCGAAGAATCTGTTCTCAATCAAAATGGTTGATAGTAATTTAAAATGGAGTATCACCTATAAGATTTAACCAAGTCCAACATAAAGGATATAACCAATTCACTTATACGTACCTCCTCACTCAAATAATGAATGTTTTCCCGTTGATATTGCAGCAATGCCATTTGCTGATCAGAAAGATGACCACCATCATGATACCTGTATAATAATTGATAGAACTTCCCAGTTGATCAGGCATAAACTAAATCTTCAAACAAGATGTGAATTTTTACAAGATTTTATGTTGACCCCATCAAATATTCTTTCAAGTATGTAAGTAATGAATTGATCCATTGATGCAAATAGGTAAAAAAAAAATGACCCACCTTAATTCTTCCAATGGACTTGTTGTCTGAAGCGTAGAGTATAACGACTTCAAAACATCGGGCTGAGAGTTCAAACAGTTATACTGATGGAAATAAGCTGCAATAACCATGATAGGTCAGTGGTTAAATGTAATGCTGGAGATACATAGCATACATATTTATTGTCCAAAGCATACATATGTCAGTGGTTAAATTAAGCAAAATGAGGCTTAATTTTATAAAGATGTACGCAGTTCAGTATTCAGTATGGACAGAGATGTATCGAGTAAATTGAACTTATCACTATGTGGTTTACAAAGTTAATTTCGCTCCTCATAAAAAATCAAGTTCCAGTGGTGATTCTTGCTAATGTTTAAAACCAGTCTAAAAGCATCTAGGATTGGGAACACCGTCATCATCCCAAGGGACATAACATATATAAATGAGCACAAATAAATGGCCAAGTATGGTCCTCCAATATACAACCTAACAGATCAACATTAGAAAACACTGGTTATATCAACAACTCATCCATCACAGATACATGACACTATAGCAACAAAAGGTGTTATCATCGTACCTGCACTATGTATATATTGCAGCAACAATTGGTGGCCCTATATATTACCACAGAAAGGAGAATGCTCTTCAACTGATCCTTGAAGAAAAGAGCCAACGTTTGCTGCAATTGACGAAAAACAAAACCATGAACGGACTCCTTGGTAAGGACATGACAATAATATATAAAAGTCGAAACAAGTTCTTCCAAGAGCACCAAAACTTCAAGATACGGATACACACTGTACCAACAACCAAAAACAATAAACATGCTTTGTTGAAACCATGGCGAGCCTCAATGACAAAAGTAGAGTACAACAAGAATGGCAAGTCAGTTATCTGTACAAAACAATTCACGCACAAGCTATTAAAATCAAGTTTAAAAAAAATAACTATTCAATCAAATATATCTCAATCCCTACACACACAAATTGAAGTCTACACATACCAGTGAATATATCATAACAGCTCCAAGAAACACATGGCTATGAATTCTCATTCTCCACATTAAACCCATACGATATCAAAAAATCTCCCGATTTCTGAAGCCGAAAAAGAACTCACTTAACCAACATCCACAAATAAAAACACCAACAAAAAGAATTTCTCAAAATCAATAAAACCTTCAATTAACCCAAACTCACCGTCCAAAGCCATGGAAATACCCCACAGTACAAAATCAGTGTATTAAGTAGCATCGACACAGCCTCATGAACAAAGTGGAAATTACTGAAATACACACACAAAACATAACATAATCAAACATCAAAAAAATATAAACTTTTCAAAACCAAATCCTCAAAACCCTAAGACGGAAAAAAATAAAATCGTGAAACCATAAAATCGATAAAACTGAAATCAAAAAAATCGAAAGTAAAAGATTCACAAATGAAATCGATAAACTAAAATGAAAAAAAAAAAGATTCACAGCTGAAACCCTAAAAATCAAAATCTCTAAAATCGTAAAATCTCTAAACCCTATAAACTGAAACGAAAAGATTATGAAGGAGACTTAAAACCTGGTTGATTTCCGTGGTTCTTCAGATCTGTGGAAAAGTGATGAAAGATAGATGAAGTTCTTCATAGCTTCCGTGGAGAGAAGATAAAAGAGAGGTGTTCTGTTCTGTGGCGGAGAAAAATGAAAAGGAAAAGTCGAATAAGGCAGGATATAGGTAGATATGGTTGAACGGTGGAAAAATAAAAAAGAAGACTTGACCGAAGGTTGACTTGGGCATAAAAAGTAGTCCAAGTGTTCCCGACCACACGCAAACTTCGCATGCTTGAGCACACAGCAGTTGTTATTCGCAACAGAAAACTGAAGTTGCAAAATTAGCAACAGAAACTTGTCGTTGCGAAAAATTAGCAACGGCACTAGTGCCGTTGCTAATCTTTGTTGCTAATCCCTTAAAATGGTGTAGTGTTTCTTCAAAAAAAAAATTACTTTTTTAATTAGAATCCCCTGGGTATTATTAGATTTAAAATGAAATGATCAAATTGAGAATCGGGAACTCTTAACGTTGTAGTTAACCAAATTTGTCATTATTTTTTGATTCGACTGAATTTGATGGGATTCAATTTGCTTTCTTTTTTTTTCGAATATGAATTAGAAGTTTCAATCACAAGGAACCCGAAAGTAATTGTGATGAAATGCTATAAATTTATTGACTGTGATCGATCTAATGGTTATTTTGAATAACTTTGAACAGTGAATTTGTTTGTTTAATTGTGTCTGGTCAAATTATGTGTTCGAATTGTTTGATTATCAATTCTATCTGAATTTTTAGAAATTGTGAAAACAGAAAAACTGATTTTGATGGAATGAAACTAAAAATAAAAATCGGTGGAATTCGTTGCAGAAAAGTAGAAATTGATGTCAAATTGTAATGAGGTTGTTGGTCAATTCGAAGAATCTCGTGGAAGTTTCATCGAAATTGATCGAGGTTTGATCAATTTTTAAAAAATTAAAATGGAGAGAAAATGAAAAAAGAAAATGGGACCAAAAAAGTGTTGACGGAAAAATAAACTTAGCATTTTAGTGAATACACACTCTCAATTACGACTCACTCACCAGACTCGATCCATTCGATCGAATACTAGCCCAACACAAATATTAAACACATCTAACATGATATGGGATAGAAATTTATTAAGGGGGTGACCACTATTAACAACTAACCATTTAGGCTTGCATATGACATTGTTAATGCCTTTATTATTGACAATTGTCATTATAACCAGGACCTCCATAGTAAAAACCATATCCTTCTGTATGTTTGTTATCAATTTTCAAATCATAGCAATTTGGATTTGAAACGTGCAACTCAACACTTTCAGGGTCTTTGGCTTGGCTATTTTCATCAATTACTTGGACATGATTAAAAAGCTTGATATTCCAAAACCTCCTTCCGAAGGAAAATGACCACTACCCATTTGAGCGGTAGTATGTCGTCCTTTAGATCTCTCATTAAAGATTTCTCCACCGAACTCTATTTTTGTTGATGTCTTTGATAATTGGGTGAATAAAGAATTTGGATAATATCCCACGGGAATACCTTGTATTTGTACCCACCAATTTCCACTACTTTGGTCCTACAAAAAATATTCAATGTCAATTTTAGAAGCAAAAATGGCAAAATGATGGGAGTGAAACGTCAATTATTTTTGCTTTCTTACCTTGTGTATGTTAAATGTGGCATCTTTTTGGTCTCCTTTAAAAGTTGACATTTCCGTGAAATTGCAACCAAGGGCAATATCCGAGGATGTGTGTACAAAACCTTCACATTCGAGGTTGGCGCAACTGTTTTTGTAGCCATCGGTCTAAAAAAATAATAAAAATTAAATGACACAAACATAAATGATTCATATCTTTTTCTCGATTGGGAGAACTTCGATTAATATTCTTCCGAGTGTAGGGTGTGTGACATATTGTAATTATGGTTTAATTTCAAAGGAAAACAAAAACAAATAGCCGTTTGGTAAGAAATAACACTTACAGTCCACAGTATAAAGAATCTTGTCTCGGTAATCACCGTATCTGGATTGATACACCTAATTAAAAAGATAAATCAAAATTTAATGGTATGCACAAAAAGTTTGAATTGTTAAAACATAACTTACTTCCCATCCGGCTTCAATACTATTTAAATCTTCAGAGACGCCGGCTAAAACCCATATTTGAGATACACTTATCTCAAATGGTGTTTCCACTATCGGATTCCAAAGATTTATTTTTGCTTGTGCTCCTAAAAAATTTCCGTGTACCCTAATTACCGCGTACTGTAATTATTACAACACACGTTTTCAAAAATTATTACAACCACTACATGCTAACGAAACAAATCAATAAAAAATTTCATAAAAACTATAACGTATAAATATACCTCATGGCCATCGGTGTAGTTGTTTGGTTGTAGTGTATTAGGCGTCTTATAATGAGAAAAATTTGGACGCCAATATTTGCGCGAAAATGCTGAACGGTAACGTTTTATATTCCTTCGTATAGGAATTGTTCCTTGTGGACATGTTCCATACTTATGCCAAGTCTGCTTAAGTTGAAATGTCTCAAGATTATCTAAGTTTATATTCTTCGCATTCCTACTTGGTCTCATCTGTTTCATATATTCCAATAAAAACAAAAATATTCTCTTTAGAGTTTGAGATAAAAACATACTATTATGTGTATGATATATATTTATAAGGAACGATATTTATTAGACTGTATTAGATGATTACGAAGGGAAGGATGATTAAGAGAAGGTTGTTGGTAGATATCATAACAATCGATTATCTCATCTTCACAACCTATATCATAAAAATCAATCAATATATATTAATATGACGAAACGTATGAAGTCATTATATAAACGAATATAAACTAACCTTAATGGTTTTGATTATTGCTTTGTTCCCTTTATTTGAAATCACTCTTCCATCGGCTAATTCTAGTGAAATTAATATCACAAAAATGAGGATCGCTAGAATGAGTAGCCATTTGGTTGAGGCGATGAATTTCAACATTATTGTTCTGATTCTTAAAAAAAACACGCATACACAGGATATTTGGTATGAGAGGTGGGAGATGATTATTTTATATGGGATTACACTAATATGTGACATTAATTATTCACCCTTTTCTTATCTGTAAATAAAGGAATATTAATTGCATCCTTACTACTAATAATACATACGGAAGAAGATATCCTCACTCACCATATATATGGGATATTGTAATAAATAAAATATAAAGTCGTCATTCACGGTATCCATGGTAATAATTGTAGGATATATTATTATAATTAATTTAAATATAAAAGAAATTTATTTTTAGAGTAAATCGGTTATATTTTATCTTTGATATTTTTCGAAACAGAATTTGCTAGAACAAATAATTGTAAAAACAGGTGTCAACATATCACTTGTCCCTCGTGTCCCCATAAAAAACCGCCCTTATCAAAAATTTATCCTTACAGATATATAGTTATCATAAGCCAATTGTAGGAAATTACATACATTTTTGAAATATTAACTAATTTGTTTTTGAATCCTCGTATACAGGTTAAGAAAGATTAAAATGTTATAAAATGGAGAATATTTATAACATTCGTACTTATTGTTTTGCACATGGTTTACAACTCTTCATGGTAATCCAATTTGTTCTTGGAAATTGAATTTTATCATTCTAAGATGGATTCATCCATAGAAGTTTAAATCTTATTTTTAAAAATAACATTTACGTGGCAACTACGTTATACTGGGTATTAATTTTTATAAGAATTCTAGCGTACCGAGGAGAAAAACAAAATAAAACCGCCCCACACCTCCCTCCATAGTGGGGCCCAAAGTGGCCCCGCTAGCACGGCACAAATCTAAAAAAAAAAAAAAAACTGGAGTGAGAAAAAATAAAGAATTCCTGGAGGAAAAAAAGAACGCGCAATTGGGGATATCAAAACTAATTGGGGGATAGAGGAAAAAGACAAAAATTGGATCCAAATATCAAATCTGGGTCACCCCTTATCTAAGTATTTTTTTTTAAATCTTAATCTACCCCTCACTAATCAGGTTTAGTGTTTAATAATAATTAGTAAAAATCTTAAGTATTTATTAAATGATTAGTATGTATTTGTATTTGGGTGAGTGAGATGAGAGTAGAAAGATGGAAAAAAAAAATTGAGAGGGAATTTTTTTTTTGTGAAAGTGGAGGATGATTGTGAAGAGAGAATTGCTGCTAAGAGGTTGAAAATTTGATTTTTTTTTTCTTTGAATCCACCATTGTTGCAGCTGAAATAGCTCGGTGCCGGCATTGTATTCAACCGAAAAAACCATGCCGGCATTTGTTGGAATTTTTCATAAATGTTTGCCACTATCCGGGGGGGTCCGGGACAAAATTTTCTGGTTTTGATCTTCAAAACCTTTTTTTTTTGTTTTAATCAGTCCACTGCCGGCACAATCAGTTAATTCTCGAGCATGCCGGTACCTATGCCGGCATAGTATGTTGCTAAAATGTCTATGACGGCACATAATGAAAAGTATCCAGAAAATTGATTTTTTTTTCACTTGACTACCGGCATTGATAGATTTATATCGAGCATGCTGGCATTTAGTTCCGGTATTGAATTCATCACTTCCGGCATGGTCTTCATCACTTCCGACGATGTAAAAATTTTTATTTCCGGCATGTTCTTCATCACTTCCGGCGTGGTCTTCATCACTTCCGGCATGGTCTTCATCACTTCCGGCGTGGTCTTCATCATTTCCGACATGGTCATCATCACTTCCGGCGTGGTCATCATCGCTTTCGGCATGGTCTTCATCACTTCCGGCGTGGTCTTCATCACTTCCGAATGTGAAAAAAAATAAATCGTTTTCAAAGTGAGGAGCCGGCAGAGAAGGAGAAGAAAATTTGAAAGGGAGTGGGGAAAATTTAGAATTTGAAAGGGAATGGAAAACATTTGGGTTTCAAAGCTTTAACCCTAAAAGAGATTAATAAGAAGTGGAGATGGAAATGGGGATATGATTTTGTTTTTGATTTTAAGTTTTTTGATTTTTATTTTGAGGGAAGGGTACTTTAATATTTTTGCCCCCAAAAACACCCCTTAGCAGACACTATTGGTAGGGGGAAGTAATTCATATCCCCCAATTAGTTTTCATATCCCCAATTGTGGGACTAAAAAAAAATCTCAACTAATCCTAAAACCAGCCATTAATGGTTCATGAACTAGAGTTCTTAAACTGCACACATGGTGTTTTAGAGATATGAAATTTGCAATCAAGATTTAATGCATTGTAATGGGCGGGCGAAGCCCCGCCAAATTAAAAATCCTCATAGAACGGGTTACATGCCAGTTTTGTGAAAAAAATATAACTGTTCTGAGAAATTAAATATGCTCGGCGCGTAGCAGGGGAACAAATCCTGTGGAGTTTTGAAGTGGTAAAGATAACGACACTTGCTCACAAGTTGGCATATATTCGTGTATTGAAGCAAATGAGGACTCCAAAGAGAATTCCCTCACTATTAATGTCATAACTGTTCTGAGAAATTAAATATGCTCGGCGCGTAGCAGAGGAACAAATCCTGTGGAGTTTTGAAGTGGTAAAGATAACGACACTTGCTCACAAGTTGGCATATATTCGTGTATTGAAGCAAATGAGGACTCCAAGGAGTAGCTAATTCAGTGGCGCCCCACGAAAAACCAGTTTGGTTTCGAGTTTTTCTTTCTCGCGTCTTCTCCACCTCTCCGATCTGATTTTTCCCCAGCCATGAGCAGCTAATTAGCCGTTCATAGGCTCTAATCTAGGAGGCACTAAAATCTATATATTTCGCTTAATGGGGTCATATTAAATTAGGGATTAGGTTTTTTTTTTTAATTTGGAAACTGGTTAGTGGTGGTGTCGGTCGAGATATCTCTCGAAGAACAAGATGACGTATGAATCTATACTAAATACAGGTAATGATGATGAATATCCCCTTTTCAAATCGATTTCGCATATTTCACTCTATGTTGGTTGGTTCTTGCGAGTTACGTAGCTTAATTAGGGTTAGGTTTTATTTAAAATTGAGAATTTGATAATGGTGGTGGCAAATGAGGTTTATATTATAACACTCAATCTCTTCACGGTTGCGTGCGAGTAAATTTCTTGTTAGAAACTCGATGATAGTTTCAATTCAATCAATTTTTCGAGTAATTATCACCCCGTTAACCTAATTTCTACCCAATAATCGTAAGATTTACCCCGATTTTTAATTCCTATTTGATTCTCTGTGTTTTTTTTAATCACCCAAAACCCTAATTTTTCACTATTTAATCCCATTTTCTCAGATTGTTTTACCCACACATTGTTATGCCCTCTTCCATCTTTTCCTCACCAATTTTACATACTCTCCTACCCTTGAATACCCTCATCGTGAGCTTTCCACTGAAGTTTCGATTAGTAATGCACAACGGGTAGGGTGGGTAGGATATGGCCCATTTCGCCACCCTACCCGCTTCATCGGCGGGTAAGAAAAATTTTACCCGCCACCCTACCCGGTCATTAAACGGGTAATATCCTACCCGACCCATTAATTGGCGGGTCGGGTAGGATAGGGTGGCGGGTATAACCGTTTTGTTTTTTTTTTTTTTTTTTTTTTTTTTTTTCTTCTTCTCTTCTATGTACTAAATAAAAAAAATTGGATTTAGCAAAAAAAAAAAAAAAACTTAACGGCGATGGCGGAAGAGGAAACATCAATCCTATGATGAACTTCTGTAAACTTTTAATCACTAGATTTTCAGTTGTGGATGATATCAAAATCACTTTTGTCGTTACAGAAGAGTGGCTCGGTTTCCATGGGTCGTCATCGTCTCCACCGTTAGTGTGTCCGTTGGTTTTAATGTAGCTAAGGTACTTATCGTCTTTTGTCGCCCTATATAGCCACGCTGGCTTGCCCATAGAAGTTCATCCCCGACATGGGTGTTAAGAGATTCTTAAGTTTACGTCTAAAATGATTGAAATTTGTATATTTTACTGATCGGAGCTACTTACATTGTATCCAGAATAAGAACAAGAAATGGGCAAACAACCGAACCGAGCGAATCACTATAAGAACCTCTATCTTTGTCCGCGAAATCAAATACCTGCATGAATCGCACAAACCCAAATGTATATATTAAAATAATTCGGTTCATGATGGAATTTTGATTGGTTTGTGTAATGAAATGATTTACTTTAATGGCTGTTTGGAGTAACTTGGTGGAGTATGGACGATCGATCTTTTAAACACAATCGAAGCAAAGTGCTAATGCGGCAGCTAGCCTCTCCCGCGACATCGTAACACTGGATTTTGTGTAGACACCTTGTATACATTGCGGGAGGAATCCAAATCTTCGTGCCTTTGCCAAAGATTCGTGATCTGCATTAGGATCTCCAACCTTCATAAACAACAACATATAAGTTACCCGATCTTCAACTAGATTAACCTAGAATTCTATTACTATATGATTCACTCACTTGGACGTATAATGTATCGAGGTTTGGCAGTAGTGCCTTTAATAGATAATCGCTGCTCCACCGAATGGCATCTCTCGGCATGCGCAGCTTGGTGTTTCATATTTCTACCAAATTCAGAACACTCCAAGCCAACATTGTCGTTGTAAACGCCAAAGGAAGACCAAAGTTTCCTAGAAGCCGTCTGTACAAAAAGGTGATGATCCGACCAAGGTGAACACAACTATCATAACAAGTATCAATTTTCCATGGGCGGTTTATGTTGGGAATCGAATGAGTATTCCTGTGGTTTCCCATTGGCCGATGTCTCCTTCCGTTTCAACTAAAAAAATTGGCGGGTAAGCGGGTAGGGTAGGATAATTTCGGGTTTTATCCGTCACCCTACCCATTTAACGGCCGGATAAAATAATGTTTACTACACCCTACCCGTCAATAGCGGGTAGAGGATAGGATACGGGTAAAAATTTTGGCGAGTAGGATAGGTAGCGGGTAAGGGTAGGATATGTGCACCCCTAGTTTCAGTATCACCATGCAAGCTGTTTGGCATGGTGATGTCTCACAATTAACAAACATGTTACAAGCCTCCTTGAACTTGAGTAATGGTAGGCAGTTTGCCCTTGAAGACATAATCCCTCCAAGGTTCATGAATAATGAACAACTGTGGACAAGCTGCTTGGTAGGAGTTTTTGCAGGAACCGTTGGAAGAAGCAATGGGATATTAGAAATGCACTACTATTTCAAAGGGAAGATTCATGGAGGTCTCTCTTGTCAAGTCAATCAGTGAATTTATGTATCTGGTAAGGTTTGAAAGAGAAGAGGAAATGCATAGAGTTCTTGCAGTGGCTACAAGAGTAGTCTATGGTGATCTGTTTTGCATTAAGAAATGGGATAAGACTGAAAGATTAGTGAACTGGGTTCCTTCTGAAAAGAAATTCTTCATCACAGTACATAATCTTACACAAGCACAGGTTAATAGTGAAAACTTAAGGAGGTACATTTCATGTATGGGGGAAATCCTTTCCTTCTCTTACCCTGTGAGAAAAGCAAATGGTAGCTACTCTATCACCATTAGAGCTAACATAAGGTTCGAGCAAAGACTCGGCTTCGGTGTTCCTCAGCCGAGAATGAGATGGGATTTACAAATGAAATAAACTTCCAATTCCACCATTTCCCAAACAACTTCGTGGCTACCGTAAAATCATTGGGCATAAGATAGATAATCATGAATGGTTTGTGGCTTACCAAAGAACAAGTGGAAGAACAAATAAGCCGAGGCGATCTTTGTTATGGAAGCCATGCAAAACATTGATGAGCAACAAAGAGAACAAGAGAATTTACTGAGAATCATGCTCAAAGAAAATATGCGAGAATGATTGGATGGGGTTTGATGAAGATAGTCTACGACACTCGAAGAAGAGCACACTCAAGAAGAGCAAGTCGCTTCCGAGATCACTTGCTCGAGTATCTTAGACAATTTGAGGTAGATCATGCAAGCAAGGCGAAGAATAGAGATATCTTGCTCAGTGAGATTCAGACAACAAAGCTGGCCGGAAACCTTAATGCACATGCTCCTCCTTACATACCTTCTGGTGGAGTTAACAGTGATGCATACATGTGGAAAGTAGTTCACAAAAGAGACAGGCCTGGGGAAACATTGAATTTTGAGGCTGGTTTCTGGAAGGGCTCCAGCTCTGCTCAACTGTCACAAAGTCTAGACTCAGAATACAGAGAAATTGGCAAATAATGCAATCTTTTTTCCACCGACACTCCTCTACCGGTTTCAAAAAGCAAGATAAATGAGATTGATCTGAACAACAAGCCACCAGAACCTGTGCCTGAAGCTCCCAGAGACATCCATGTCATTGAAGTACAAGACAAATCAACTACATCCAACAGTCATCCTCATCAGTGGTTTAGTGGTGAAGGTTCTGGTACCTCACAAGTACCTTTGGATCCCAATGCAAAAGGCAAAGGAATTGCAAAACTTGGCTAAGTCAATATGACCCCTATATTTACAGCAGAAACATATGTGACCCTGTTGATGGGTGAAAACTACTCCTGCTGAATTTGGTAATTTGGGGTGTGGATGAGGAATGAATCTAAACCTTCAACAAATGCACTGCGCGGTGAGTGCTTGTAGATTCGAGAGATCAATTGTGTGCAAGTCCGGCCTAAACCAAGAAATGGTCGTTCCAGACTTGTTTCGGTCACAAAGTGAAGGAGATGGGGTTGATCTTAGGGAGGGAAGCGAAGAAGGTGTTGAGATTGTGAAAGTGTTGGCTTGCTTATGACTTGTGACAGAAAGATGAGCAAGCTTACGGTTGATGCAAGCAGGCTCGATGTTTGATTTTTTGTATTAACACTTGGTTTCTCGACCGAACTTGTGTTGTTCTCCCGTTATTCCCTTGTTGTCTGGAAATAGGGCGGAGAACCTATTTATACAAGTCATTGAGCCTCATTCACGTTTCTCGTGGGAAGTGGAGGTAGTGGAATGATGGAGTGGTGGAGTTGTGTGTCGGTAACACACGACCGGTCTTGCCCACTTTTCCCTGTTCATCTCTAACCGTCCATGACTTCCTAACACGTTCTTGTGATGGCGCGTTGCACGCTGCACGCTGTAAACCGCCAGACCAATACCCCAGTATGTATCCCCCAGTTTGTGACATGATTGATGTCTGAAATGTGGATCGTGGATCCACGGAAGATAGCATGTAATGCTGAATTGAATAACTGCGTTATTCAGAAAGTCGATACTTGTGGAGTATCGTGTGTATTTTATGCGGAGTCACGCATTACGGTGTGGTAAAGTGATGGGTAATGACTCCTCACTAACCAAATAACTCCCGACCAGGATTGTATAACCAAGTCTGGTGAAGTCGGACGGATGAGATGATGTTTGAGACACTCATCTCGGCACCGTTGATGAAATTAGGGTTTTTAAAGAGGTGCGCAAGCATCACTCTTCGCCTTGGTCGAAACCAAGCATGGGAAGGATTTTGTGGAGGACCGACCATACATGCGTGTTGACGGCATGATGGTGTACACGTCCATGTCTCACCGTCTCATGAAGATGCAATCTAGGCCACTCAATTTGACCGTCAAAGAGGAGTGGTTGAGATCGGTTTTACGGCAGAAATCCCTTGCCGCAAAGGAGTTGGAAACCGCATGACATCCCAAGTTTGGGCGCAGCGTTCCAAGACGACCCATCTTGGTCGGTCTTGGTCGATCATACCAGTGTGTAGGTGGTGGTAGGCTAGTGTTCACACCTATACCGATTATCCCATGAAAACGTGATCTAAGCCATTCAAATCATCCTAGGTGAAGTTGAGCGGTCGAGATCGGTTTAGGATTTGGGAGATGTAACCGCACGAGTTTGGTCGGGCGTTTTGGGTTAGCCGGGCATGGTATGCCTTGGCCGACCGCAAGAGGAGGTAGATGGGCCCACGGTGGTCATGCTTGCCGGTATGACCGACTTGGTTAATCCAATCTGTGACCCTCCATTCGTGTACGAGAAGATGGACGCGCGTGATGACTTGAGACCCTAATTTTTGGCTTTCAAAGCCGCGCGACCATGCTCTTTTCGGGCGGACGAATTTGTTGTAACCAATCATGGTTGGTTTTGACCGACTTGGTCAAGTGTGTAGGCGGTCACATGGTGATTGTGTCGACATGCTCCGGGCCCTTTGAGTCTACATCTACACCCTCCATCTATACCTGCGAAGATGGATGGATTGAGACCGTTTTGCGGCACATGTAATATGCCGCAAACCCTAATTTAGGTTTTCCGTCCATAATGCTTGGTATGGACGGTTTCTTGGCAAGCAAAGGCCAATGGTCGACCATGCGGGGTCGGCTGTGTGTATTCCATACCTGCTTGGGGGTGATGGAATTGATCTGTGGTCATCCAATCATGCTTGTGGAGTTGGATGACTGCGATCAGATCATATTTGGCAAGCTAAGGCCGTGGGTATTCCATACCATGCTTAGGGTGATGGAATTGATCTCTGGTCATCCAATCATGCTTGTGGAGTTGGATGACTGCGATCGGATCATATCCGGAGACCGATACGATCAAGTCCTGGATGCTCAATCGGGCTAGTATAACACACCGAGAGGGGCTCAATCGGGCTAGTATAACACACCGAGAGGGCTCTGCCTAGTATAACACACCGAGAATCGGCTGTACGGTATTTCGTACATGGTTTCATTATAGTGCTTGGAGGTTCGTGTTACTCAGTAAGAGTAACACTCGGTCGTCATGCCACACCGATAATGAGTACAGAAATACAAGGCCGATATGAAATTCACAGAAGGGATTGTTGCTACATGCTCCAACCCGGAGGAATTTCATGTATTCACGAGAATGGGATTGTTGCTACATGCTCCACTCTTTGGTGAATTAAGTGAGGAGTATCCGTCACTTATAAACGGCTTTATCTTTTACAAGATGTCGGCGCATGATTTTCTCGGTTACTTACGAATTTAACCTTAAAACGAAAATCCACCATCAACATTAAGTCCCACCAGCACATAATGGTTACATTATTGTGTGGTAGGCATGAGATGGTGACATACATACGTGAGAAAGACAGATAAAAGGAGTTTACCCTAAGAGTGTTGGCCGACCGCTAGTTCCCCACGCCCGTCACGCTTGTATGGAATCCTCTGGTGGGGCCGGTTTCTTTCTTTGGGTATTTGAATCAAAATAGGAAACCAAATAAGAGAGGAATCCTTTTTCTAGTGGGATTCTTCTAATTTTTGTCTATAAAAGAGACCAAGACTCCTTTCTTTTCCTCACTATTTTTTTTTTTATTTTTGTTCTAGTCCGCAACCTTCCGCGCTGCCGATCGACGCCGCTTGTTGCCGCCGCTTAGGATTGTTGCTTGAACCGCCGCCGCCCGGTGCCGGAGTCGCTCCCGTCCGGCCGTCCAAGGTAGGTTTCGCTCCTTCTTTTTTTTTTTTTTTTTTTAGAAAGTAAAACCCTAGTTTGTTAGGTAAACACTTTTGTAAGACATGTGCATGCTTAGCTTTTTCCGCCATCTAGCTTGAATCCCGTAGACACAATTCCCATGAATAAAGAAAATTGTGTTGTGATGTATGCGGATGAATGCGGGCCCGCCGTGTATCTTTAGGAACGTGGGTCTTATTCACATATGCTTGACTGAAATTTGAAACTTATACCGACTTGAAAGTTATACTCGAGAACTTGAAATTTGTACCAGATCAAACTTGCACCTTTTCTTGAAATCAATGCCAGACTGACTTGAAAGTTATACCGGAGAACTTGAAATCAATACCAGACCAAAACTTGTATGATGTTTGGACCGGCCATTGTGTGAGTTGTGTCTTGCCGTGTGTGACTACACTTCTCATATGCTTTTATACAAGTTCTAACTTCTGTCTTTTATTTCATTGCGGTAGAAAAGAACTTCTGTCGATATGTCTTCTGAAGATAATGCTGGTGCCAAGTCAGGAAGTGTTGATAGCTTCAAAGATATGCCGAACATCAATGATGAGTTGTTCACCTCGCCTTTTCCGAACATTAGGAGACATCCTTCCCATAAGATAGTCTTGCTTTCCGGTTCAGAAAATATGGAAGTCGATCCATTCTCTTCTTCAGCACTTGTGATGAGATTTTGTCTCCAGAGAAACCAATATCCGCCTTCTCCTATTGACTTCAAAACTTGTTGTACTCCACTGGGTTCTTACGAAGGATGGATGAGATGTATGTTGAGTAATAGGGGCATTAAGGAAAATTTTACCAAAGCGCAAATTCTCAATGCGGTCATGGCATCTGCTACCCTCGAAATTAGAAAAGACACCGCGGGTTTGATTACCTTCATTTCTCGGTGGCGTATTTCTACTCATACAACCATATCTAGGTGGGGAGAAATGACCATTACTCTGGAGAGTGTAGCTGCATTAATGAACCCGCCTCGTCTTTGGAAGTCTTTCTTACGAGCTCTCGATGCGAACAAAGCAATTATAACGCTATCCTTCGAAAGGTGGAGGAATTGACAGTCTGGGCAAGGAGGAGAAGAAAGATGCAAGATGTTTTTACACCAGGTGGGTGTTGGAGTGGTCCCCTATGACCCGGAGCCGGATGAGCTCAGTGTGATTGCGTTCCTGTCTTTATGGCTATCCAGAGATATCTTTGATGACGGTTCTGGAAAGAAGACTATCAGAAATGACCTTGTCAAGATTGCTATAAGACTGGCGAAGGGTGAAGTTCTTCCTCTGGGCTCATTGTTCCTCGGATCACTTTATTCTCATTTGGACGCTTTAGCAATGGATATGCATGTTTCTAATGGGTACAAGAAGGTGGAGTCGCACATTCACTTCGCTTTTCTTCAGGCGCTCTTATGGGAACACTTCAAAAGTTACGCTCCTATTCCTGGAAATTCGCTCAATGACTTGTACGGTGGCTCTAGAATACTTCGATGGAATAAGAAGCGTCCCAGAGCCGGTGTGAGACTTGTGGACGTATTTGACAATGTGTCTTCCGTAGATTTTCGTCCATGGGGGCCAGTCCACCATTCCATTGTTCAGCCAGAGACTTTTGCTACCACTTCTGACGGTTCTGATGTTGTGTTGGGTACCGATGTCAAGACCATGAGATCTGGGGAAATTATTTACCTGCGCAGCTGCATTCCAGGATATGTCCCGTCTCTATTCGACGGAGAATTTTCTGTGACTCCGTACAACATTGACAGGGCTGCTCGCCAAATGGGATTCGATCAGGGTGTCCCATTTATCCGTCCACTAGGGGCTCCGGAAGAATTCCTTCCACAAAGTCTTAACGCCAATGTGTTCTTAGACCGGTTGAGCCTTCCCTTCTGGCCTATTGGGAGAAACCCAGTGGTGACCGACAGGTATAAAGAATTTTGGGGGAAGCAACTGTTGATCTTCCAGAAATTTTCGAAGAGTGTTGTGACAGATCCTCGTGGTGAACCATCTTCTGACGTCTTGACGAAGCATTTCCGGTTGAAGCCGCTTCCAGCCAAACGGACCAGAGCTGAGGATTGCAGTCCCCAAGTAGGAGAGAGACCTAAGAGGCAAGCACGTGGTCCGGTAATCCTCAATTCTTCCAATATGCAGGTATTTAAATTTCTTCCCGTCGGTTCTTTCATTTCTCCAGTGTAAATTCTTAAAGCGATCCTTGCTTGAAATCAGGGAATTTCGAAAGATAATGCTTTCACGAGGTTGGCGCGCATTCAAAATCAGAAGGCTGGTAATGCTGGTCTCCATGCTGAGAAGTCTGGCGGTACGGACCTTCAGGAGCCTGGTAACACTGATCTTCATGCTGAGAAGTCTGGCGGTACGGACCTTCTTGCTTGAGAAACTGGAGAAACCGCTCCTTTTTCCCCGACCATGACGAGAGATGATGCAAGCTCGGTTGAACAAGGCGCTTCCCTTAGTGATCTTGTCGACGGGGCTGTGATGGAAATTAGCACCCAGAGTGAAAGAGAGGCGGCATCTGCTGTAGTTGGGGCGGCTCCCCTTGACATCCATCCTGAACAGGCTTCGGACCGCATGGCTATTGTGGTGACTTCTTCTGAAAGGCCTCCTACAACTGACAAGACTCCCGCGGTCGCCGAATTGCCGGTGATGCAGCTGGGGCTTTGTTCGATCCTCCTTTTTACTTTGTCCCTTATCCGAGTCATGTGTTGGTTGGTGGATTCAGCGTGCTTGGGTTCGGTTTGAAAAGTTGTACACGACAACTGGAAGAAACACGGCCATATCGCTACCACCGCGAAGATCGGAGTCGTCTTGCATTGGTCAACCGCGTCCAAGAAGCTTTAGTTTCCATCTAGGGGATGAGCGCTGCGACTGGTGGAATAGTTTCTGAAGAGGTGATTGAAGATTGGAGGTGCCATCTGGACGTGTTTACGTGATGCGCTTCAATGCTCCTTGGTTCTTCAAAGGGTTCTCCGAGATTCGGAGCTCCAAACTACATGATGAAGTCCCTTCCGCGGACTGTGTTGCTCGCCAGGAAGAAGAGGTTGAGAGGTTGTCTAAAGAACTGGAGCTGAAGCAGGCCGTGCTTCAAAGGATGAAAGTCTCTCTTGCCCAGAAGGATGAGTTGTTGTTGAAGGACTTTCCTTGATTTGTGCCATATACTTGTCTCTTCTTTTTTAGATGTTTCTTCTTTTTGAGTGATAGTGAGGATTTTCTTTCGTAATTTGGCTTCCGGTTTTAAATAGGTAATTGAATTGGCTTATTTTGAGATAGTTTTGTGAACAACCTTTTTGAAAGGGATTATGTTAAATGAAATTTGCATTTTGGTCATGAATGATTGCGCATGAAATTGCAAATGTTATGTAAAAGGGAGGTACGAATGGAAACAAACATGGCGTTTGATCACTGAGCCTCTTTTTCCACATGCGGGATGCTAAGTCCCCAGTGAATTCTAAACTATCTCTCTTGTAAAGTTGTTGAGTAAAACTTACTTGCTTTTGAAGCCTCACTATATCAAACCGGAGTAGCCTCTCTAAGAAAATCCTCCGTAAGCTATCTTTTGGGACCGAGCTTCTCCTGAACAATGCGCTTCAAAGCGTTGCATTCACCGGTGGGGTGATGAAGGAACCGTGGTAATGACAAATACCTGGGTCCATTACTTCTTGATCGCAGGCGGACGCCATACCGGGGTAGCTCCACCTCTTCATTTCGCACCCATGTCTCCAGGTAGCTCCAAATCTTCTTCATTGGGAATGGAAAATGTAAGCACGCGGGCATTGTAACGTCTCTCCGCGGCTTTGGCGTGGAACAGGAGATGAAGTTGGAAGATTTGTGAGTGCCATCATATCTGCGGATCGCCTGCCTAGGTAGAGGGATGTGGAAGGTGTCGTAATGTCACTGCTGAGTGACCGGATTGAACGCTCCCATCCTCTGTATTCAGGCATTTCTTGATTGATTTCTCCTTCCTCAAGCGTTCTTTCAGTTGGTTGGAAGGCCGACGCGGATTGGACAGTCTTCCGTGCTTCAATAAGAGTTTTGAAATACAAATCTTCTAGCAGGGCTCCATAGGCTGCAGGCTCCCTTTCTTTATCCGGTAGACGTTGTAGTACTCCGGGCAAGTCTTTTCCTCTGTGGAGTTTCCTCGAGTCTTCGTCGGCTGGGCCATGTCGTTCGTCTCTCCCGAGTCCCCTGTGATTACGTGCTCTTTTCGCCTCTTCACCGGTAAAGGTGTGACTCCTGGCTAATGATTCAACATTTCTTGTGCTGCCTGAGTAGATGCTCGTCGACCCTTCTTGTAATTGTGCCGCTATATCATTCAAAAGGCGAAATGTCCGCTCTGCCTCCCGGTGATACCTCGCTTGACTTGCCAAGACATCCTCCAAAGATTCCAAATATGCTTCCCATGATATCTGAACCGCCTGTAGTTTCCGGATACATTGCGAGATGGAAACTGAGAAATTGAGGATTCAATTTTTTGTAACCGATAGATCAATCTCCCACTGTGGTCGCCAATTGTTGATGGGTGAAAACTACTCCTGCTGAATTTGGTAATTTGGGGTGTGGATGAGGAATGAATCTAAACCTTCAACAAATGCACTGCGCGGTGAGTGCTTGTAGATTCGAGAGATCAATCTGTGCAAGTCCGGCCTAAACCAAGAAATGGCCGTTCCAGACTTGTTTCGGTCACAAAGTGAAGGAGATGGGGTTGATCTTAGGGAGGGAAGCGAAGAAGGTGTTGAGATTGTGAAGGTGTTGGCTTGCTTATGACTTGTAACGAGAAGATGAGCAAGCTTACGGTTGATGCAAGCAGGCTCGAGTGTTTGAATACGTTTTTTGTATTAACACTTGGTTTTTCTCGATGCGAACTTGTGTTGTTCTCTCTCTCTTGTTGTTGTGGAAATAGGGCGGAGAACCTATTTATACAAGTCATTGAGCCTCATTCACGTTTCTCGTGGGAAGTGGAGGTAATGGAATGATGGAGTGGTGGAGTTGTGTGTCGGTAGCATACGACCGGTCTTGCCCACTTCTCCAGTTCATCTCTAACCGTCCATGACTTCCTAACACGTTCTTGTGATGGCGCGTTGCACGCCGCACGCTCGTAAACCGCCAGACCAATACCCCGTATGTATCCCCCAGTTTGTGACATGATTGATAACTGGAATGTGGATCGTGGATCCACGGAAGATAGCATGTAATGCTGAATTGAATAACTCACGTTATTCGAGAAAGTCGATACTTGTGGAGTATCGTGTGTATTTTATGCATTGCATTACAGTGTGGTAAAGTGATGGGTAATGACTCCTCACTAACCAAATAACTCCCGACTGTGATTGTATAACCAAGTCTGGTGAAGTCGGACGGATGAGATGATGTTTGAGACACTCATCTGCGACCGTTGATGAAATTAGGGTTTTTAAAGAGGTGCGCAAGCATCACTCTTCAGCTTGGTCGAAACCAAGCATGGGAAGGATTTTGTGAGGACCGACCATACATGCGTGTTGACGGCATGATGGTGTACACGTCCATGTCTCACCGTCTCATGAAGATGCAATCTAGGCCACTCAATTTGACCGTCAAAGAGGAGTGGTTGAGATCGGTTTGCGGCAGAAATCCCTTGCCGCAAAGGAGTTGGAAACCGCATGACATCCCAAGTTTGGGCGTGCGTTCCAAGACGACCCATCTTGGTCGGTCTTGGTCGATCATACCAGCGTGTAGGTGGTAGGCTAGTGTTCACACCTATACCTGATTATCCCATGAAAACGTGATCTAAGCCATTCAAATCATCCGGTGAAGTTGAGCGGTCGAGATCGGTTTAGGATTTGGGAGGTGTAACCGCACGAATTTGGGCGTGCGTTTTGGGTTGGCCGGGCATGGTATGCCTTGGCCGACCGCAAGAGGAGGTAGATGGGCCCACGGTGGTCATGCTGGTATGACCAGCCTTGGTTAATCCAATCTGTGACCCTCCATTCGTACCGGAGAAGATGGACGCGCGTGATGACTTGAGACCCTAATTTTTGGCTTTCAAAGCCGCGCGACCATGCTCTTTTGGGCGGACGAATTTGTTGTAACCAACCATGGTTGGCTTTGACCGGTTGGTCAAGTGTGTAGGCGGTCACACGGTGATCGTGTCGACATGCTCCGGGCCCTTTGAGTCTACATCTACACCCTCCATCTATGCCTGCGAAGATGGATGGATGAGACTGTTTTGCGGCACATGTAATATGCCGCAAACCCTAATTTAGGTTTTCCGTCCATAATGCTTGGTATGGACGGTTTCTTGGCAAGCGAAGGCCAATGGTCGACCATGCGGGGTCGGCTGTGTGTATTCCATACCTGCTTGGGGGTGATGGAATTGATCTCGTGGTCATCCAATCATGCTTGTGGAGTTGGATGACTGCGATCGAATCATATCGGCAAGCTAAGGCCGTGTGGTATTCCATACCATGCTTAGGGTGATGGAATTGATCTGTGGTCATCCAATCATGCTTGTGGAGTTGGATGACTGCGATCGAGATCATATCCGAGGAGACCGATACGGTCAAGTCCGGATGCTCAATCGGGCTAGTATAACACACCGAGAGGGCTCAATCGGGCTAGTATAACACACCGAGAGGGCTCGGGCTAGTATAACACACCGAGAATCGCCTGTACGGGTATTTCGTACATGGTTTCATTATAGTGCTTGGAGGTTCGTGTTACTCGTAAGAGTAACACTCGACCGTCATGCCACACCGATAATGAGTACGGGAAATACAAGGGCGATATGAAATTCACAGGAAGGGATTGTTGCTACATGCTCCAACCTGGAGGAATTTCATGTATTCACAGAATGGGATTGTTGCTACATGCTCCACTCTTTGGTGAATTAAGTGAGGAGTATCCGTCACTTATAAACGGCTTTATCTTTTACAAGATGTCAGCGCATGATTTTCTGGTTACTTACGAATTTAACCTTAAACGAAAATCCACCATCAACAGTAGGTGTAAACCCTAAGAGTAGGCGTTTTTCTTTATATATTGCGCGTATAATTTCTTGGCGTGTCTCTTGTAGAAAATATTGTATGTATGCAACCAAGGGAAATACTGCATATATTATTCGAACCCGTAGGAAAGTGCTCCATATATTATTTTGAACCCGAAGAAGGTTACTGCGGACGCACTTGAGCCCGTATAAAATACCGCGTATATAATTTTGAACCCTGAAGAAAATACTGTGTGTGCAGTCTTGAACCCGTAGAGAATACTGTACATGAATCCCGAAGAAGAATACTGTATATATGCTCCATATGACTTTGAACCCGCATGAAATATTGTATATATGATTTTTCGGTCCTGAAAAAAATACTGCGCGTGCAGTTTTGAACCCATAGAAAAATGCTCCATATATAATTTTGAACCCGAAGAAGGATACTGTAGACACACTTGAACCCGTATAAAATACCGCGTATATAGTCTTGAACCCGAAGAAAATACTGCGTATATAGTCTTGAACCCGAAGAAAATACTGCGTATATAGTCTTGAACCCAAAGAAAATATTGCGTGTGCAGTTTTGAACCCGTAGAGAATACGCCCTCCTTTTTTTTTTTTTTCGGGTTTTCCTTTTGTTGGGCGCGGTTATGTGTCAGGGAGATAAATTTTTTTTTTTTTTTTGTGTGCAGGTATCTTGTTACTAAGTTGTTATTAAGAGATCCGACAAGATGTTACCTGAACAAAATTTCGCCTCATCAAAGGATGTCCATAATTCCAAACCAAACACGGATGATGAATTCTTCGCCAAAAACCTTGTCTCTGCTCGGAAAAATCACCCAGGTTTCGTGCCAATTTTGTTAACCGGTGGTGAAGATGAAAAGAAGACACGTTCGGTTCGCCCAGAGAACACCATACGGTTCTGTCTTCATAAAGGGGTATATTCCTCTTCCAATATTGATTTCAGGATGTGTCAAAGCCCATTGCGTTCTTTTGATAGATGGGTTGAGTTCATGGTGAGTAAGGAGCACATAAACACCAACCTGACTCGAGCGCAGATTATTGATGTTGTCGAGCTTGAAAACCTCCAGTTAGGAAGGACATCCCGGGCTTGGTTGCTTTCATCTCCGATGGTGTTCGGACACCCATACAATCATATGTAGATGGGGTGAGATAACTTTCTCCTTGGAGAGTGTGGCTCTCTTCTGAACCTTCCGTGTAATTAGGAATCTTAAAATCCAATTATCTGAAAGTGAGGTGAAGATGCGGGATGACCTTGCCGCTAAGTTGAGAGATTACGCTCGAAAAGACTCCACTGCGAAGTCGAAGAATTCTGTCCGGAAAGAGGATGAAAGGTGCTTTTATAGCCAGGTGGATGTCTCAATGGTTTCGGACGAGTTGGAACACGAGCGAAAAGCAGTGATCTTCATGTTGCGGCATTTTTGGCTCTCTGGGTTGTCTAGAGACATTTTTGATGACGGTTCTGGCAAGAAGGAAATAAGACCAGAGTTGCTAGCGATTGATGTGAAGTTATCAAAAGGTGAAGTTCTTCCCATTGGCAAGCTATTCCTCGGTTCCCTGTATGTGCATCTGGATCACCTAGTTGCGAACATGCGAGTTTCGAATGGTTTCATGAAAGTGAATTCATATGTGCACGTTGCTTTTAGAGTCCGCTATGGGAGCACTTTGAGAAGTATGCTCCAAACCGATGCCTTCGATTCCCGCGAGTTGGGGGTTCCCGAATTCTTCGATAGGTGAACAGGCGTCCAAAGGTTGGCATGAGCTTGGTTAGTCTTCTTGACAAGTCATATGAAATCAGTTTTCGCCCTTGGGAGCCGGTCCATAGGTCTGTGACTCAAATTGACACCTTTTCTTCTGCTCCGATCATGTCTTTGTCTTCTGATGGCGATTTGAGCGTTGGTGAAAACTTGTTTATTCAAAGCTGCATGTCCGGTTATATGCCGTCTTTCTTCATGGGGTCTTTCCGAGGATAAAGCTGCTTACAATATTGACCGTGCTGCTCGTCACATGGGTTTCGATCAAGGGGTGCCTCTTGCTTACCAGCCGGTGATCCCTAAGGATTCATTGCGTGCCGCCCTTAATGCTAGTGCCCTTGAGCCGGGTATCCGCCTTCCCTTCTTTCAAACGGGGAGAGTAACTTCGACGACCTTTAGCTATAATGAGTTCTGGCGCGACGAGTTTATTATGATTCAAGATTTTGTGAATAACGTGGTGGAGAACGTTCGTTGTAAACCTTCCCCAGCAGTTTTGAAGAATTATCCAATGTTGAGAGATCTCAAGCGAAAGTTGCCTAGCAACTCGGAAAGTCCCCAAGCCAAGGAACGGAGAACGAAGAATCGTCTTTGGCGGGTTCGGACGGTTTCAAAAGATCCTCCCGCAGCTCTCGTGTCTTTCGATTCTTCCAATAACCGGGTATGTGTCGCCTCTTCATTGGTTTGTCTCAAAACACGTGAATTTCTGCTGAAAACATGTGTCTTGTTTCCTCCAGGGCTTCGGTAGTGTTAATGCTTTCGCTGCCCTTGCACGTTGCCAGAAGACAACAATTTCTTCAAAGAATTCCAGCAGCACTGAGCCTTCTCATAGCGATGATGAGTCAGAGAAAGAAGAAAGTTCGACAAGTGAGAGTGATTCCTCTGGCAGCACTGGTTCTTTTTCGGGAAGTGGTTCGGTGAGTTTCGCGCTTCTTTTCTTTCTTCTTCTGTTTCTTCTTTTGAAAAATGTCTAACTCAAGTTCGCGGGAGGAATCCGGTTCGGAGGATGATTCTGGGTAGAGCCACACGAAAACTTGCCTTTGGTGACCACTGCTGGTAACTTGGAGATGGGCGTTAGCCAATTGCCGGGCACAGATGTGGCTCGAACGGCGGATGATTCTCTGATGGTTGCTGCCGTAGACATGGAAGAACACCCTTTGCGAGTCGTGAGGCCAGGTGCAGGCGCCATTTTTGATCCTCCGTACTTGGTTCCTTATCCGAGGTCATGTCTTTGGTTGGCGGCTTCGAGGCGTCTTAGGCTAAGCACGAGGCGTTGTACACGGAGAATCTGGGAGAAGTACGGACATATGGCCACAACCAAGAAAGTCACTAGTCGATTTGCACTTTGGTTAAGCGTGTGGAAGAGGCTTTATCTTCCATCGAGGATATGCGTGGTGACCGGTCACACCGTTTCGAAGAAGTTATTGCCGACTGGGAGCACCATCGCGACGTGTGCGTAGAAAAGGAGTTCAACACTTCGTGGTTTGTCGAAGGCCTTGTTGAGATCCAAAAGTTGAAAGATGCAGCAATCGAAAGCCTTTCCGCCGAGGAGATTGCACGACAAGAGGTGGAACTCGAAAAGCTTTCCAAGATGTTGGCTATGAAGAGAGCGGCTCTTGAAGATGCAAAGTTGACTTTCTCCAAGAAGAGCAGACTTCTGTTGGATGTTTTTCCTTGAACGTTTCTCTGTTAAACTTTCATTTAGGTTCTTTTTTTTTTTTTTTTGAAAGACATATTGGATGTCTGGTTCAAAGCTTGACCTTTGATAGGCAGCTGGTAGCTTTTAGGGTATTGGATTATTTCTAGGATGAATGGTTTTGATAATATGACTTTGATTATGTTTTGGGAAAGGAATATTGCTTTTATGAAAGTGTGTGCTAGCAATAGGCACAAGACTCGGTAGTATGGCGGTTTTACTAAGAACCTAAAAAATAGATCGTATATCTTGTGCAGTCTAAATTTACTCACTTCATAGGTTTTGTGAACACGCCCCTCTCCGTGTAAAAGGCGGCTTTGCTGGTAGCATCGCCAGTTAGTCCCCAATTCTTTGGTAGCGTCTTGACGAGTCTCCGGTTTTCGGTGTAGTTTTAACAACCGATAACCGGGTTTTACGCGGTTGAGTCGGGTGAGTCGCAAGTCCCCAATTGCTTGGTAGCATCTTCAACGAGTCCCCAGTTTTCAGGTGTAGTTTTACAACCGGTAATTGGGACGTCTCGGCGATTGAGTCGGATTGGGTCGCCTTCCCTACCATCTTTACATCCGGGTCGAAGAACGAGATCAACGATCGACATTGTAGCCGATAGATCAATCCTCCCGCCGTGGTCGCCAATTGTTTATGGGTAAAAATCATTTCTGCCGATTTGGTAAATTCGGTAGGTGAGTGAGAAACTGGTTCAAACCCTAAACAAATGTGTTTGCACGTGAGCACTTTATAGATTCGAGAGATCAATCAGACAAGTCCGGCCTAAACCAAGAAATGGCCGTTCCGGACTTGCTTTGGTCACAAAGTGGAGGAGAAGGGTTGATTTGGGGAGGGAAGCAAAGAAAGGTGTTGATACCGGAATAGTGCAGGAGAGTAGTGTCTCGACTTGTATCGAAAGTGGAAGCTTCGGAAGCTTGCAAGAGATGAAAGCTTTTTGGAGAGCTTGCAAAGTTGCCTTTTCTGAGAGTGTTGTATTTTTCTCCTGACCGAGACTTGTTGTCTGGTGGAAATAGGTAAGACCTATTTATACAAGTCGATATTGAAACGTACCCTGGCCTCATGAAGGAAGAGAGTAAAGGGTGAAATAATGGGAGGAGGTGGTAACCGCATGGTGTTAATGGGTGAAAACGTTTTCACCATTATTTCCTCATTTATTTGACCGCTTTATTCCTTTTCACGCTTTCTTAATGTGAGCGTAGTGTACGCCGCAAGTCAGACCGCCAAACCAAAACCCCGGAAAGCATCCCCAGTTTGTGTTGATATCTCGAGTGTTGGTTGCACCTTGAGTGCAAGTGGCAATGCCGTAGTCTGCTAGTGGCGTGCGTGGCATGTGCCAATGGCATGTGCGGAATGCCTTGGTGGTAGGTTGTACGTTGAGTGTAAGTGGCAATGCCAGAGCTGCTAGTGGCGTGCGTGGCATGTGCCAATGGCATGTGCGGAATGCCTTGGTGGTAAGTTGCATGGTTTGCAAATTAGGCTACCAGCGTGGGTTTTGGCATGTGCCAGTGATGCCAGAGCTGCTAGTGGCGTGCGTGGCATGTGCCAATGGCATGTGCGGAATGCCTTGGTGGTAGGTTGCATGGTTTGCAAATTAGGCTACCAGCGTGGGTTTTGGCATGTGCCAGTGATGCCAGAGCTGCTAGTGGCGTGCGTGGCATGTGCGGAATGCCTTGGTGGTAGGTTGCATGGTTTGCAAATTAGGCTACCAGCGTGGGTTTTGGCATGTGCCATGGGCGCGTGATCCGAATTGGCCTAGGTTGCACGGCTTGCAAGTTAGGCTACCAGCGCGCATTAGGGCCACGGCTAGGTGATGAAGTCTACCAGCGAGCGTGTTGGCATGTGTCAATGGCATGCGTGGCCGTTAGGGCCGTGGCCTTGGTAGCCAAAGCTACCAGTGAGCATGTTGGCATGTGCCAATGGCATGCATGGCCGTTAGGGGCGTGGCCTTGGTAGGAAAAGCTACCAGTAAGCATGTTGGCATGTGCCAATGGCATGCGTGACCGTTAGGGCCGTGGCCTTGGTAGGATAAGCTACCAGCGAGCATGTTGGCATGTGCCAATGGCATGCGTGGCCGTTAGGGCCGTGGCCTTGGTAGGAAAAGCTACCAGTGAGCATGTTGGCATGTGCCAATGGCATGCGTGGCCGTTAGGGCCGTGTCCTTGGTAGGAAAAGCTACCAGCGAGCATGTTGGCATGTGCCAATGGCATGCGTGGCCGACTTGGCCTAGGTTGCTATATTTGGCATGTGCCAATGGCATAGCGACTTGGAAATATGGCTTGTGGTATGTGTTGGCATGTGCCAATGGCACGTACGGCCATGTTGACCTAGTTGCATGTTTCGCAAGCCTAGGGCGCTATATTTGGCATGTGCCAATGGCATAGCGACTTGGAAATATGGCTTGTGGTACGTGTTGGCATGTGTCAATGGCACGTACAGCCATGTTGACCTAGTTGCACGTTTTGCAAGCCTAGGGCGCTATATTTGGCATGTGCCAATGGCATAGCGACTTGGAAATATGGCTTGTGGTACGTGTTGGCATGTGCCAATGGCACGTACGGCCATGTTGACCTAGTTGCACGTTTTGCAAGCCTAGGGCGCTATATTTGGCATGTGCCAATGGCATAGCGGCTTAGTTTGGCATGGTTGCCAATGAGTGCGATATGTAGTTTGGTTTTGGCGTCTCTGCCATGGTGCGCAGTGTGCGGCTTGGTTTTGGCGTCTTTGCCATGGTGCTCAATGTGCGGCTTGGTTCGGCATCGTTGCCATGGTGCGCAGTGTGCGGCTTGGTTTTGGTGTCGTTGCCATGGTGCGCAGTGTGCAGCTTGGTTTGGCATCGTTGCCATGGTGCGCAGTGTGCGGCTTGGTTTGGCATTGTTGCCATGGTGCGCAGTGTGCGGCTTGGTTTGGCATTGTTGCCATGGTGCGCAGCATGCGGCTTGGTTTGGTATTGTTGCCATGGTGCGCACAATGCGGCTTGGTTTGGCATTGTTGCCATGGTGCGCAGTGTGCGGCTTGGTTTGGCATTGTTGCCATGGTGCGCAGTGTGCGGCTTGTTTTTGGAATTAGGGTTCCGTGGTCGAAAACCTAATCTGGTATTTTGAAAAAATACCCCTATTAATTATTTACACCGAGTTAAATGCTCTTATTTAATGTGTTGCGGGTAACACTAGGTCATGGGGTTTTACGATTTTACCCCTTGTTTAAAAACCACCATCAACACTAGGGAAGATGCATCGACCTCGAAGTCAGATTTTTGATCATAATCATAGCATGTGTACAACTATGTATACGTTTATAATCAACATGTGTACAACTATGTACACATTAACAATCAACAAGTGTACAACTATGTACACATTGAGATAACCATACAACTATTACATGCCAACTAACAATAAAAGTGACCATTGGTGGAATAGAAAACTAACCTTATAGCTAACTCCGTCCGTGAAGTCTCATTGATCCTCCATGGATCAAGATAGTTTCTAGTATTTGCATCTATGGCTTGTCTTCCCTAAAGTCAGATCTAATATTTTGCTTTTCCTCTAGGCGCCACAAGGTCTCTCTTTCTTTCCTAAGCATCTTAGAATATCTAGGATCAAACTTTAAAACTTGTTTAGCAGTGGTCCAGGAAGTAAGAACAGGCTTCCCACCTGCACTCACTTGATCACTTGCTTATGCAATTACCTTAAGACATCAGCCTGGAGATTGAGTCACACAAACCTGGAAATTTTAACGACATTTTTAAGTCCAATAACAAAATAAAGATAGAATTTAAGACCAAGCTACACGATAAAAAAATTTATTGACCTATTTATTAAAAAAATAAATGAAATTCAAAATATTTGGCCAATTGGCCACCTCTTGGATGAGGTAAAAATAATAAAAACACCACTTAAGCTCCATCAGAAGTACACTAAACAAATGATTCTTAGACAACTCACTAACCACAAATTTTAATCGTGACTGTCCAATTAAAGGATTCAAAGCAAACTTTGATGTACGACAATATAAGCGAACATGTATATACCCACAAAAATCAATCATCTATACCCACAAAATATGCACACATTATTGAGATAGCATAGTGGTGTACTACTGTGTATACACCTATAAAAATTCTAAAAAATCCATCCACACCCAAAAATGTTAATCTAAAAAAGAAGCAAGAAAATCAAAAATGTTAATGTGTACAACTATGTACACATTGGTAATAAACAAGTGTACAACTATGCACACATTAAAATATCTGCACATTAATAATCAACATGCATGTGTACAATTATGTACACATTTAAAATCAACAAAAACAAGCAATTTGATGGACAGAGGTCGTGACAAAAAGGTTTTATCTCATAAATTTTATCTTGCATTGAAAAGAAGTTGCCTAACTGTAAAAGAGGAAAGAAAATGAGTTGTTTTTTCAGGGTCTTGTTGTGGACACATGCAAACTTAAGAAGAAGAATTGGAGTAGAGGCTTTGAATTCCTCTTACTACCCACCACCTAAAACTGTTCAATTTGTAGCAAACAAATGTCTTTCTTTTCAATTCCCTACTCTTTGTTGGATACAAAATTTGTGAAAGACACTAAGGAAGATTAGGGGGTATTGTTTTTTCATACTTTTTGCATTTTCTTTGGTTTCTTTATCTAATAGGGAGAAAAAAATCCAATGTGGGTTTGTTTTTACACACTAGATTTAAAAGTAGAAATTGAAGTGACATTACATCCATTTAAAAGTAAAGAATGTCATGTGAGCTATCAATCTCTCTGTGGGCATTTTCTTTTCTCTAGGGACTAGTCACTGTGAACACCTTCCCTTGTCCTGTAAAAGAGAAAGTCCAGATGATAAACACCTAAAAACTCACGAAAAACTCTCTCCTCAAAAATAAGTAATCAAACAAACGCAAGCATTTCCAAGTCATTACCATATGTAGTGTCAATTTTAATAATACATGTACTAAATGACTTCAAGTTCATACCAGAAGAATGGAATTTGAACTTCTAGCCCAAAGGCCCCAAACTGAATAAGATTTTTATCCGTAATGTTCCTGTCAGCTGCAAATATAGCTTCTCAATGGTTGGACCTATTTGTTATATCTAAAATACACAACAAAAGACGAACACCTAATTTTTATCTAGTGAAATCAAAATTACAACGGTCCTAGATAAAATTAGCTCAATACATCAAATTGAATAAAATTATAAATTACAAACCAAAATCATAATTCATTAGAAGTAAAGTCAAGTTCCTCTTTCTCTACAATTTCATATGGCCATTTAATATATGCCTCCAAACACATTTCCATTTTTGGCTACAATGATAAGAACGTATGAATAAAACATTACAGTTCGTAATGTAACCAACTTAAATGCCAACTTAAATGAGAAGAAATGCTAAAATAATCCACTGTGCATAAATGTGACAGGCTCACTTTCACTCGACCATATGCATACAATAATCCCCCAATCCCATTTTACAAGACAAGTCTCATTATCATTCATGCTTCCCGTAAGAGGCACACACCTCACTTAAATTACCCCGGGACTTGAATCAAAATTAGAGAAAGCAGAACACATGATAATTTCGATTTCGAGTACAAAAAACATAATCTAACCAACTCCTCAACAGAAATCAACCCTAAATCCAAAAGTGGGAGAAAATTGAGATGGAATTAAGGTAATTACCTTGCATTTTAGGGAAAGGAAAAGAAAATCCATCATTAAAAAGAGAAATATTCTTAGGCATAGGTACCGGTGAACGTTTTACCCCAAAGACAGTACCAACTAAATCAATCTTAGCTTCCATTTGTGGCAAATCACCAGCGGCTTCATTAGCAGTCATCAAATCAGTTCTAGGAAATCCAACAAAAACAACACCACCTTCAACACTAATAGTATTAACAAAAATTGAAGTAATTAGGTTTTTAAAATAACAAATTTCCTAAAATTGATTTCGAAATCGATAAATTGACATTACATCAAATTAAATAATAAGCATAAATTATACTTATCTTCCAAATCGCTTTGATTTTTGAAATATCTGAATTAAAATGTTGAAAACTGCATCAAAACAACTTTTTTTCGCTCAAGTATATTCAAGGAAATGTAATGATGATGACGATCTAACTTAGTTAGGTTGAATCGAAACGAAAATGTGTTCATTTGATTCTCAAATTTATGTTTCGATATTGGATATTCGTTCTGATGTCAGGAAAATTAGGTTTTAGGATTTTCTTTTCTTTGTTTGAGATATATCTCGACATTGGAATGGAGAAGAGAAATACAAACCAGACTAATCCAGAAGATATAAGTACCTCCCAAAAATACGATCCTTGATCTGCAACTCGGCGACCAAGTCAGTTACCCGATTTCGCCATTAATGTCTTCCAACTAGCTTTGCATGTCTAGATTCTCCTATTCTAGTTACCGTTATGAATCATTAATGCATCGTAAAATAATCTCCAATGATAATTGAATACTTGTTGTTGTTTTTTAGTGTTCTACTTTTAAGATTCCTCTCGTTTCCCCCAAAACTTTTCTCACCTGTCTCTGTCTGAATGTTTTGCAGGATTTAAAATTACCTGAGTTTTCTTGTCTTGTTTAAGACTTTGATAGTATACAATGATGTTTGTCCCAGTCCAAGAGAGTTTTCTTGATGATTCTACGGCAACTTCGACTACTCCATCTCCTAGATTAAACGAGATGCAGACTCACCACTCCATGGAAGCTCTTTGTTTGAAGGAAAACGGCAGCACCGCTATGACAAGGTATACACGTTTCAATCCATGTTGAGATTATTAGTCCCACATTGTCTGGTCAATCTAAGATCATGCGGTTTATAATCCTTAGGGCCACTCCACTCATTGCCAATTGGTTTTGAGTTGGATGCTCGTATTCTAACATGGTATCAGAGCAGGCTATTTGCGACGAGTCTTTGACTGCGCCTTTACTCCGCGTCACCCGATTTACTTGTCCACGTGTTAGACCCAACGAGGCTACACGTGAGGGGGCGTGTTGAGATTATTAGTCCCACATTTTATGGGCAATCTAAGATCATGCGGTTTATAATCCTTAGGGCCATTCCACTCATTGCCAATTGGTTTTGAGTTGGATGCCCGTATTCTAACAATCCATTTCAAACACGTAGAGTAAGAAGATTCAAATTTCGTACTATAAAATGGATGTGGATCCTGTTAGTTTTCATCATCAGCATCTCAATACACCAGACAAAGAATATTTCCTCTCAATCAACAAATCCAATGGCTTCTGTAGACATTAACAACCTTGCAAATCAATTTGATTTGATTCAGCTTCAATTGATTCTTCTGATGATATCAGGGAAGTCATCAATATTTCTCAAATCGATCCAACTCTTTGTTTACAAGGACAAGACAATAGCATCATTGGCAAAGTTATCTCCAACGAAAATATGAGTAGAGGCTCTGCAAAAAAATATGCAAAACTATTATGGGTAAATCAAGTTGGTTACTTTGAACTAAGGAAGAAAAGCAAAAATTTATTCACTGTCAAGTTCGAAACTAGAGAAGAATGGAAATAGGTCTTATATGAAGCACCATGGAGTCTTGATGGTTTCCTGTGGATCATCAAACCTTGGAATCCAACCCAAAACTACATAGAGTAATGGATAGCATAAATAGCCTGTGTAATATCTCTCACTGAGAAGATGGTAATCTTATTAAAGAGTGTCAGCATCTAGTTAGTTGTTAGGTAATGTTGTGGTTTGTTTTAGAAATAGGAAGTGTAATCAAGTGGCAGATCTTCTTGCCAAGTTTGCTAGGACAAACAATTGTAGTAGGAAATGGAGTATGAATCTCCCTGAGTCTGTTAGAATCAAGCTTGAAGCTGAAAAAGTTATGATGTAACTCTCTTGTTGTTTCTGGCTTTTAATGATTATCTGAGTGTTTTTCTTTCAAAAAAAAAAAAAAAAGACTAATCCAGAAGAACTCGTTGTTGATGGTGGATTTTCGTTTAAGGTTAAATTTGTAAAAACCGGAAAAATCATGCGCTTACATCTTGTAAAAGATAAAGCCATTTATAAGTGTTGGATACCCCCTCACTTAATTCACCAAGAATGGAGCATGTAAACAACAATCCCGTTACGTGAATACATGAAATTCCTCCCGAGGTTGGAGCATGTAGCAACAATCCCTTCCCCGTGAATTTCATATCAGCCTTGTATTTCCAGTACTCATTATCGAGTGTGGCATGACGGTAGTGTTACTATTACGAGTAACACGAACCTCCAAGCACTATAATGAATCATTATCATTGTGGCATGACGACTGAGTGTTACTCTGTAAGAGTAACACGAACCTCCAAGCACTATAATGAAACCATGTACGAAATACCCGTACAGGCTATCTCGGTGTGTTATACTAGCCCGAGCCCCTCTCGGTGTGTTATACTAACCCGATTGAGCCCCTCTCGGTGTGTTATACTAGCCCGATTGAGCATCCGGCACCGACCGTATCGGTCCGGATATGATTCGATCGCATGATCATCCAACTCCATAAGCATGATTGGATGACCCCATATCAATTCCATCACCCCAAGCATGGTATGGAATACCCACGGCCGACCCCGCATGGTCGGTCATTGGCCTAGCTTGCCAAAAAACCGTTCATACCAAGCATTATGGACGGAAAACCCTAAATTAGGGTTTGCGGCATATTACATGTGTTGCAAAGCAGTCTCAACCATCCATCTTCGCGGTATAGATGGAGGGTGTATATGTAGACTTAAAGGGCCCGAGCATGTCAACACGATCACCATGGGCCCGCCTACACACTTGACCAATCGGTCAAGACCAACAATGTTTGGCCGTGACAAAATCGTCACCCAAACAAGAGGAGGCGCACGACTTTGAAAACCAAAATTAGGGTTTTGAGCATCACGAGCGTCCATCTTCTCCGGCACGAATGGAGGGTCCCAGATTAGATTAAGCAGGTCCGGTCATACCAGCAAGACCACCGCGGGCCCATCTACCTCCTCATGTGATCGGCCAAGGCATATCATGCCTGGTCGATCCAAAACGCACGCCCAAACTTGCGTGGTTACACCTCCCAAACCCTAAACTGATCTCGACCGCTCAACTTCACCGGATGATTTGAGTGGCTTAGATCACGTTTTCATGGGATAGTCAGGTATAGGCGTGAACACCATCCTACCACCTACATGCTTTGAGTGATCGACCAAGACCGACCAAGATTGGTCGTCTCGAAACGCGTGCGGGAATGTCATGCGGTTTCCAACTCCTTTGCGGCAAGGATTTACGCATGAAACCGATCTCAACCACTCCTCTTTGCCGGTCAAATTGAGTGGCCTAGATCGCACCTTCATGAGACGGTGAGACATGGACGTGTACGCCAGCATGCCATCTACATACACGTCCGGTCGGTCCTCTCCAAAATCCTTCTTATGCTTGGTTTCGACCAAGCTGAAGAGTCATGCTTGCGCTCCTCTTCAATATCCATTAACGGTCGCAGAGATGAGTGTCTCAAAGATCATCTCATCCGTCCGACTTCACCGACTTGGTTATACAACCACAGTCGGAGTTATTTGGTTAGTGAGGAGTCATTACCCATCACTTTACCACACCGTAATGCAGTACCTGCATAAAATACACACGATACTTCACAAGTATCGGCTTCCTGAATAACACAGTTATTCAACTCAGCATTACATGCTATCTTTCGTGGATCCATGATCCACACATTACAGACATCAATCATGTCACAAAATGGGGGATACATACTGGGGTATTGGTCTGGCGGTTTACAGCGTGCAGCGTGCAACGCGCCATCACAAGAACGTGTCAGGAAGTCATGGACGGTTAGAGATGAACTGGAGAATTGGGCAAGACTGGTCGTGTATCACCAACGCACAACTCCACTACTCCATCATTCCACTTCCTTCACTTCCCACGAGAGACGTGAATAAGGCTCAATGACTTGTATAAATAAGTTCTCCTCCTTATTTCCAACAACGGGGAAAAAACAAGGAAAAAATAGAAAAGTGAGAACAACAACACAAGTTCAGACGAGACAGAAAACCAAGTGTTAATACAAATCGTATTCTAACACCCAGAGCCTGCTTTCATCAACGTAAGCTTGCTCATCTTTCTGTTACAAGTCATAAGCAAGCCAGCCAACACCTTCACAATCTCAACACCTTCTTCGCTTCCCTCCATAAGATCAACCCCATCTCCTTCACTTTGTGACCGAAACAAGTCTGGAACGGCCATTTCTTGGTTTAGGCCGGACTTGCCTGTATTGATCTCTCGAATCTACAAGCACTCACCGCGCAAAGGCATTTGTTTAGGGTTTAGATTCATTCCTCATTCACACCCCAAATTACCAAATTCTGCGGAGTAGTTTTCACCCATAAACAATTGGCGACCACAAAGTGGGAGATTGATCTCTCGATTCACAGAATCGAATTCTCAATTCGTTTTCGTCTCACGATGTATCCTCACCCGGAATCCACAGGTGGTTCTGATATCATGGGAAGTATAGTCAGAATGCTGGAGGATATCTTGGCAAATCAAGTCGGTATTAACAGAAGGCAGGGCGAAACTTTCCGCCTTTTGAATGATATAACATCACAATTACAAGAACGGTCGGCAGGCATCTACTCAAACAGTGCAAGAAACGCTGGATCCTTAGTCAGGAATCACACCTTTACCGGTGGAGATGCAGAAAGAGCGCGTAATCACGGGGGACTCAGGAGAGACGAACAACATGGTCCAGCCGACAACGAAGACTCGAGGAAACTCCACAAAGGAAAAGACTTGTCCGGGGTACCACAACGTCATCCGGATAAAGAAATGGAGCCTGCAGCTTACGGATCCCTGCTGGAAGATTTATATCTCAAGACCCTTGTCGAAGCCCGGAAGACTGTTCAATCCGCATCGACCTTTCAACTAAGTGAAGAAATGCTTGAGGAAGGAGAAATCAATCAAGGAACACGTGAGTACAGAGGATGGGAATGTTCAATTCGATCACTCAGCAGTGATATTACAACATCTCCCATCACCATAGCCAGAGCAGCCGCAAATCCTGGCATCTCATCAAGTGTAACACCTCTGGTAGTCACCAGAGCAACAACTTCCACTCCTTCATCGGGACAAGGAGCCAGAGCAGACTTGATGGAGAATCAGGAAGTTCTTGCTAAGACTCAAACGGATATGGCGGCAACTCAGAAAGAGGTACTCACTTTTCTTAAGATATTAACTGATCGATTTCCACAAGAGCCGTGACAGCCCCTGGAGCAAAAAGGAACGCATTCAACGCACCGGAGAAGGTACTTCAGCGGCGCGGACCTCTATGAACCTGATCAAAGAAGCGATACCAGATATGAGCGGTCCTGTCATGAAGACTCCTACACTGGGGACTGGTCCTCACAACGATCCTAAGTCAATAAGTTTCACTATGAACCAGAGGCCGGGGGATCGGGAAGCGGTTTCTCTAGTGGAAAGTTTATGCGAACTTTCACACCTCTCAAAGAATCGGTGCACGGAGACGTTTTGCTGTAATCAACCAGAGGAAGGTCACGACCGTGCCCTACATGTCACCGCACGCATCAAGGATTCAGAGTTCACGACGGCCCTTATCTACACAGGAGCGTCTTCGAATGTGATTACTCTCAAGACTCTCAGGACATCCAAGGTTCTCCCAGTCAAGGTCGTACGGAATCCTACCACAATGACGGACTTCGAGGGAAACCAAACCAGCACGTACGGGAGAAGCTCCGCGGAAAGAATAAGACAAGTTCGTTGCATCCCACTCCCCACGTGGATGTCAATTCAGGAAAAAGACCGGCTTGCATCATTGAGGGCTAGTACCCATGATGCATCTTTGCTGACGGAGCATTCTTCTCCATCCTGTGAAGCCACGACCCACGTTCACACGAAGAGGGAACGAACTTTTATGGTGAGTCGTGACCAGAAAGGGAAAACGGTATACCGACACTGCCATTATCAATTAGCAGGGGAAACTGTTACCCAGTCTCTCCACCTAATGGGATGATACAACAGCAACAAACCACAAGAGCAAGTGTTAGATGCTCTACAACAGTTGCAAGAGGGTACCAACTCCACAACTGATGAGATTGAAATCATTGAGGAATCTCCTAGGCCTATCCCCATCAGCTCAACCTTGAGTACGGATAAACGCACGAAGCTCGTAGAACTTCTCAAAGAGTACCAAGACATATTCGCTTGGAGATATGAAGAAATGCCGGATTTAGATGAAAATTGGTCATCCTTCATCTACATGTCGTACCTGGATCCAAGTCGGTTAAACGAGTTAGGAAAATGGATAGATCGGAGTCTTGCATAGACTTGGAGACTTGAATGGTGCTTTGCTCCAAAACGATCCTCCTCAACCTAACATCGACATGTTAGTAGATGCAACCAGCGGACACGGCATGTTCTCCTCCATGGATGGATGTAGCGGCTACAACCAGATAAGGATGTACGAGCATGATGCAAGTAAGATAGCTTTTCGAACTCCTCTCGTAAATTTTTATTATACCATACTGTCACTTGGTTTAAAGAATGCCGGTGCAACGTATCAAACGGCAATCTTCCACTGGAGTCGATACCTCAACGTATCAGGCAGTGGTCGAACATGATTTGGGCAAGTCACTCTATCAGGCAGTGGTCGAACAAAATTCAGGCGAGTCACTTTATCAGACGGTGGTACCTGCCTATCATGCTATATTGGAGAATATGCGCTTTTGGTCATCCTCTGGAGCTGTTGAACGCTCATCTACAACAACATATACCCTGATAGAAAGAACCAGGCCTGCCGGTAATGAAGAGCCTCATAATGTTCGTAAGGGCATATATCTCACCAACAGGAGATACAACCTTCAGCCTTCTGCAAGCAGTTCCCTGAAGCACCAAGAGGAAAACTACCGAGATACAACATCTTGCGTGTCCGCCAACTCCAACTCCAGTACCACATGCACGACTCCTACAATGATGAAACAACGTGCAAGATATTCCATACCTGGCTCGACAACAACCGCTGCGAGCAAACCATGTAAACCACGCACGGGATGAGGCTCGGCATGAAGTTCCTTCACCGTCGATCAAGGACTTCTTCAACACGAGAAAGATGGTCGAGTCAAGAATCATGGAATTCGCAAGGGTAAATCGAATCAAGAGGAAGCCACTTCAACGCTCCCTCCAGCAGAAGCTGCTTCAATGGTCTATTTAAGAGCCGTTTCAACACTCTCTCCAGGATCCACCTCAACGTTCGCACCAGAAACCACTTTAACATCCTCTCGATCCGTTTCGACACTCAAGCTGCATCAATAATCTGCGCTCTGGTCAAGTTATCTTTGATGTACTCATTGCTCAAACATACGTCTCATCCATTCTTCATGAAGACCCAGCGGAGCATGAAAAACCCTGAAGTCGATAGGAGGAGGGTTATGATGTGAAACAAATATTTTCATATAGTTGGAAGAGCGCGGTGAACAACTCATCATCAATGTTCGGCATATCTTTGAAGCTGTCAACACCTCCTGACTTAGCACCAGAAGACATCTCAACAGGAGTTCTTTTCTTCACTCTACAATGAAGACAGGAGTTAGTACTTGAATAAGAGAAAATACACGATATATGTGTGGAATGCATTCACGATGAATGCACAAAGTTGGGGTTGAGATAAAACACCGGTGCAAATTTCAAGTCTGGTATTGATTCTAGTCCAGTATAACTCAAGTTCTCCGGTACAAATTTCAAGTCTGGTATTGATCAAGCTTCTAGTCCGGTATAACTCAAGTTTTCCGGTACAAATTTCAAGTCCGGTATTGATTCCAAGTCCGGTATAACTCAAGTTCTCCGGTACAAATTTCAAGTCTGGTATTGATTCCAAGTCCGGTATAACTCAAGTTCTCCAATACAAATTTCAAGTCCGGTATTGCTCAAGCTTCAAGTCCGGTATTGCTCAAGCTTCAAGTCTGGTATTGATCAAGTCACAAGTTCGGTATTGCTCAAGTTTCAAGACCGGTGTTGGTCAAGGGCACGAGGCTGGCATAAAAGTGACATTCAGTTAGGCATACACGATATGGGACCCACGTTCAATCAAGCATATATAGCGGGACCACATTTATTTGCACAACACGGTTCTCTTATGTCATGGGAATCATGTTTACGAAATTCAAGCCCACGTTCGATCAAGCAGGCGCGATAGCCTGACGAACGAAGCGCGCAATGATCCGTCGATTAGGCACAACCCCACGATCGAGCGGAGCAAGCACGGAGCGGGCCCTCGACCGAAGCAGGCATAGCAAGGTCGATCGAAGCAGGCAAGACCGACATCATACTAGGGGAACGCTCTCTTATATGCCTTTTGAACGTGACATACTCCGAGGACAGGATAACCCGTCTCTCCTGGTAACATCTAACTTTGCCTCACAAGTTTTATCTTTAACTGTCACCATCTCATGCCTACCACACAATAGTGTAACCATTATGTGCTAGGCGGGGGGACTTAATGTTGATGGTGGATTTTCGTTTAAGGTTAAATTTGTAAAAACCGGAAAAATCATGCGCTTACATCTTGTAAAAGATAAAGCCATTTATAAGTGTTGGATACCCCCTCACTTAATTCACCAAGAATGGAGCATGTAGCAACAATCCCATTCTGTGAATACATGAAATTCCTCCGAGGTTGGAGCATGTAGCAACAATCCCTTCCCGTGAATTTCATATCGGCCTTGTATTTCCGGTACTCATTATCGGTGTGGCATGACGACCGAGTGTTACTCTTACGAGTAACACGAACCTCCAAGCACTATAATGAATCATTATCGATGTGGCATGACGGCGGAGTGTTACTCTTCTGAGTAACACGAACCTCCAAGCACTATAATGAAACCATGTACGAAATACCCGTACAAAGCTGTCTCGGTGTGTTATACTAGCCCGAGCCCCTCTCGGTGTGTTAAACTAGCCTGATTGAGCATCCCAAGACTTGACCGTATCGGTCCGGATATGATCTGATCGCAGTCATCCAACTCCATAAGCATGATTGGATGACCCAGATCAATTCCATCACCCCAAGCATGGTATGGAATACCCACGGCCGACCCTGCATGGTCGGTCATTGGCCTAGCTTGCCAAAAACCGTTCATACCAAGCATTATGGACTGGAAAACCCTAAATTAGGGTTTGCGGCATATTACATGTGTTGCAAAGCGGTCTCAACCATCCATCTTCGCAGGTATAGATGGAGGGTGTAGATGTAGACTCAAAGGGCCCAGAGCATGTCAACACGATCACCATGGGCCCGCCTACACACTTGACCAATCGGTCAAGACCAACAATGTTTGGCCGTGACAAAATCGTCACCCAAACAAGAGGAGGCGCACGGCTTTGAAAACCAAAATTAGGGTTTTGAGCATCACGAGCGTCCATCTTCTCCGGCACGAATGGAGGGTCCCAGATTAGATTAGGAGTCCGGTCATACCGGCATGACCACCGCGGGCCCATCTACCTCCTCATGTGATCGGCCAAGGCATATCATGCAGGTCGATCCAAAACGCACGCCCAAACTTGCGTGGTTACACCTCCCAAACCCTAAACTGATCTCGACCGCTCAACTTCACCGGATGATTTGAGTGGCTTAGATCACGTTTTCATGGGATAGTCGGTATAGGCGTGAACACCAGCCTACCACCTACATGCTTTGGAGTGATCGACCAAGACCGACCAAGATTGGTCGCCTCGAAACGCGTGCGGGAATGTCTTGCGGTTTCCAACTCCTTTGCGGCAAGGATTTCTCGCCGCAAACCGATCTCAACCACTCCTCTTTGCCGGTCAAATTGAGTGGCCTAGATCGCACCTTCATGAGACGGTGAGACATGGACGTGTACGCCAAAGCATGCCATCTACATACACGTCCGGTCGGTCCTCTCCAAAATCCTTCTTATGCTTGGTTTCGACCAAGCTAAAGAGTCATGCGCTCCTCTTCAATATCCATTAACGGTCGCAGATGAGTGTCTCAAAGATCATCTCATCCGTCCGACTTCACCAGCTTGGTTATACAACCCTGGTCATGAGTTATTTGGTTAGTGAGGAGTCATTACCCATCACTTTACCACACCGTAATGCGCACTGCGCATAAAATACACACGATATTTCACAAGTATCGACTTCCCGAATAACACAGTTATTCAACTCGGCGATACATGCTATCTTTCGTGGATCCATGATCCACACATTCCGAACATCAATCATGTCACAAACTGGGGGATACATACTGGGGTATTGGTCTGGCGGTTTACAGCGTGCAGCGTGCAACGCGCCATCACAAGAACGTGCCAGGAAGTCATGGACGGTTAGAGATGAACTGGAGTAGTTTTCACCCATAAACACTCGTACATACATATGATGGGTATTTTTGTTTTAGAAAAAATCATATTTGGATTGAATCGTTAACAAAAGGATCAACCCGTTTCAAATCACGCGAATTTGGATCTCCTAGTACTAGGCTTGAGAGGACAAGACTAGAGTGTCAAAAGCCCAACAACTTTGGGACTAACTGTTGATTTCTACATCTGAAAATCTGGATGGGTTAAAACAGGAGGATGGGCTAAAAATTAAATTTCCAGGGGGCCAAAGATATCCTTGGAAAAAACTATCTCAACTTTGCTGTTACACAATAATCCCAGGTGGATAACAGTATTCAAGTTCACAAGTTCATAACCAAATAAATACCCCAACAGATAAAAAAAAGCACAACGTTGTAGCAAATTAAGCAGACCAATCAAAGTAATTTTCATGAGCAGTTGGAGTGCTTTGTGACCAGTCAGGTTCAATCCAAGTGCTATTGCACATCTCCTTCGTATCATAGAAATCTGTAACAGCAACAGTATTACTTAGTTGTGCTCGACTTCCATGAGAATAATGATACCTACCTGTGTCAAGAGAAAAAAATAATAAATCTCTTCCATCTTTTTGTAACCTCGGGAAGTAAATTTTGTTCTCCATTCGACTATTTGGAGGAGCGATTGCTGAGAAGCTAGACGTATTGCTGATGAAAAACATATGTTCCCCCAAATTTGTAACTTTGACCCAGACCTTCTTCGCCCAATCCAGACTAAACACTCCAACTGGTTTTCCGAAACGCCCAACATTCACTGTTAAAAGTTGTCCATTACATTCGACCAGGTAACTGGGGAATGTTCCATTAAACTGTTTTAAGTGCTTGCTGTAAACTACCCAACCCAGAGCATTGATCTTGTCTTCATCATTAACAACACAACGTCCTAAAGTTCCGGTGTAATCTAGGCAAAAGAACTCTCCCTGCAAGAACACTGGATTATTGAAACATGGCACAAAAGAATCATCAAAGTTTCCACGGACACGAGACATCCAATAACAACTTCCTCTTCTAATGGCATAGATTGAGACTAAATTACCGATAATTTGTTCGATCGCAAAAACCACACAGTCTGGAGAAGTAGGCGGAGATGAGAATGACATACCACTCAAGTATAACCTGTGGTTAACATTAGGAAAATCAGGAAGTCGAATCATCACTTTCGTGAACGGATTGTAGAAGAATGGAGTTTTCATGTCATTCGACACTAGCAACAGCCAACCATACTTCGAAAAACGAATTGTAGCACCTGCTAGCAATTCCGAGAGATTCTTCTTCATGGAGTATATTTCATTATGCATTGGATCTAGGAAATTGTAGATGGTGCCAGTATTATCTTCAAACGAGTTAAAAACAAACCAAGGAAACAAACTTGCTCTTGACGGGTATATTTCAGGAAATATTGAGCGATTTCTTCTACAGACAGAACGAAGTTGGGCGAAATCCTTTGGATTTAGATAACTAGCTATCAGCTCCACAATGTCATTACTAATAATGGACCAAGGTGTTCGTTCTACTTCTTCTAATTCCCCTCCATTATGAATTTTATCCTGATCAGCCTCGTTGTAATAGTCCTCTATGCAAGCTTTGTTCAGTTTATCTGCCAGCTCTATAATTTTATAATCTTCTTCTTTGTCATCTCTACCTAACAAATTTTCTATTCCCCTTCTTCCACCGGTCCTCCTACAGATTTAAAACCATGCATATACTATAAGAATACTGAACATTGCCGATCAAAAAAAAAAATGAATACTGAACATTTACTGTTGAATAATAGAAAAAGGAATATGTAAAGGACATAGGCAATTTTGGGTGTACCTGATATGCGTAGGAATCATTATCCAATCCCCAGAGGACCATGGCGTTGGTAGCTTCGGAAACGGCAAGACAACTGTAATACCCTCATCTTCTACTTCAAAAATGTAGAGGGACTTATCCTTTGGTAATGTGTAAAACACGCAACCCCTTTTAAGAGCCATATCTGCCGCTGAGCAAGATGCTCTTGTTCGTTCTCCAATGAAGAGTACATCATCACCTAAGCTCTTCACCTCAACCCAAGCCATCAAAGAGAAATCCAACCTCAGAACTTGTAATATTGAGGCGGGTGCACGAGGTTTACTCATACCTCTTTGACTGAAGAAAATGTTAACCCGGAAGATATCATCAGAAGATTCCACATAATGGGATATTAACGTAGTAGTAGATCCTGCGGCATGTTGAAGAAATGGGTATTTTTTAACTTGGAATCGCCTTACAGATAGGGTTTGATCGGTATAGTGGTGATCATGTCCTAGTTGTTGTTGCTGTTCACTCTATGTGCCATTCTGAGGAACATAAAATGTATAACTTACCTTTCAAGTAATGAAAGGATCGAACAAAATGGCTAAGGTCTTCGTAATATTCATCCAAACACTTACTCTGCCATTGTTTAGCTCCAGGTTGACTATATAGAAGCAAGTTCTCAGAAGTAGTCTGATGCTCGAGGAGGAAGTAAACCATGGATTCGTCAACATCGTTGCTAGTAGGTAAAGTAAGAACACAATCGTTGAAATGATAATCCATAAACCATTGAGATACATTAGGTAATTTAACTGACTACATTGAAGCAGGATTCCACAAAAAACAATGACAAGCACAGGCATCTTCACCACCAACATCCAGAATAACCAACCATCCTTGGAAACAAGGCTTTTGCCAATAAATTCTTTTTCCACTTAGTTCTGGTATAAATTCTGTGCATGATTTGTTATTAGGTTCACATGGATTATAGAAAGCATGGTATTTCATACCTTTAGCATGTTGAAAAACGAGCCAAGGTGCGGGTTTCGGAACCAGTGGACTACGAGGTGCACTTTTCTCGCCTAATAGCGATCTTTGGCTTCCTGACATTGATGATGAAAAATTTTCTTCCATGGAAGCTACAGAAAGAGAGGATTGATGAGTCTAATGAAGATATATCAGGATTCTTTTTTTACCTGCATCTTTAATTCATCAACAACTTCTATATATAAGAGAATTAACCAATTTCCTTTTTCTAACACATTATCAACCCTATCTTCATAAAGAACAGATTATAATGCTTACAGTATTTAGTATCACAGTTCCAAGAACATTTATTTACCTTAATTGTCTCCCGAACTGGATCTAGAATTGGATCAGCAAAGTAGTTTAAATAACTCCATGCGATTCAGGGTTCAGACGAGCAGTTGCAATTGAGTATTGATTTGGGAGAGTGAGTGTTGGAGAAACTGGGTTTACTCTCCCATCACTGATTAAACGATGAATGATGAGTGTTGGAGCTTCATATGGATACCCAAATCGAAACCCATCTGAAGAAATTAAGGTTATGAAATGTAGGAAAAACTGAGGTTTCTTGAATTTCTGTGAAGGGGGATTTATTTTTGCTGAATTGGGGTTTTAGAGCTGAGGGCGAGGAGAAGAAAAGTGCACCGATTGCCCCTTTGAAAAAGAAATTGAAATATCCAATTGACTGACCTAACGTGCCGTGCTACCCCGAGACAAAGTCTCGCTAGGCTTGCGTCAGGGTGGCCCTGGGTAGGATCCCCTCCTATTTTTATTCTCATATTTTGTAAATAAAAACCAAATTGTTAGGAATTTGACATTTAAATAGTTAGGAATCTGAAATCAATATTTTAAATTATATTCTTATAAATCTCTGTATTTATTTTTGTGTGGATGACAATCCAATGAAATTCCATAATGGATCGTCCCATTTTAACTGAAACACCAATCCCATAAGGCGAGACCATCTGTATGAACAACTGAACGTTCGGAGTAATGGGTTTCCATAAGGTTTTCCAAGCATCCTGATAATAAGTGTGACTGCCTTAAAATTAAAATATTATTTAAGGGAGTGACTAAATACAACCCATACTTGGGTTAAATTAAATCCAATTAGACAAATATGTTTTGGTTAAATACAACCCGGGAAAATATACAAACATAAAATTGGTATTTAGGGTTTCAGAGTCACGTGAAAATTATGTCAGTAGAAAGTTCACATGATAGATTGAGATATCAAAATGATTTTGGTCGAAATTGGATTCAATCAGAGATGTTAGAATGATAGTTTTGAAAATCGAATCGTTTTCGTCAAACCATAAAGATAAGTCATACACTAATATAATAATATTCATCTTCTATTAACAAAACCCTGATCAACCTTCAGCTTTGAAAAAGCGGGGGTCTAACAACCACACCCAATATTTCTCTTAGAAATCTGTATGGACAAATTCCAATATAATTCCAAGAGAATCAACTAGACAGTCAAACTCAATCAATGGAAATATATCCAAGAGTTGAATTTCTGTTTCACAATGTAATTAGCAAATCAAACAGATAGAAATCCGCGAGTCTGATTATTATGTAAAATAGCTTGAACGGTACCAAAGACCAATGTTCAAGTGTCAATCAATATAATCAACAACCAAAGGTTGGGTTCACATATGATTGAACTTACGAACAACCTGTGATATTTCAATTATATAAACAAATATAATTCGGAAAATAAATAACATACATCAGAAATTTTGTTAACGAGGAAATCCGCAAATGCAAAAACCCCCTGGACCTAGTCCAGATTTGAACACCACACTATATTAAGCCGTTACATACACTAGCCTACTCCAAGTTAACTTCGGACTAGAATGTAGTTGAGCCCTAACCAATCTCACACTAATCAAGGTACAGTTGCGCTCCTTACGTCTCTGAATCCCATAAGGACTCTACGCACTTGATTCCCTTAGCTGATCTCACCCACAACTAAGAGTTGCTACGACCCAAAGTCGAAGACTTGATAAACCAATCTGTCTCACACAGAAAAGTCTATTGTATAGATAAATATGTCTCCCACAGATAAACCTATGAGTTTTGTTCCGTCTTTTGATAAATCAAGGTGAACAGGAACCAATTGATATACCAAACTTATATTCCCGAAGAACAACCTAGAAATATCAATCACCTCACAATACTCTTAATCGTATGGTAGCGAAACAAGATATTGTGGAATCACAAACGATGAGACGAAGATGTTTGTGACTACTTGTTATCTTGCCTATCAGAGATTAAAAATCGGGCAAATCTTAGAGAAGATAGTACTCAATAAGGATAGAAAACAACAAGATCAGAACATGCAACTTCAAAGAAAATAGTTGGGTTTGGCTTCACAATCCCAATGAAGTCTTCAAGTCGTTAACCTACAGGGTTTTGGAGAAAACCTAAGGTTAAAGGAGAATCGACTCTAGTCGCAACTAGTATCACACATGAGGTGTGGGGATTAGGTTTCCTAGTTGCTAGAATTCTCCCTTAAATAGTCTTCAAATCAGGGTTTGCAATCAATGTTACCTTGGTAACAAAGCATTCAATATTCACTGTTAGATGAAAACCTGATTAGACTCAAGCTAATATCTTTCAACCGTTAGATCGAACTTAGCTTGTTACACATAAATAAAAAGTGACTTCATTTAGATATGGGTAACCGTACCTAAACGTGTGCACCTTTGTTGGCTCAACAATAGTTAACCGAAGTTAGCCATATGAAAAATTTCATATCAACCATATTCATCTTAACCATAAATAGTTTAAATGACTCAAATGAAACTAGTTCTAGAGTTGTTCAATTGTTTATATTCTCATAGAAGTATACAAGAGACAATTGAAACAAAATCGATTTTGATTCACTCGAATCAATTCATGAACATTATAACCACTGTTTGCAAAAGACTACATTTCTTATTATATAAACGTATTAGTTCATGAAAAAACTGATTGCAGGACATAACCCACTCAAGTATGCAAATGTGTACGCATACCTAAGTGGCCGGACCGAGTTTGGATTCGCCAGTACGCGAACATGTACGCATACTATCAAACTTTATAAAGTCCCAGAACTTAAACCTCACGTCAGTACGCGTACCGGTATGCGTACTGAGTTCCCAGACCTTTACAAAACCAATCAGTTCGCATACGGTTATGCATACCATGGTTCCCGGACTTGGATTACACATATGCAAGTACGCATACTGTGCTTATATCCAATTGTTCTAAACTCTCATTTCAACCATTGAAACATTCTCGGAGGACGAGAATAACTGTCCCGCACAAACTATTAGCTTCAAAGCAATTTTCAAGTGATCGACTGATCAATACTAAACATTCCGTGTGTACATCAAATGACTGTCTCACACAAATCATGTAAGATGTTACCAGTCGATTTTCACATGATCATATTTTGACTTTCGTCAAGAATATAAGATGAACTTGGTTAAAGCGAAAGCTTACCAACACATATTTCGAGAAATATGTAAGCGAGTTAAACTCAGATCGAAATATCAAATGTGTATAATTGAAGTCTATATAGCTATACGACTTTTGTCTCAAATAGGAGATAGAGTAGATAGACTTTTGAGTGATAGATGAGATCAAGTCTCCACATACCTTTTGTTGATGAAGTTCCACAAGCTCCCCATAGTAGTTCTTCGTCTTCAATCAATGAACGCCGTGAAGTCTAATGCTCAACTACACTTACTATCTTAATCCGAGACTTAGCTATAAGTAGACTAGAAATCAAGACTTATAGTTTTGGCAACTAAACTTGACAAACAAACTTGAGATAACAACGCTTGTGAGTTCGACTGAGCAGTACTCTAAAATCTTACTATCTTCATCACCTTTTTATGAAAATATCGATGAGATCGTTATCATCCATTATGTTCATCATCTTTTTATGAAAATATCGATGAGATCATTATCATCCATTCTGTTCATCATCTTTTTAATGCTCTTTACTAATCAGTGAAAATCGGACGAATCGTCGTGTCTGGTGAAAATGCGGGGGTCTAACAACCACACGCAACAATTCTTTTGGAAATCTGAGAGGACTTACTCCAATAAACTTTCTAGAGAATCAACTAGACAGTCAGACTCAATTTAGAGAAAAGTATATCAAAGAGTTTAATATCTCTAACTCTTAATTCAATCCGCAATCAACAAATAGAAATCTGCGAGCCCAATTGAATATAAGAGGAGTAAATTGAATTGTATCAAAGACCAAGGTTCAAGTGTCAATCAATGTAAATCAACAACCAAAGGTTGGATATTCTAATTAATTGATCTTAACGCACAAACTGTGATATTTCAATTATATACAAAATATAATGCGGAAAAGAAATAACACAGACACCAGAATTTTGCTAACGAGGAAAACCGCAAACGCAGAAAAACCCCAGGACCTAGTCCAGTTTGAACACCACATTGTATTAAGCCGCACAGACTTAGCCTACTACCAATTAACTTCGGACCGGACTGTAGTTGAACCCTAATCAATCTCACACTGATTTAAGGTACAGTTGTGTTCCTTACGTCTCTGATCCCAGCAGGATACTACGCACTTGATTCCCTTAGTTGATCTCACCCACAACCAAGAGTTGCTACGACCCAAAGTCGAAGACTTGATAAACAAATCTGTCTCACACGAAAAAGTCTATAGATTGAATAAATATGTCTCCCACAGAAATACCTAAGAGTTTTTGTTCTGTTTATTGGTAAATCAAGGTAAACAAGAACCAATTGATAAACCAGACTTATATTCCAGAAGAACTACCTAGTATTATCAATCACCTCACAATAATCTTAATCGACTAGCGAAATAAGATATTATGGAATCACAAACGATGAGACGAAGATGTTTGTGATTACTTTTATCTTGCATATCGGAGAAACTAATCTCGGGTCAATTATTTCAATTGTACTCAATAAGATAGAATCGGGTAAGATTAAAACACGCAACTACAAAGAAAATAGTTGGGTTTGGCTTCACAATCCCAATGAAGTCTTTGAAGTCGTTAACCTACAGGGTCTCGATAGAAACCTAAGGTTAAAGGATAATCGACTCTAATTTATGCAACTAATAACACAAAGGAGGTGTGGGGATTAGTTTTCCCAGTTTTTAGAGTTATCCTTTATATAATTTTCAAATCAGGGTTTGCAATCCAAGTTACCTTGGTAACTAAGCATTCAATATTCACCGTTAGATGAAAAACCTGATTCAGACAAGTTAATATCTTTCAACTGTTAGATAGAACTTAGCTTGTTACACACCAATGAAATGTATCCTCATTTAGGTTTATGTAACCGTACCCAAACGTGTACACCATGTTGGTTCACAAATAGTTAACCGAGGTTAGCTATATGATTACTCTCATATCAACCTTATCAATCTTAACCATAACTAGTTCAAATGACTCAAATGAAACTAGTTAAAGAGTTGTTCAATTGCTATATTCTCATAAAATTATACAAGAACATAATTGAAGCAAAATCGGGTTGATTCACTCGAATCAATGATGAACATTATAGCCACGGTTTGCAAAGATTGCATTCCTTATTATACAAATGTTTATGTTCATGTTCATAACCGATTTTAGAACTTTAACCTTCAAGTATGCAAACTTGTACGCATACTTGAAATACCCGTACTAAGATTGGGTTTCGCCAGTACGCAAACAGGTACGCGAACTTTCAATCCCAGCAGAAATTCTCGGACATGAACCTGTACACTAGTACGCAAATGTGTACGCATACTTAGGTTCCTTAATTTCTCAAACCAACAGGTACGTAAACGGGTGTGCATACTATGGTTCCCGGACATGGATTACATATGTGCAAGAGTGCACAACATGACATATCCAATAATGGTTAAGTGTTCTAAACTCTTATTTCAATCATTGAAACTTTATTAGAGGATGACAATAGCCGTTTTCACATACTATTAGCATCAAAGAAATTTTCAAGTTATTGAAATAATCATAACGAAACATTCCAAGACAACACCAAATGATTGTATCACAAAAACCATGTAAGATGTTACTCGGCAATTTTCACATGATATAAGATGAACTTGGTCGAAGCGAAAGCTTGCCAACACATATTTCGAGAAATATGTACGCGAGATAAACTCAAATTTGAAATCTCAAATGTGTATATAGAAAACTATATCGTAATACGACTTATGTCTCAATATAGGAGATAAAATAGAAATAGAATTCGCAAGTGATAGATGAGTTTCAGTCTCCACATAACTTTTGTTGATGAATTTCCACAAGCTCCCCTTAGTAGTTCTTCGTCTTCAAATGATGAACTCCGTTAAGTCTAATAAGCTCAACTACACAATCTATGTCCTAGTCCGAGACATCTATAAATAGGCTAGAAATCAAGACTTATAGTTTTGATCACCAACATTGACAAACATGCTTGAGATAGCAACGCATGCTAGTTCGACCGAGCAGTGCTCTAACAATCTACCCCTTTGTCAAGTTTAGTGACAAAACTATCAATACATATGGAAAATAAATAAAACTCTGTAGCTCCTCATCCAAATGCTTGATCTCCTTGGCATCTTCAACACGACTCGAAAACTTCGTCACTTCCAAGTACTCCATGATTCTAAACGTGTTCAACTCAGCATCATAATTGTTGAAGATTCGTAGCGATAACAATGAGAAAACAAATGCTCTCAATCATTGTTATACAATGTCATAATATTATTACACATCATCAAAGTTCAATTGTATCACAACTTTGACAACAATACTATGGTGATATGTATCACTCCCCCTTAGTCAATACTTCATCTCAACATGACCCCCCCAATGATCCGTAAACCATATGTATTTGTAGTATCAAACTACACATTAATTCTCCCCCTTTTTGTCAATATAAATTGGCAAAGGTATGAAAACTAGTGGATCCTCATGAAATTTTCATAGAGATACTTCATGACCAAAAGAGAAGAACATACCAACTTATTTAGATGCAATCATAAAGCCGAAGCTAAATGCATTCATCAAGGAGTTTATAAAGATACAAGATAACCCCTATAATATTCCACTGCCGCACTCCCCACAAAGATTCGGCAATTAAGCACAAGTTCAATTAAGAACTCTCCCAAGTAATATGCCATTCCCGAAAGAACAACAAAGGAGACCTCGCTTTTACAAGAAAAGAAGGATTTCTTTGGATATAACCAAATCACGTGAAAACATGAATTTGAATCCAAAAATCTCAATTGAATCAATGATAAGCACGTAAGTGCTATATTTTATACCCATATTTATATTAGTTAGGACTCAATATTTTGCCTAATAATACTATTTTAGTGCTTTTGTAGAAAGTACAAATAAATTCAATCATCCAAAGATAAAAGGCTAAAGGATGACTTAAATGACTTTTGCGCCGAAAACAGCCAACGTTGCTCATGGTACAGTTGGGAAAGCTAAATTTATCATTGGAGGGTGAATTAATTTTGATGGTCATGCCACTTACTCACTGTCACACCTAAGCACATCGAAGGGAAACAAGGAATGGTGTTGTTCACTAGGGCAGGACGTGTGGAGCTCACTAGGGCCTAAGGCAAAGTGTGATGTGGCAGTTCAATCACCATACCTCTTTTCTTCACCAAACAAAAGAAGCTTAATTTCCTAACAGTGGAGGCGGTGTCCATTTTTACCCGAGAGAAGAAGTGTGAGCAGCTGTTGCTACGATCATTCTTCATGGTGATCAATCTTTCAAACTGCAATGAGCCAACGTATATAGCAGTGAGACAAGGCATGAAAGGAAATGGAATGAAGCTGCCAAGGATAGATGGGGTTGAGTTCTGGTTGCTTATCAAGGGGTCGAGAGAACAATTCGCATCCAACAGCAAGGCAGTGGAGTTCATGTTCTCAAACTGTGGTGATTTGTCAGGAAACGAAGCTAGGATGCAAGGGTGTTGGCTGTATAGACGAGAATGAATTGGGTTAATAGCAGGAAATCAGTTGTTGTGTTTGTTTTACATGACAAGATGCTTCAGAAATTGGATGGTGGTGTCGGTCATGTGATTGCACACAATGGAGTTAGGGAGATGTTGCTGAACTGGTGCTGGTTGTTGTAATGTTCTTGAATAGAGACAGACCAAGCCTTGGTCGATATGGTTGCATTCGCAGCAATTTGGTGCTTTGGCTGGACGGGCAGAAGACGAAGAGGAGTTTCGTATGTTGACTAGGTTATGCTGCTGCAATAGGTGCCGTGACTAAAGTTTACACGGACAGAAATAGAGATTGGTGTTGTGTGATCATTAAGCGGTAAGCAGCGAAGATGGAGAATGGCAGTGACAGTCGTGAATGGAGGTGGAGTCGAATTATGGTGGTGTTGTGCGAGTTTCTATTTGATGGAAGTTGGCTTGTGCAGCGACTGCAATCGGAACTCGAAGATGACAGCAAAACAAAGTTGTGTTCGTTTGGATTAATTTGAATCAGTTGCATATGGTGAACTGTTTGTACTTCGAATGCAAGATGGTCAGAAAATGGGAAGCTTGGACCGAAGTGATGGTGGCTGTATGGCAAGAAGAAAAAACAACGAGAAGATAGACTATTTAACTGCAATACTCTTTGACAGTGGTAGTAATGGCTGTATGTACTCGAAAGAAGATGGACAGGTACTCGATGAAGAAAGAATTGACAGCAGGCAAGTGCCAGTAAAGCAGTCACAAAGGGTTATTGCCGCTGGTTGTCTTTTGCCGAGAATTTGTGGATTTTTTCTTAAATGGCAGGTGACGAGATTTAGAAAGCCGGATTATGGAGTTTTCCGTGTTTAAGCTTTTGCAGCCGGTGTTCAGAGATTTAAAAGGGACGGGATTCAAGAAGGAGTTGCTGGACTTTGAATGGTCTGGATTCAGACATTGTTCGGTGGTCAGCAGTGGAAATTGGAGATTGGCTGATGGTGAACTGGGGTTAGTCATGAGCTGTGCCATCGGTGGCTAGAGGGTCAGAGAATTTAAAGTGGTTCTGTGCTTGACCGTGGGAAGGAGTTTGGATGTGCAAATTAGTTTATCGGTATTGGATTGTATTGGGCCCATTAGCCATTAGCCAGAATCCTGTTGGGTATCATTTTGGTTTTTTCTCGCAGCAAGACGGATATATCAAAGGAGAAGAGAGAAAAGTGAGGGGAGGAGGCGGCCACAGAGCCGAGTAGAGAGAAAAATAGGGTTTGAAAGTTTGGTTCGTCATTTTCTTTTCACCATGATTTGCTAAATCGTTTGTTAAGGTTTAGATTGAAACCAATTTATTTATATAGACTCCACGATGATATTTCTAATAATGATTCATTGATTAGTGATTTCTCTTCATATAGCTTGGTGTTTTATCGTTCATGTGATTTTCTTGATTATTTATGCTTTTGAATTGATATTTCGTGCTTCGGTTAAATCCCTAGACGCGGTATGCAAGGATAGATAGGTAATGCTTTAGGTTCACTACATACGAAGCGAAGGGAGTTACAACGGAGAAACTATATTTTAGAATTTAATATAACATCTTCCGGGACATGAGATTGATTTCGATATTTGTCTTGAGTGATAAATAGAGATTAGTAGAGTTTTATATAATTAAATTGGTGGAAATCGAATACCCTAATAACCCATCTCCATTTTGTTTACTGTTAAAATTATTATTATTATTTCATTTCGTCTCGAACATCTGAAAAATCGTTGAACATCATATTTTTGAGTACTTAGTTTTTGATATTCGTTGGTAGAGTATTTCACACTCCTCGTGGGAACGACCTGTACTTGCCATTGTCTACTAGTTAGACGCTGTGCACTTGCAGTATTATTATTGTTTTCGAGCCTACCAATCAACCACAAAAAAATGATCAACTCAATTGGTCATGCTCGACATAAGAGAACTTACGGAGCAACATAGTATATGCACAAAAATGTGGATCATAGATCGACCAATACTGCGGAATATACAAGGATTCATTCTATTTTTCATCACTATTTTCACAATGACATATAATAGACTTAATCCTTGTAAAAAAAAAGTGTATCCTTTTTTTTCATCAAAATTTGCATAATTGTTAGAGCATAGCTCGGTTGAACCCACCAAGAGTTGGTATGTCAAGTTTGTTTGTCATATTTTAGTGAGCCAAAACTCATTTTAAGAGTCGCTTGATTATGTACTAGATTCAACTTTGTATAGGTTAGCTTGAAAGTATTAAGATATGAGACATTACAAGTATTGCGAAGACTTGAAGAAGTGAAGAAGTAAGGAGCTACAACAACAACATCATCCTTCCACTTGAGGTTAGTGATATTTGACACTGTTTCATTCCCTAACGTATCTTTCAAGTTGTGTATATTGAAAACAAAACTGCGAAGCATGAATGATTATACTCTAGTTAGACATAGTATTAAGGAATACAATACGAGGTTTATTGCTTAACCATTAAACTTTGTAGATAAGACATCGACATAATCGTTTGAATGCTATTGTGATTATGTATGGGTATAAGGTGAAGATTTCATCATAGGAAACAATGTTTTACATTTGTTTTAAGGAAGTAAATTCATGAACTTATTTTGTGAATCGAAAGAGAAATCGCCAGGCATTATTGGTATTGTTATTCATTGCATATCTTTTGAACTACCAATATGTGTGATTAGTGTAACCGCTCATGACTTGTTTATGTTCTTGGTAAAAATATTCAAAAAGGCCTGAATTTTGTATTGGTATGACTTTTATTAGTGAAACCGATCTTAAGTAATCACCTGAGATGGTATGATCGATTTTGTGTTATTGGTATGACCGACTCTGGGTAAAGGGGAACCGATCCTAGTAAGAGGTGCAACCTATCACAAAGGGGAATCAATCCTTGTATGAGGTGCAGCAAGTTTTTAGTAGAAAGGGGAACCGATCCTATGAACATGTGCAACACGTTTTTAGGCAAAGGGGAACTGATCCTATGGACATGTGCAGCAAGTACAAGTTAGATACCATGTATATGTGGGGAACCGGTCCTAGTACCTCGTCAACCGAGTTTTGGTAACTAGTGTGACTATGCAAAGTACTCACATGGAGGTAGAACCGAAACTTTTTTTGTTAGAACCTTGAAACCCATGTTTGGTGATTGAGTGTTCTTGATCAATCACGTAGTTCTTGAAAGTCAGATGAACCAATTCTAAACTTGTTTGGAAGTGTGGAAAATCAGTTTCAAGATTGTAAGTATGAAAGAGGACTTACAAAGTAAGGATGTAGACATACTTTGAACATGTGCAGTAACGCTAATATATTGCATTTCCAGGAATTATGGAAACCAAATTTGGAATATATTGCATATCTTGAGAATATTTTCGGTTTTGGAAATTCCTTGGTGTTCAAACTTTCTTGGTCTATAAATATTAAAGTTTTCATTTCGAGCAAACTAATCCACAGAGACAACAAAACTATATCAGTTGTGCTGATACTGATGAAGCCTCCTATTCGGAGAGGAGAGTAACCTAATTAGTCGAAATCTCTTACGACCGCTCAGTTTAAAGACTTCTTTGAAATTGAGAAGCTCTATTAGTACCGTTGGTGGGAAACTAGATAATTGTGATTTATCTTTTGTTTTTGATTGATTTGATTGACTAATGGTGATTGAACTTTGATTGCACATAGTTTGTTTATGCTTGAGAATCTTCTCTTCTGATATAAGATTCACTCAAACTAGATCGAAGTTTCGATGGGGATCTTTAGACTGTTTGTAGATCTAAAGACGTCTTTGTGATAATCCATTGTTACCGAGACTCCTTACATGCGTGGTTGATCACAAGAGATTCAAGTTGATTGTGTGCAGGTGTTTATTGAAGATCTAAGAATATTTGAAGACAAAGAAGACTTTGAAGATTTCTGATTTGGGTTCAAAATCTTTGGTGTGCACAATACTTGTTTCGGTAAAAGAGGATCCAACTATAATCGGTTTATCCTTGTGGTAGATTAGATTGATTAATTGTGTAGATCGGCATCAATAAAATTCTTTGTGATTAAAAGTATTGATTGCAAAATCTTAATAATTACTTTGGTAGTTGATAATAAGATAGATCTAAGAACCTGAAAAAGGAGTTTATTGAGATAAACAAAAGAGCCTTTTGTCGAACTCACATCACTTGGTTGAAAAGAGTTGCTACCAAACAGATTTGTTGTTCCTTTACGGTTTGGAATACGAACTAAAGAAAATTTTTCCAAGTACATGACTTATTCATAAGTTGGAGGCGTGGGGATACAGACGAAACTAGGTGAACTATATGTTTAGTTGCTTGGTCTCAACTATACAAAGTTGATTTGATTTTGTATAGCGGCTTAATCCTGAGAGTATTCAATTCTGGACAAGGTCTCGGGGTTTTTCTGCATTTGTGGTTTCCTCATTAACAAAATCTTGCTGTGTCATTTACTTTTATTTTCCGCAATTGTAATTGTTGTTATTATAATTTAAAGTAAATTACACAAACGTTAATTCCTATTTACTTGATAAGTAATCCTATTGTGTTTGGTTAAGTCCGAACCTTTTATCAAGTAAACATATACTTGGTTGTTGTATTGTCTCGATCTAGTATCCATAGACGATCACACGAAGTGTGAACCGATTTGTTGTATTGTCTCGACTCAGTCCATAAACAATTGGGTACCTTCGTCTTTTCAATAATGACATAAAATACTTTAATTAACTTTTGTTTGTCAAAAGTTCATTCTATCTTTTATTAATACTTTCATACTGACATAATATAGATAACTTTTGAACAAGTATGGGACATTCACAGGTTCACGGACGTAAACAACATATCCCATAACAATTTGCAACATATAAAATCATAAAGATTAAAATTGCAAACATCATCTTCCAAAAAACTTAGAATTTAAATAAATAAATTTAAAAACATGAAGATGAAAACGTTGGACATAGCTATGTGTACTCACAATAATGGTTATTTCAAACCCTAGTTATTCTTCCAGAAACACAAGAAATAAATTCTCATACCTTTCAATGAATCCATCATAGAAGGTATCACTGATTTCCTTGATTCTCTTGACTGTAGATACTCCATGTTCATGAGTTAGAGCACAAACTTTACGATCAACAACCCGAGCAAGTTGTCTAGCTTTGACATAGTCCATGATGAGCTTTTTCTGATTCCATATCAGAATATTTTGATTGGCAAGGATTCTGGCCTGACCATCTAAGAGTTGGTTTATTTACAGTTGGAGATTTGCAAACTCGACCTTTGAATCATCCTGAAAATGAATCAAATCCTTGACAGATTCATCAATCCAGGAGTTGTGCTCTTTCCTTGCAAACATCTTTTTCAAAACCAGCTCTTGATTTGAATCACGTCCTTGAGTGTCTTCCTCCATATCAAGATGCAAAATCTCTTGAGATTTTGAGTTCTCCACATATTTTTGTTAGGGATGGATTACTACAACACACACACACACACACACACACACACACACACACACACACACACACACACACACACACACACACACACACACACACACACACATAACTAAATTAGTTTGGATACACCATTGTTGTGTATCAAGCTTGTGAGAAGCTAGGTCCTTTTTAGTGTACGATCAGCCATTGTTTCTTCCTCTTTGTCCGAATCACTTGATGAAGAGGGAGGAAGTGGAGTGTTAACCGCACGAATGAAATCCTTTAGTTGAGTGCCGGATCGAAGACGTATTGGACTCGGTCTGCCCCCTTTAAGCATTCACCAAAGGTATAACACCTGAAACAAGATTCTCACAAACTAAGTTAGATACTAGAAAGAATCTAACAAAGCAAGAATAAAGCAAAAATAAAAATAAAAACAACTAAAAATCGCCCGTTGCTCCCCTCGGCAATGGGCGCCAAAATTTGGTGCGTGTCGTAGGTGCAATCAAATTAATCAATGTTTCCACTCAATTAAAAATAATATAATGGAAGTCAAGTTCGTTCCACCTGAGAGCAAGAGATCTTAGTTGTAAAAGTTGTCACGAAAGGGGGGTAAAAAGCAAAAGAAAATAAACAAAGCAATTAAAATCGAAAGTTGAAAACAATAAGAGAGACAAGATCAAGGAATCCTTCTTCGTTATAAATCAAGTTATGTTCACTTGTTATTAGTCACAAATTATCACCAACCGTAGGTAAAGACACGGCAAACCCCTAAATCCCTTTGTATCACCGGACTGAAGTTCTCGACTACCCATTCTATTTACCAAACCACCTAGTAGTAGATCACTCTAGATGTAATTTAAAATAAACGCATTAAGATTTATGAACTTATTAGGTTAATATTAGTAGTTAGACTCTTAGATCAAGGTCTACTTGCTAACGTTGTTTTCACACACAATTGCTCCACGGAATCCCTCCGCAAGGCCTCGTGTTTGCTACTTATGTAAAGAGTCAAGAAACGATTACTTATCCCCTAACTTTCACTAGCTTTAGATTAAATCAACAAATCAATTTAGTTGGCCACCCAAACAATCTATCAATCAATCATGAATGTCTTTAAGATCATTCCTATTAGTAAAAACAAACGATAATCATGTGAAAAAACTTCAAGATGGAATTGAAAACAAAAACTTAAATCATATGTTAAGAACTAGAATTCATCCTCAATCAATAATAAAATTAGCTACTCATGTTTTTGAAATTCACACAAATAATAATAATTAAAAGAAGAATTTTCAAGTTCACACAAATAGTTAAAAAGAAGAATTTTCAAAAGCTAACAAAAACACAAGTTGGGCCGGAATCCCGCCGTAATTGTCATGCCACCACCAAAAATTTCGTCTCATCGGGAATATGCGACCAATATTCCGCGGGTCCACCGTTAGGACTAACGGTCAAACTGCCAATCAAGTTAGTCAAACCGCCGGCACAACCCGGTCAAGGCGGATGAGAGTCGCCATCGAGTCGACCGAGTCAGACGAGTCATCTCGCTGGTTGGTCTTACCGAGTCTTACTCGGATGAGTCTAGTAATGGATCGGTCGAACTCGTTGAGTTGACTCGTTTGAGGGGAAATTTCGCCGGTTTCGTTTAATTACAGGGACTTTCCGGTAATTTCAGGCTATTATTCTTCACCTGTTAAGAAGCCTAACATTCATCTACTCGATTTCATTCATATTCATCAAGATCACCTTCATGTACCCATTCCTCTCTCTGCTTCTTAGATCGAACTCAACACTTTGCAAAGATCATCCTCCCCGAGTAAATAACGGCTCAAACCCATTTTTCCCCGATTCAACGGCAACAACACATTCTCGATCCGGACCTTCTCAATGAAGATCAATATCTATTCTCAAATTAATAGCGAAACCAATCTTAAACTCTCATCTCTCGTTATCACCCCCTCGCTTCTCAAGCTCAACCACGACCCATCGTTTCTCAAAAGCCTAATCGAATCAAACAACAACAAACTTCATTCTCGAATCTAAACCTTCCCGAGCTTTAATCCCACAGATAACCATACTCAAATCAAACCCATCTATGAATCGCAACTCTATCTTCACTACCACAAACCATTTTTAAATCGAACCCTCCTCCTCGGTTCTTCACCGCATCTCGATCTGTCTCTCGATTCAATCTCAGAAGTCAATCACAAAACTATGTTCTTCAATTTATTTCAAAGAAACCCCATTCTCAGTAATTCGACCCATAGTTCATGTCTCGAAACCTTCTATTTCTCGATCGCTTAACTCATCTCTACCTTGCCGTAACATCATCTTCTCCGATCTGTAAACCGCAAATGATCGTCGATTCTCTCATTTTTCTCGGTTTCATGTTTCAGAAACTTTCCATTGTTTCTTTCAAAGAAGGAAACGAGAAACAATTCTCTAATTTTAGTTTTAGGTTAATCGGTGGATGGCTATGCGCCAAGATAAGCACCACCCAAACCGGTGGTTATAACACACATATTTGCCGATAAGGGCTACCCAAAGGATGACAGCCCCTAACATGTAGTTACCCCTTAACTTCAAATGACCAGTTTTTAGTGCTCCTCCATAAGAGTTGTCCCTTAACCTCAAGAGGGCTCCATATATCAATCGCCCTGTTAAATGACCTTTTTGCCCTTTTCGCTCAATTGGGTGATTTCTTCTTCTTTCCTCCGTGCGACTCCAAAGTAGCTATAAAACTCAAAACAAGTGTAAAATACATAATTTACAAGAAAAATAGCAAAGAAAGCATAAACTACTAGATAGTAAATACGGAGTATTCTACACCTATCAAATTCCCCCACACTTAGACTTTGCTAGTCCTCGAGCAAATCAAACTAAAAACTCACAACTTCAAAGCGTTCAAGCCACAAGCATCCAAAGAGTTATGAGGACATAGAGTTTCGCATTCTAGTAATAAGAAGTTAGAAATACTAAAGAACATATTCTCATTCTTAAATGTTGAGTGAGAAATAACCACACCATAATGAGAGAACGCGTGTTTGAGAAACGATCAATAAGCATTTCGCCTCGACTTCGCCTCACCAAAAAGGATTTTATGATAATTGCACTCAAAAAGACGGTTTTTTTTTTTATGGTTCTCACATGTGTGCAGGTAGGAATGAAGAGAGAATTCCTGCGACACGTTGAATGGTGGGAAGGACAACTTCCGAAATATTTTTTTAAAAACCCACATCTTTTAATATTTTGAAAAACCATTTTTCTGACGATCTCTAAGAAAGGAAATCAACCATTTATATCGAGGATGAGATTACTTACTCACCTTCACATCCGATCGCCAATTATGATAACACCACTCTCACGGCATCCAATAGAAACTCTTCCGCTCCTCGTCTTGATCTTCATGGTCTTCGTCTTCGGTTTCAACTATTGATAATAAACTCTCGAATTTCATAAATCCTTGACAATTTGTAACTCTTTTACCTTAAAAATCCTTATCGCTTGAAACCTCCTTATAGATTTTCCTTCCCACGGCTCATTAACAAAAATAAGAACAAATATTTCTCTTGTTTTTTTTTCTATTTTTTTTTTTTTTTTTTTCTATTTTTTTTTTTTTTTTTTTTTCAAATTTTTTTTTTTTTTTGTAAACAAGAGAAATTAAATACAAAATAAACCATGGCCGTGGAAGAAGTATTTTACCGCTTGATTCTTCACAACTTGTATCGCCTTGAAATCATAAACTTCAAAAATTCTCACCTTTTGATTTTCTTTGCTTTCATGAATAAGTCTTCATACTTGGATAAAATTACCTCATTGTATTGTAAGTCTTCAACATATATGTAAAATCCGCTCATTTGTATGTTGCTTTACTTGAATTTGAAATTTGCTCTTTTTCTTGTTCCGTTGCTTATAAACCTTAAACTTTTCCAACTTTCCTTGTAGATTTTGATGTCGTTCCTTGTTGATGATGAGAGTGTTTCTATGGATCCGTTGTTGTCGAGAGAGAGAATGGTGCTAACTGCAAATCGAACTACAAGAAGGAAGCTTTCATCTATAGACGTCACCCTCATGATTGACAAAATTAGCACTCAAGAGATCAAAGAGTAGTGCTTCTATTGGTGGGAGGTTGGGTAGCTCACCATTCTACCCTAATTAATTATGGTGACACACACTCAAAAGAAGCTCTTTAGTAGATGGAAAATTCTGGTCGGTGCCTCTCATGATATGAATACGGGTAGTCTCCACTAATGATTGATCAACAACTCTAATAATGCCCTTCTCCCGCACCAAATTCGCATCACCGCATGATTAAATCCATTATTTAACACTCAAACAAGCAAGAAATCCGAATGTAGTTTCTCTAACATTTCCAAGTTCAATTATGTCGGTCAAAATCTCTATGTAAACATACCTAGAAGTATGCTAGTGACTCTAAAATCTTTAAAAGTTGGAGTTTTTATGAAAAACTTTTTTTTTTTTTTTTAAAATTTTTTAATTTTTTTGTAATTTTTGTTTTAAAAACATGCTTAACCACTCCCCCACACTTAAACCTTACATTGTCCTCAATGTAATTGAATCCTCCTAGTAAAGTCAAGGTGGGAAATTTTAACATGATAAGAAACACGAAAAAGAAATAACAAAAAGCAAAAAGATAAAGAAGAAATACAAAACCGATGGGTTGCCTCCCATTAAGCGCTTGTTTTAAAGTCGACGGCCGACTTAGCTTTTGCAAGATTCATTAGCCCGATCAATCTCTTTCACGGAAAACATGACTTCACATCACTAGGGTATCGCGTTGTCTCAAAGATATTAAAGTGGATGAGTATACCATCAAACTCCATAGTCAAGGTGCCATTTTGGACATCAATCTTTGTTCCTATTTGCTCAAGAATGGTCTACCCAAAAGCAAAGGTGTAGACTTGGAAGAATTCTCATCATTCATGTCTAAGACATAGAAATCGGCCTAAATACAAGCTCATTAACCCGCACCAAAACATTCTCAACAATCCCTTTCGGGTAAACATTAGATCGGTTAGCAAGTTCAAGAACTACCCCGGTCTCTTTAAGAGGACCAAGATTCAAAGAATCATAAATCGAGGAAGGCATAACATTAACCGATGCTCCCAAATCTAGCAAAGCTCGAGTAAACCTTGTTTTACCAATTGTGCAAGGTATATTGAAACTACCGGGTCCTTTAATTTTGGTGGGAGTTTCTTGAGAATAAACGCCGAAGCATTCTCCCCCACACTCATGACTTCATTCCCTTTCAACCTTTTCTTCTTCATGCACAACTCCTTTAAGAACTTTGCACAACGAGGAATTTGACGAATAGCTTCTATGAGTGGAATATTGACTTGTACTTTCTTAAAGATCTCCCAAATATCCATGTATTCCAAGTCTTTCTTTGATTTAGCAAATCGGCTAGGGAACGGGGGTGGAGTTGTGAAAGTAGGAACCGTCTCCTCAAAGTTGGTTGGTTGGAGATGTTTTCTCCTTTGGTGCGGTTTCAATTTCCTTTTCTCATCATACACCTTATCTTGTTGATTTGGTTGCTCCACTTGTTTCCCACTCCTCAAAGTAATCGCATTAACGCTCTCTCTTGATTAACAAATGGTTGTGAAGGAAGTTTTGTGGACGCTTGCGCTTTCAATAAGTTCACATCGGTCGCTAATTGCCCCACTTGAATTTGTAACTCCTTGATTGCCGAATCGGTTTTTTGTTGGTGTTGTTGAACCATAGTGGTGAGACCTTGCACACCTTGTATTAACGCATTGAGCTTGTCATTATTCAAAGAATCACGCTCCTTGACTTGTTGTGGTTGAAATTGTTGTTGAGGTTGGAAACGTGATTGTTGGAAACCACCTTGTTGCTCATACGGATTGGGAACCGCCGCTTGCTTATTTGCATAACTAAAGTTGGGATGATCCTTCCAACCGGGATTGTAGGTATTGGAGTATGGATCGTACTCGGCCTTTGATTTGGATATAAAGCATTCACTTGTTCGGTCTCACCATCCGTAATAATTACCGCGCCATCCTTTGCATCATTATCTCCATGTTACTCATCCTTTGATCAAGATGATGATGAATCACTAACTTCATGCACTCGCCAACCATTGGTTCATCCCTTGTGTAGAATTGTTGCGAGTTTGCCGCCATACTTTCAATCAACTCGGTAGCTTGGGCCACCGTCTTGTTCATTAATGCACCACCACCCGCGCGTCAAGAAGAGACCTATCACTTGGGTGAAGAGCTTCATAGAAGTATTGGAGGATCATAACATCACTAAATTGATGGTGTGGACAGCTTGCCACCAACCTCTTGTATCGCTCCCAACATTCATACAATGACTCTCCCACATGTTGTTTCAATCCACAAATCTCCTTGCGAATTTGAGTAGCTTTGGATGCTGAAAATATCTCTCGAGGAAAAGTTTCTTCATCCCATTCCATGTTGTGATTCTTCCTAAGGCAAATAATATAACCATTCCTTAAGATTGCCCGCCAAAGAAAACGGGAAAGCTTTCAACATTGCTCCATCCGCATTAGTCTCCGGTGGAAGCATAGCCATAACTATGGCATAGAAGTCCATAAGATGTTTGTTTGGGTCCTCATTCACCATGACATGGAACTTTGGTAACTCTCTAATCAACCCCGCTTGATCTCGAAGGTTGAATTAGTTTGGATACACCATTGTTGTGTATCAAGCTTGTGAGAAGCTAGGTCCTTTAGTGTACGATCACCATTGTTTCTTCCTCTTTGTCCGAATCACTTGATGAAGAGGGAGGAAGTGGAGTGTTAATCGCACGAATGAAATCCTTTAGTTGAGTGCCGGATCGAAGACGTATTGACTCCTGGTCTGCCCTCTTTTTAAGCATTCACCAAAGGTATAACACCTGAAACAAGATTCTCAAAAACTAAGTTAGATACGGTAAAGAATCTAACAAAGCAAGAATAAAGCAAAAATAAAAATAAAAACAACTAAAAATCGCCCGTTGCTCCCCGGGGAAATTGCCAAAATTTGGTGCGTGTCGTAGGTGCAATCAAATTAATCAATGTTTCCACTCAATTAAAAATAATATAATGGAAGTCAAGTTCGTTCCCACGAGGAGCAAGAGATCTTAGTTATAAAAGTTGTCACGAAAGGGGGGGTGTAAAAAGCAAAAGAAAATAAACAAAGCAATTAAAATCGAAAGTTGAAAACAATAAGAGAGACAAGATCAAGGAATCCTTCTTCGTTACGAAACAATAAATCAAGTTATGTTCTTTTCTACTTGTTATTAGTCACAAATTATCACCAACCGTAGGTAAAGCACCTAGACGTTGCTAAACCCCTAAATCCTTCTATCACCTGATACGGAAGTTCTCGACTACCGGATTCTATTTACCAAACCACCTAGTAGTGATCACTCTAGATGTAATTTAAAATAAACGCATTAAGATTTATGAACTTATTAGGTTAATATTAGTAGTTAGACTCTTAGATCAAGGTCTACTTGCTAACGTTGTTTTCACACACAATTGCTCCACGGAATCCCTCCGCAAGGTCTCGTGTTTGCTACTTATGTAAAGAGTCAAGAAACGATTACTTATCCCCTAACTTTCACTAGCTTTAGATTAAATCGACAAATCAATTTAGTTGCACCTAGACAATCTATCAATCAATCATGAGTGTCTTTAAGATCATTCCTATTAGTAAAAACAAACGATAATCATGTGAAAAACTTCAAGATAGAATTGAAAACAAAAACTTAAATCATATGTTAAGAACTAGGAATTCATCCTCAATCAATAATAAAATTAGCTACTCATGTTTTTGAAATTCACACACAAATAATAATTAAAAGAAGAATTTTCAAGTTCACACAAATAGTTAAAAAGAAGAATTTTCAAAAGCTATGAAAAACACAAGTGTTGTATGAGGAGAAGGTATGAAAACTTCTTTTATAGGCTTCAATATTCTCCAAATCTTCCAAGGAATAGAATCCTTTTTCTTTTGCAATTCAATTTCCAAATCCAAGCTTTTCTCAACTCTTCCACCTTCTCTTTCCAAATTTGAGTCCAATTCTCCATCCAATTCCAAGCCCAAGTCTTCACACCCATGAGAGAAGTCCATAGAAAATTCTGAATTTTGCTCACTGAAAACTGGGATTGTGGCCGAATTGTCGCCACGACCACATTTTCTCCGTCAAGGGAATATGCGACTAATATTCCGTCGCTCCACCGTTAGGACTAACGGTCAAACGGTCAACCGTTAGTCAAACCGTTAGTCAAAGGTCAAGGAGATGAGAGTCTACCGAGTCACCTTGAGTCAGACGAGTCATCCGCTCGTTGGTCTTATCGAGTCTTACTCGGATGAGTCTAGTAATGGATCCCATCGAACTGGGTGAGTTGACTGGATAAGGGGAAATTTCGTTTCCAGTTTCGTTTAATTAGGACTTTCCGGCCAATTTCAGCTATTATTCTTCACTTATTAAGAAGCCTAACATTCATCTACTCGATTTCATTCATATTCATTTCACCTTCATGTACCCATTCCTCTGTTGGCTTCTTGAACTCAACACTTTGCAACATCATCCTCACGTGTGTAAATAACGGTCAAACCCATTTTTCATCGATTCAACTAGACAACACATTCTCGATCTGGACCTTCCACAAAGATCAATATCTATTCTCAAATTAATAGCGAGCAACCAATCTTAAACTCTCATCTCTCGTTTTCACCCCTCTCTTTCTCAAGCTCAACCACGTAATCTATCAAGCCGCCAGAAAGCCTAATCGAAATCAAACAACAACAACTTCATTCTCTCCGAATCTAAACCTTCTCCGAGCTTTAATCCTACGTATAACCATACTCAAATCGAACCCATCTATGAATCGCAACTCTATCTTCACTACCACAAACCATTTTTAAATCGAACCTCCTCTCCTGTTCTTCACTTTCACGTATTCGATCTCGTCTCTCCACCAATCAAGTCAATCACAAAACTATGTTCTTCAATTTATTTCCAAGAACCCCATTCTCGTAATTCACCCATAGTTCATGTCCCTTTCTACGATCAGTTAACTCATCTCTACCTTGTCATAAGATCATCTTCCCGATCTGAACCGTAGCATGAACTTCATTTTTCTGGTTTCATGATTTTCAGAAACAAGATTTACCTTTTCTTTGAAGAAGGAAACGAAACAATTCTTATAAATTTTAGTTTTAGGTTAATCTGGATGGCTATCTCGCCCAAGATAAGCACCACCCAAATAAGAGTTGTCCCTTAACCTCAAGAGGCTCCATATATCAATCACCCGTTAAATGACCTTTTTGCCCTTTTCGCTCAATTGGGTGATTTCTTCTTCTTTCCTCCGTGCGACTCCAAAGTAGCTATAAAACTCAAAACAAGTGTAAAATACATAATTTACAGTGAAAAATAGCAAAAAAGCATCAAACGAAGATGTGAGATTTGTCTCTTTCAGGAAAAATAATGAAGAGCATAGTGATTTTTCCTCCCACAGAATGAACGACATCGTGGATTAAAGACATGATTGTATTGACTCATAACCTTTTCTGGCACATGCAAATTTTGCAACTGATTCACAGTAGGTGATTCCTTGGAGGGAATTCCTTGGAGTGAGTATCAGAAGAAGGTGCAGAGGACGACTTATTCATTTGAACAGAGTTTTCCTTTTTCAAGGTGTAGTACTGTTCTCGAGCATATCGAAGAGATGCAACAAGTTTCTCTTTCTCAACACGATTACTGTTGATTTCCGATGAATGAGCCTTGATTAAACATTCTTCTCTAATTGAGTCTTCTTTAACAATATCTTCAAGCATATTAGTCTTTTCTCGTTGCAGAGTAGTTTCTTGAACCAATTTTTTGATATTGTTAGAGAGAGATTCAATATAGCTGTAGAGTTCACGTTCCCTTTCAAGAGATTTCTCAAGTTCATCGATAAGCTGATCATTATTTTCTTCAAGAGTCTTGATTTTAGAAACTTGAAATTTAATGATTTCAGCAGACTTTTTAAACGATCTGGTAAGTTACATTTCTGATTCTAACACAAAATCAATCTTCTCGTTTCTCCCTCTAGATTCGGAAGAATCTGCTAAGGTGTTACCCTTTGAGGGAAGATCAAGATTTTTGCCATGTTCAGAAACTTTGGAACATAATTTTGTGTGCATAGTTTGAGAGATAAGATGTATGTCCATAGAGATCAGATTGCTACAAATACAGAATTGTGAGGTCTTTAAAGTGTTTTCCTACTCTGATATCAATTGAAAATGCATGGGTCTAACAACCACACCCAACAATTCGTTTGGCAATCTGAGAGGACTTACTCCAATATACTTTTTAGAGAATCAACTAGACAGTCAAACTCAATCTAGAGAAAAGTATATCAAAGAGTTTAATATCTCTAACTCTTAATTCAACCCGCAATCAGCAAATAGAAATTTGCGAGCCCAATTGAATATAAGAGGAGTAACTTGAACGGTACCAAAGACCAATGTCCAAGTGTCAATCAATGTAAATCAACAACCAAAGGTTGGATATTCTAATTGATTGATTTTAACGCACAACCTGTGATATTTCAATTATATACAAAATATAATGCGGAAAAGAAATAACATAGACACCAGAATTTTGTTAACGAGGAAAACCGCAAATGTAGAAAAACCCCGAAACCTAGTCTAGTTTGAACACCACACCGTATTAAGCCGCTACAAACTCTAGCCTACTACCAATTAACTTCGGACTGGACTGTAGTTGAACCCTAATCAATCTCACACGATTCAAAGTACGATTTGCTTCCTTCGTCTCTGATCCCAAACAGGATACTACGCACTTGATTCCCTTAGTTGATCTCACCCACAACCAAGAGTTGCTACGACCCAAAGTCGGAGACTTGATAAACAAATCTGTCTCACACAGAAAAGTTATAGATTGAATAAATTTGTCTCCCACAGAAATACCCAATAGTTTTTGTTCCGTCTTTTGATAAATCAAGGTGAACAGGAACAAATTGATACACCGGACTTATATTCCCAAAGAACAGCCTAGTATTATCAATCACCTCACAATAATCTTAATCGACTAGCGAAACAAGATATTGTGGAATCACAAACGATGAGACAAAGATGCTTGTGATTACTTCTATCTTGCCTATCAGAGAAATTAATCTCGAGTCAACTATTTCAATTGTACTCAATACGATAGAATCGGGCAAGATCAGAACACGCAACTACAAAGAAAATAATTGGGTCTGGATTCATAATCCCAATGAAGTCTTTCAAGTCGTTAACCTACAGGGTCTCGATAGAAACCTAAGGTTAAAGGAGAATCGACTATAGTTTATGCAACTAGTAACACACATGAGGTGTGGGGATTAGTTTTCCCAGTTGCTAGAGTTTTCCTTTATATAGTTTTCAAATCAGGGTTTTCAATCCAAGTTACCTTGGTAACTAAGCATTCAATATTCACCGTTAAATGAAAAACCTGATTCAACCAAGCTAATATCTTTCAACCGTTAGATTGAACTTAGCTTGTTAGACACAAATGAAATGTACCCTCATTTAGTTTTATGTAACCGTACCCAAATGTGTACACCATGTTGGTTCACAAATAGTTAACCGAGGTTCGCCATATGATTACTCTCATATCAACCTCATTCATCTTAACCATAACTAGTTCAAATGACTCAAATGAAACTAGTTAAAGAGTTGTTCAATTGCTATATTCTCATAGAATTATACAAGAACACAATTGAAGCAAAATTGGTTTGATTCTCTCGAATAAATCATGAACATTATAGTCACGGTTTGCAAAGATTGCATTCCTTATTATATAAATGTTTATGTCCATGTTCATAACCGATTTTAGAACTTTAACCTTCAAGTATACAAGAGGGTACGCATACTTGAAATACCCGGACTAAGATTGGGTTTCGCTAGTATGGAAACGGGTACGCGAACTTTCATTCCCAGCAGAAATTCTTGGACATGAACCTGTACGCCAGTACGCAAACGTGTACGCATACTTAGGTTCCCGTATTTCTCAAACCAACAGGTACGCAAACGGGTGCGCGTACTATGGTTCCCGGACATGGATTACATATGTGTTAGAGTGCACAACATATGCGAATGGACACTTCAAATATGAATCAGACACAACTTCTTCTCTGTCAAGATGAATTTGATGCACTCCAAGCACAGAAGGCCAAGCAACTGCCACCAGCAACTGATAGATTTTCTTACTAGACAACGAAAAAGACGACCATGCGCAGGATATCGATAATGCCATAACATTGGTTTAGTTTTTAAAATTCATGATTATTTTTAAGTTATTCTATATAATCCTTTTAGTTTTATAGTTTCAATTTAATCCTAATTTGCAACTCAAATTATCAGACTACACAAATCAAACTACCGAAATCAAAATACACAAATCAAATTAAACTAAAAAAAACACTAAATCCTGTGAGGGTTTATTCTTCCAAAATCATCTCACAAGTGAGCAGTGATATCCTCCTTTAGTCTTAAATGTAAACCTCTATTTTGAGTTATCTCTTCCACCATTCTGTAATCTCTTGCAGGGACACCCCGTGCAGGTTGAACTTCTTTTATCAATTCTTTATCTGGATAATGAACCCATGTTTTATCCCGTGAAGTTTTCTCGATTACCATATTTTTCAAAATGATGCAGATGAGCATAATCCTTTTCATTTCTGAAAATGCGGGGGTCTAACAACCACACCCAATAATTCGTTTGGAAATCTGAGAGGACTTATGCCAATACACTTTATGGAGAATCAACTAGACAGTCAGACTCAATCTAGAATAAAGTGTGTCAAAGAGTTTTAATGTCTCTGTTTCACAATGTAATCAGCAAATCAAACAGATAAAAATCCGCGAGCCTGATTATTATGTGAAACAACTTGAACGGTACCAAAGACCAATGTTCAAGTGTCAATCAATGTAAATCAACAACCAAAGATTGGATATTCTAATTGATTGATCTTAATGCACAACCTGTGATATTTCAATTATATAACAAAATATAATGCGTAAAAGAAATAACACAGACACCAGAATAATTTTGTTAACGAGGAAACCGCAAATGCAGAAACACCCCGGTACCTAGTCCAGATTAAACACCACACTGTATTAAGCCGCTACAAACACTAGCCTACTAATAATTAACTTTGTACTGGACTGTAGTTGAACCCTAATCAATCTCACACTGATTCAAGGTACAGTTGCACTCCTTACGTCTCTGATCCCAGCAGGATACTACGCACTTGATTCCCTTAGTTGATCTCACCCACAACCAAGAGTTGCTACAACCCAAAGTCGAAGACTTGATATACAAATCTGTCTTGCACGAAAAGTCTATAGAATTGAATAAATTTTTCTCCCACAGAAATACCTAAGAGTTTTTGTTCCATCTTTTGATAAATCAAGGTGAACAGGAACCAATCGATAACCCGGACTTATATTCCCGAAGAACAACCTAGAATTATCAATCACCTCACAATAATCTTAATCGACTAGCGAAAGAAGATATTGTGGAATCACAAACGATGAGACGAAGTGTTTGTGATTACTTTTTTTATCTTGCCTATCGGAGATATAAAATCTCGAGCCAATTATTCCAATTGCACTCAACACGATAGAAACAGCAAGATTAGATCACGCAACTACAAAGATAATAGTTGGGTCTAGCTTCACAATCCCAATGAAGTCTTTAAGTCGTTAACCTACAGGGTCTCGAGAAGAAACCTAAAGTTAAAGGAGAATCGACTCTAGTTATGCAACTAGTAACATAGGAGGTGTGGGGATTATGTTTACCAGTTGCTAGAGTTCTCCTTTATATAGTTTTTAAATCAGGGTTTGCAATCTAAATTACCTTGGTAATAAAGCATTCAATATTCATCGTTAGATGAAAAACCTGATTCTCCCAAGCTAATATCTTTCAACTGTTAGATCGAACTTAGCTTGTTAAACACAAATGAAATGTACCCTCATTTAGGTTTATGTAACCGTACCTAAACATGTACACCATGTTGGTTCACAAATAGTAAACCGAGGTTAGCCATATGATTACTCTCATATCAACCTTATTCATCTTAAACATAACTAGTTCAAATGACTCAAATGAAACTAGTTAAAGAGTTGTTCAATTGCTATATTCTCATGGATTATACAAGAACACAATTGAAGCAAAATCGGTTTGATTCACTCGAATCAATACATGAACATTATAGCCACGGTTTGCAAAGATTGCATTCCTTATTGATAAATGTCTTGGTTCACGTAAAACCGATTTTAGAAAAGTAACACACTTAAGTATGCGTACATGTATGCGTACTTAAGTAACCGGATTTGAGTTTGTTTTAGTTTTCAAACTCATCAGAAATTCACAGACGTGAACTTTCTGCCAGTATGCGTACAAGTACACGCACTTTAGGTAACCGGATGAGTTTGATTTTGTTTTCCAAACCCAGCAGAAATTCACGGACGTGAACTTCCGCCAGTATGCGTACATTACGCATACTTACCCAGTCTCCTACAACCTTTTTGTATACACACAAGTATGCATACTTTAGGCTCCCGGTTTTGGACTTATACACTAATGTGCGAACACACTATGATTATATCCAAAGATGGTTACAAGATTCTAAACTCTTTATTTCAATCATTGAAACATTCTTCTATAATGATAATAACCGTTTTCACACACTATTAGCATCAAAGCAATTTTCAAGATATTGAAATAATTATTATCGAAACATTCCAAGCCTACATCAAATGATTGTATCACACAAACCATGTAAGATGTTACTCGGATATTTTCTCATGATATAAGATGAACTTGGTCGAAGCGAAAGCTTACCAACACATATTTCGAGAAATATGTAAGCGAGATATACTCAGCTCGAAATCTCAAATGTGTATAGAGAAAACTATATCTTAACACAACTTATGTCTCAATATAGGAGATAGTAGAAATAAACTTTCCAAGTGATAGATGAGTTCAAGTCTCCACATACCTTTTGTCGAAGAAGTTCCACAAGCTCCCCTTAGTAGTTGTTCGTCTTCAAATGATGAACTCTGTGAAATCTAAGCTCAACTACAATATTTATGTCCTAGTACGAGACATCTATAAATAGTCTAGAAATCAAGACTTATAGTTTTGATCACTAACATTGACAAACATGCTTGAGATAGCAACGCATGCGAGTTTGACCGAGCAGTGCTCTAACAATTTTTATTGGTTTATACGAACGATATGGTCCATAAATTATATGAAACTTCCTCTTCAAAATTCCAAATGCTCGTTCCACATCCTTCCTACACGCCATCTAGTTTTTTTTAAACAACCTTTTAGCACTGACATATTCCCCATTTGTAGGTATCTCATCGTAAGCTTGAACTAAATTTTACCACTGCGGATAAATTCCGTCTGCCAGAAAATACACCATGTTATAGTGATTGTCGTTGATGGTGAAATTGGTAGCTGGAGCGTTTCCGTACTTCAGTACTTCGAACAACGGTGATTTGTGCAAGATATTGATGTCGTTGTTGCAACTCAGAAGTCCAAAAAAAGCATGCCATATCCAACAATCGTAAGAAGCTACCGCTTCCAAAACCACGGTTGGTTTTTTGTAGTGGCCCTTATATTGACCTTGCCAAGAATATGGACATTCATACCACACCCAATGCATGCAATTTAGGCTACCTAGCATTCTAGGAAAGCCTCTGGCCCAATTCTCATCTTGTAGACAATTGACATAATCTTGCGTGGGATACCGTAAAAAACGTGGACCAAAATGGTTGACTACATTTTCGCAAAACATTTTGATATTATCATATGCAGTTGTTTTGGCCATTCGAATGTACTCATCACAAGCATCCGTAGGAAGACCATAACCAAGAATATTAACGGCTGCGTTGACCTTTTGTTCAAGACTACGCCCTCGTATATTTCGTGCATCAAATTGATAGTTCAATTTAGGGTTTACTTGAAAAAGCTCTCCAATAACCCGCCTGACCAAGTGATTGGCGTTCGGTAGCGACGTTGAAAATCCTCATCAGAGTAGACCCTTCTATTAATAAAATAATCACGTACCGTTTGTTGGTGGCCTTCCTCTCGAAATCTCCACATATATTTTCTCCTCAATACAGCTCCTGGTTCTGTATCTCGTGGAACTTGCCCTGTGTATAATTGTAGCATTGCGTTAGTTCTGGATCTCTCATCGTCTGAATCTTCATTCATTTGATCCAGCTGCTGCATAAACGCTTCTTGTTGATGGAAAAGTATTTCCGCTAGTAATTGAATTTCTTGATTATCCAATTCAGGATCCATGATGAATGAAATTAATGAAAACAAGAGAGATATGAAATTTGGAAGATTTTTTTGTACAACGGAGAATGAAATGTATTCGAGTGTGTTTATCATTGGTGGATTGAGTGTGTTTATATAAGTGTAAAACTAAACATAGACGTTGGGAGAGTACTAAACATAGTCGTTGTCGATCCATACAAGACCGGTCGGTTCATACAGGGACGAGTGTCGTCTCCACTTGAGACGAGCGTCGGACCAGGTTGAGCTGACCGGCTAATATGGTACGCTCGGCTTATTCTGACTCGATAAACAATTTTCCCACTACACAAAACTCAGTTTGCCCATCTAACTGGCACCACAAACAATCTTATTTTCATAGTCTCATTGGACTTGCTCTAATTGAAAATATATGTTCCCTCTGTTATTAGAAAAGAGATGTTATCACTTTTTCAGTTTGGCCTATTTTTAGGCTAAAATGAAAAAAGTAATGGTACCTCTTTTCTAGAAACAAAGGTATATGTTACTTTAATCACATGGATAGATTTTTATTTTTGAGATGAATAGTAAAGCGTGAAAATGTTTTTTTTTTTTTTTTTTTTTTCAAGTTAAGTAGATTAAAAAAAGATTATGGAAACGAAGGAGTGTCTAAAGTGTTGCTTATCCTTATCTTATTACAGTGATCTGAGATATTGGTATTGACCAACATATTGTTAACTCCATCGGTAGAAATTTGAAAAATAGTTTGAAAAGAAAGTTGACAGTCTTGTGTTCACAAAAAGGTATGGTTGATGCCAGTGGGAGTCTGATAAGTGGAAGTGAATGATAACAATATGAGAAGTGGGACGTAAGTATAACTATATAATCTATATTCATTGTTATATTTCTTTGTGTGATTATAGCATGTCTCATGGGAACACTTGTATGAGTTCTAATATTCATCCATGGCAGGATTCACTCCGGAATTCTCACAATTTGATGCTCGTCTCTATGATTCCAAACTGTCCAATACGTAAGTTCTTTATTCCATAAGTCTGATTTGCAGTTTTGTTCCCCTGTATTTTTGGTAATACTGTGAAGTTAGAAACTTTATTTTTTAGGAACCGTTTGTCATACCCCATGGACTGTAATATCATTCTGGATATAGTTTAGGAACCATATATGTCATGTTTTTTCATTCGCATAGAAAGCTTGTAATTAAGGAGTCATCAAACATTACTTCACCTCGGTGACCGTAAAATTGATTTTCAGTCGACTTTTTGTGTTTGTCCACCATCCTGCCTAATGATTATTCTCCTACATCAAATGTTGCACTAATATGCTCTTTTATATTGTATATAGTATTTTTCTATGACTACAAACCAAAACATTGATGATGTTTTTGGTTATACAATTGTCTTGACTACAATTTTTATTTGCATTGTATTCCATCGCAGTAACGTTACGTAATACCCTTTCTTGTGGTGGGTATTCTATGCAGTCAATGCCCTGAGAACAGAGTGGATTATGCTTAGTCTGATGGATCATATGGTCATTTTGTTATCTTCTATGATTACTTACACTTAGATATCTTAATTACCTAACATATATAGCGTAGTAAACTGTAAAAGACTATATGGTGTATAAGGCTAGTAGTTCTCGTACGTCGGGGTGTTTGCGGTTTCACCAAAGGTTTGGGCTTGATGTTCTACTTGCGGGGAAGTTCGTGTATTCATGATGATTCACTTTAGGATTTTGATCTTTTGGTTTATGTTAGAAAATGCAGATCCCATCTTTCTTCCGTAACTTGATTCTTTGCTCTTACATTCTCTTTACTTGGTGTGTTATTCTTCAAATTTCATCAAAGTACATTAACCTTTCAGTGATTTTTCCGCACTTCTTTCACTTCAGTGATTTTGACACCGTTTGTATGTTGTAGGTATGTTCTGGAATTGTTGGCTCGGTTCATCATCTGGTAGGATCTCGTTTTGATGGTTTGAAGTTGTCTTTATGAACCTTAGAACATAGATATATGACTTGTATGAATTCATGGATTTATTATTTATTATTTTTTATAATTCTGAACCTAAGTATAAACTGAACTCATTTATGAGTTGTGTAACTAATACAATGATTTTATTTAAATGACCATTTGCATTTATAAATCCGAGCTTTATTTCAGGGTAATTTGATTTGAGTTCAGTTCAGATTTATTTCATCCCTGTCAGTTACTCTGCAAACATCCATATCTGACCTGGAATTCGGCTGAATCAGCTTTGGAATTAAGCTGAATTCCAAATTCATTTTTATATTATAAAATAAAATCTGTGACATAATCCAGGAATCGTAACTAGCGACAACTTGAAAGTATTGTAATTCTGAGGCAACTTGAAAGTGTCGTTCAAGAAAAAGACACTAAATCAAGGCACTTTCAGCATACGACACTTTCTAACTATCTTAAAACGACTTTTTTACACTAGTGACTATTCAAAGTTTAAATGTCTTACAATGAATCAAAAACCAACATATATAATTAGGTGACGCCATGAACCAACACATAAATTCAAAATATAAAGTTATTTCCCAAAACAGTAAACAGTTGGTCGAGTGATCAACTAAAGATGCTTTACAAAGAACTTAACTACACCATGTTGAGCACGCACATGTGTTATTTCTATGCTTAGTATAATACCAACTCTAAGGAAAGCATTAAAAGCCTGTAAATTTCACCACCAAGATAAATAGACTTAAAGGGAAAGTCTGAAAATGGATATGCAAATACAAGCAATTTAGCAAACATAAAACAAAAATATAAAAACAAAAATAAAAACAAGTTAAACAAATAACAAATCAAATAGCAACTACTCCCCGGCAGCGGCGCCAAAATTTGATGGGATGTCGTAGGCACAACAAATTAATAAAGATATTTCCCACTAATTAACTAGTAATACAGCTGTAGTAAGAGATTGTTCCCACAGAGAGCTGTGTAATTGATAGGTTATTTGTATCAGCAAAATAAAATAAAATAAAATACATAACAAATGGGGATTGGTTGTAAGATAAATACAAAGACAATAATAAAGAAAAGAGATGATCAAGGAATCCTTCGTCGTTACCAAGCAATAGCTAGATCAGAATATTTATCGTGAAAACAAACGATGATGATTAAAACTATCAATAGATTTATATTAACAATAATCTTCACGCTTAGAACATTGAATTCATCCTTAATCAACAAAGGATTTAGCTACTCATATTACAAAGAAGATGAATAATGGTGATTTCCCCCTAAAGGGGTAAACCCTAGGTATTCAGGGCCTAATACCTCTTTATATAGGTTTACATTGCTTGGCCTTTAAGTGTCTAGTTTGGTTCAAGAACCCGACCCGAAAATACGAAATAAAGACCCTAACCGTGAGTTTTAGCCTTCAACAGTTTGCATGCTCGTTTGCAAACTTAAATTTTGTAATAAAATCCAGGGAAATAAGTTTGCATACCCGTTTGCAAACTGAAATTTCAATTAAATACGTTTGCATAACGGTTTGCAAACTTGCTTGTCTTTGGTATTCGATGAAAAGCTTGTTTTGCCCACAACTTCTTCGTCCGGATTCGGAATGACCTCATTCTTTTTGCATTAATTTCCTCTTTAAATTCTCTTCAATATGATGATATGAATTCCTGAATTTGAATGAGTTAAGCTTGGTCTTTGGCCCGTCTCTTGATTTTGAGCGTTTTGCTCCTTTTCGTCGCACTTCTTCCACTTCTCTTGGACTTGGGCACTTGTATACTTGGAATACTTCTCTTCTTGGATATTTTTAGCACTTTGTAGCTCATTATTATAAGATTCACCTAATAGAGACAAATAAGAGAAAACAAGAGTAATAACACGAATACATGCAAGAATAATAGCTAAAACAAGTATGGAATTGATACTAAAATCATATGAATTATGCAATTATCATCACCTTTAGCACCAGCCTATACAAATAAACTTGGATCTTCATCATCATCACCAACCCGGAGGAGAAATCCATCACCCCCTTTGCATACACCACCAGCAAAGAAAGATGACAAACATTCCTCGTCAGGGTATGATTGGAGTTATTACCTGCAGAGTGCATTACTTGGTGAAAGTTTGTTGTTTAACGTTTATAAATTTTTTTTGAATGGACGAGGAGGAGAAGAAGAAGGTGAGGGAGGAGCAACACCACCACCCAAACAGACCTGTGTGTGGTGCTACTCCAAAACTATAGCCCTCCAAGTGATGAGATCCATAAAAAGGATCGAAGTACCAAGGAATAATTGTAATGAGTGGGAAGCAAAAGGAATAATGAGGCAAAGGAAACATCAACAGAAACAACAATAGCAGCTAGAAAAGAATTTTTTTTTAAAAAACATAGTGTTTGCACATACAACTTTTAAAGTATGACTTTCCACCAAACAACCTTTAAGATCTTCGTTTCTTGGTGTTATAGAAGATAATCATATTGAAATAATTTTATGCATTTAAAAGTATTTATTTATGTATTTAAAAAGTATTTTATGATATTTGTTTTTTATGTGAATTATTTGAAATTAAGGATTTTTTTTTTAAATGGTTACAAAATATCCAAATTCATAATGATATTATATGAGAGAAGATATTTATACTAAAAGAAAATTAATCATATTGTGCTAGAAAAATATATGTAAAAAGATATTCATCAACAAAAATGAAAGTTTATATAACAACGCGTTGTATTTCATATGCGAGACAGTTTATATAACGACGCGTTGTATTTCATATACGAGACATATTTTGACAATTAAATAGTAGTACTATGAATAATAAATTTATACGCTTAAATGAAATTTTATATACAAAAAAACTATTCATATGCAAATAATCTAATCCAAGAGAATAGATTATGTTATAAATTTTGCATGTGTTAATTTTGTTTAAAATATAACATTTTTCTCCAACAATTTGAAAGTGGCGCATTTTGCAAATACTAAATTGAAAATGTAAGAAAATGTTAATTAAAAGAATTTTAGAATAATTTATAATTTTCAATATGGGTATACACCTATTACCTCGAAATTTTTTATGTATACGAATAAGAAAAAAATATGCTATAGTAGTTAATCGAACAATATCCAAATTCATCGACTCAAGCGTAAATATTAACATATATATATTTACAATCTCGTTCAAGAAGGTGTATTAGAATAAATTCTCGGTTGAACACACATATCTTGGAATGTTAAGTATGTTATTAAGTTTAAATGCCAAAACTACATATTGATATAGCCTACTGAAGTCAGCTTCGGTTAGGAATATAATATGTAATAGAGTCTTAGGATTTTCCAATTTACTCAAGAAGAATAAATAATTTAAGATCACATGAAGACATCAATATGAAGAAACTTCATCGAGGTAAGAAACAAAAACTGGTGTTCCCTTCCTGACTCTTTTCCATTCTATTTATCTATATATTTATCGTACTAAAAGTTAGGGACTTTAGTAAATGATCATATTCAAGAAAGATCATATAACGGATTATATATTGCTAAGTATATTGATGTTTCAACTTCTCAATCTCTTTCTTGTTGAGAACTGGAAATTAAGCTTGAGAGAAAGCGAAAGTTATTTAATTAATGTAAATCTCAAGACTTTCTAATTCATTCTTGAGTTTGTAAAGTTTTGTTTTTGGTAGTTTCTACTAATGGTTTGTTCACGAACTCAAAAGTTTGATTTTTTGAATCTATATATTGGTTGTAGAACTCACAAACTAAAGTCAATAAGTCAATTTTGTTCGCAAACCTAAATGGGTAAGTTCACAAACCTATTGTAGAAACTTCTTCTGAGACCTTTTGACATTTAAGTTTGCGAATCTAAAAAGGAGAGTTCGCAAACCTAGTGAAGAAAACTTCTCCTGAGACTTAATGCGATTTGAGTTCGTGAACCTAAAAGGGTGAGTTCGAGAACCTAATACAAGAAAAAAGTTCTCCTGCGACTTTTTGAGCATTTGAGTTCGCGAACTTAAAGGATTGAATGTTTACTATAACGTCATTTGCAGTTGAGTTCTCGAACCCATAAATACGGGTCAACTGAATACACTATTGGCTTTTGACTTATCCATTATTCTTTAATTTTCAAAGCAAAATTTTCACACGCTTACGAATTGCTTTTCTAAACTAATCCCTTTGTATGGAAAGTTTTAACTTGTTTTTGAAAACTTATCTAGCTTGAGATTCAAGATTTTAGATTTTTTTCTAGACAACCGCCTCTTTGTACAGATTGTATATTCTTAGTTGTTTGAAGTTATTTTCGGTAGTAACTCTTTTCATAGAATGTACTCGAGCTAACAATAATTTACAACTTCAAATTAAGGAAAAAACCTCGTCGCAAGTCTAACTCTTACCAAAGAAACAAATTTATGTATCTAAGGAATCGACTTAGATTCATCAATCAAAAATGAACTTCAGTTAGAAGAAATTAATTGTTTACAACTTAAGCAACCAGTATTGATTTATTACTATAAATTAAATACATCAGTAACATTGAAAACTCAATTCCTGCATGCTTGTGTATATTGTTGCCATTTTTATTCTCCAAATACTATCTCCATAATCTAACGTTCGACTATGAAATACTTCATCTTGGATTCGTGTAGTACCTACAACCTAGTCTTGGAGATGTAGATTTATCTAAATCTGGAAATAGATGTATGTCTCCTTGATCAAGCATCGGAAAGGAAATCACCAGGAGTCATGTTGGAGGAAGGGTAGCTCTAGTCTCTACGACGAACTGTGGAGCAACTCCTAAGGATGTAAAGGACACCACCTAAAGACATCAAGTGTGTTGGTTCTTGTGAAATCAAGATACTTAGGGGCACCACTACAATAGAGTAGTTTGGACGATTTTTTTTATCAATTACATTCCATACCGAAATCTTATAGCATGCTAGTGTTTGTAGATTCTTAATATAGTTTGTGCTCAAACTGGACGAGGTCTTGGGGTTTTGCTTCTTCGCATTTTTCCTCGTTAATTTTTTTTCTGGTGTATGATTTCCTTTACTTTTTACTCTCGTATTATGTATATTTGATTTTATATTTAAGAGTACAAGCAAGTTGTACGTTAATCAATTCTTGTGTTTTAATAATCTTTTATTGAGATTATCCAAGCATATTTATTGTTTGATTTAATCTTGATTGAATTTCATGGAAGTTTTTTTTCCTATAGGTTTTGTAACGAATAAATTGATGTTGTACTTGGTACCCTCCTCTTTTCAATGTATAATGTTAGCAATCAACGTAAATATTGAAAACAATATTGGTAGTTAGAATGAAGTCAAGGATACACCCCATTCATTTATGAATATTGTTGGATTACTTTGATGACATTTTGTAGTTTTTTGACTTTCAGTTTTCTTATGTGTTTATCATTTGAAGTATTTGGATAGTCTATAATAGGGTTGTCGCGCATAATGTCGACAGAAGTGGAGAACCTTTCCAGACTTGGAAGTTTGTCAAGGTATGCAAAATTCGGCAATAAGCATAGATGAGAATTAAAGAACTTTGCACACTCAAATAATTTTACATATGAATGTTTGCAATACAAACATATGGGACGATCCTCTAAGCAGTTTACATAGATGAGAATTTGGCGAAACCCATATGACAGTTAAATTTTAGATATATCAAATATTAAAAGAGTGCATATATAATATCTTAACTTATTATAATAATAAAATATTTATCCGTGGAACATGCTCATCAATGTACCAAAGCTCGAATATTCACATGTTGTCAGGTTTGTTTGTTTGTCATCCCCCTTCCACAAGGTAGTGGCCACCTAATTTATCATATTAATTGCTCAAATCATTGTAAGATTTTGTATATTAAAGATCCAGCGGTAAAAGAGAGTTTGACTCGGCTTCACGAATCCCAAGTGAAGTCTTCAAAGTCGTAACCTAGTTATGTTTCACAAAGAAACCTAAGCCTGACTCTATCCGCAACTACTATGCCTCGTGTACAGATTGATATTCTACTTTGCAAAGAGTCCTCTATTTATAATGATGAAACATGATAGATTGCTTAAGGTTCAAGAAATTGTTTCTTATGACCAAAGCAAGCTTGTTAACTAGTTTCCACGCTCAAGAATTACTTTGATCCCAAGCAAACTAAATTTATCAACATAAACCGATTCTAAAGAATAGAAACCATGAGAGCATGTGAGAAATTTGTCTTGAAATACAAAGAAGAATGTGCACCTACATATTTTTCGATTAAAGAACCGTGCATAAAAGTTATCTTACGATTGACCAAGTATGGTTAGTAAACCATCAAGTAATGTAGGAATTCGGTGGCAACCAAAAACAGACCACTTCGCCAACTAAGAAAAGTGGTTCGCGAACTCAATATGTTTGAAATATCCAGAACATACCCAATGTAGATTGTTCGCGAACTGAAAAATCAAATCGGGAACATAAAAACGAATTTCAAAAAGTGTTCGGGAACACCTTGAAATTTCATAGTTCGCAAACTAAAAAATCAGTTCGTGAACATTTGTGCACCTTGGAGTTCGGCAATATTAAAAAATTGCATAGTTCGCGAACTAAAAAATCAGTTTTGAACAAAAGTACAATTTGACATCTTTAGGCTTATATTCACATACATGGTTTTTTGAACAATAAAATTATTGTCAACCTCAAAAGTGATAAGACCTATGAACATTCAACGCTTGAGTTGATGATTCAAGATTTGTCAAGTACAAGCTTGAAATCGAAGCTTCTTCTTTGTGATTCATCATATACTAAAGCCATGCGATGTTGTCTTGGAAGATAAAGTGATAGAAATACAGTTCCAACTCCATTAACTAATACTCAATTATTCAATAATCTTTCTAAAATAATATAATTCTCTGATCCCAACTAGGCTTACAAAAGCTAAATTTTAACTTGTTAAATTAATAATCACACTTAATTAATAAATTGTGTTATCCCAAATGCATTAATTTGAGTTTCAACTGTAATGAGTAAATAGGATAGTTAGTGTTCACATACTTTTTTCGATGAAGTTCTCGCACATGTCTTCGTTATTCTTCAGTTTTCAATCTCTTGAGGGTATTAAGTGATTTCTTATACTCAACTATCCTGCTCTAATCCTAGTCCGAGATTTTCTTTAGTATAAATCAAGATATAGTATTGGTCATCTGACATTAACTACAAGCTTGACATACGAATACTCGTGAGTTCTACCGAGCGATGCTGTAACAGGGATATTAATTTCAAAGAGTTGATACTTGATGTTTTGGTCATTTCCAGTTTGACTACAATAGCAGTTAAGATTAGGAATGGATAATGCTCTCTTAAAGTACTCGTATCATCTAAGTACATACTTAATATGAGATAGTAAAAACTTTAAAAAAACATTGTTGGTACTGCTGCTGCTAATCAATATAAAAATAATGAAGAGATGGATTAGCTGTCCAGAGCTCATTACCATCGAATTGTCATAAACAGATATATATATATATATATATATGCATATGATTTTCCATATCCAAATTATTCTCTATATCTGAGTTCTAATTAATCAGCGTTATCAATACCAGAAAAAGATACTCTCTATAGTAGTACAACTACAAATAAATTAGCAGTAAGCAAATAAAGCCATTAAAGCCATTATTGGAGTATGGAAAGATCTCAGAATACATGATAAATTAAATATTAAATTATAGGGTTATTTAACGTTTGGTACCCAGCAAATGTTGAACAACTAGCTTTGGTACCCAACATTTGAAATATTAAGGGTTGATACCTTGACCCGTTAAAGACTGTCAAGTAAAACCATTGACTTAACTTCTGTTAGTTAAATAATTAAAATAGATAATTAATAACAATTACTCAACGTCGTTAACTCACCGTTACAGAAAAAGAAAAGAACAAAAAGATAATGAAACAAAATCATTACGTGACTTCCACACTTTCTGTATCAATTTTTCTTCTTGTCTCTCTTAATACTAAAAGCTGTAACTCGCAAAGTTTTTCTTCAGCTCGTACCAAAATGCTCCAATAAAATAAAATGCATATTATCCACCAACAACAAGGTCCAATACACTGAATGAAAATTGAATCCCCCAAATCATACAACACAAAATTGAAATTTGGTCTAAATTGAATCTGTACAAAAAATAAATAAATAGAAATACCAACGAGAACAAATTCCATTTTATCCCCACCACCACCAGTAACATCCACCGGAAACCCTCACCATTAACACCACCACCATTACCGAATGAAGCAAATGAAATCCAGTTAACACCCATCCTAATTTCACATAAGCATACATAACTCAAACCCCATTAATGAATTAACAACCAAACCAACAAAAAGTTATAACCTTTCATCAATATTTCCATTCAAACAATCAAATCAAAACCCGAATCCAACAGAAATTCAATCATCTCCTATACACATACTTCGATATGTATCCCCACTAAGAATCCAAATTCTTCAAAATATTAAACCCTGGGAAAACTCAATTAATCAATAGTAGATGTAGATAATATAATCAAAGCCCTAAAAAAATCACTATGGATAAAAAATCCAAATTAATATATATTCACATGCAGGCAGAATGAAAAAAAAAATGAAGTAATAATTTCTAGAAACGTTAACTTTTCACCATCGTTGTCTTCTTCCTGTTTTGCAATTAGAGATCTAACTTATTCATATGAAAATCAAAGGTTATTACTAATTGGGAATCCTAAAATTAGGTGAGAATTTACAAAGATGCGTAAAAATAAGGGAATTTGTAATGATGCCTGGTTCTCGATGGTGAGGGTTTCTTTTTCTAAACTCAGTTTTATTTCCTTATCTCAGTTCTGGGAGTTGCAGAGAGACAAAGAAGAAGATGAAATGAAACCAGAGAGAAGTTTGATTTTAGGTTTATCAAGAGATGATTTAATTATCGCCATTTATTTCTGCAGTGACATGATCGATTCTGACACGTGCAACAAACTGACGTTAGGACATACACAGCCATTGTTATAGTTCTTAAGGCCAGTACGATAATAAGCTTGTTCTGTTAGATAGATTTTAATTCGATTAAGTCAACGTTTTGACTCGATGGTATTTGGCTGGTCAAGGTACCAACCCTTAATATTTCAAATATTGGGTACCAAAGCTAGGTGTTGGACATTTGCTGGCTACCAACCGTTAAATAACCCTAAATTATATAGAAAAGGTTAAAGTACATTATATACGAAGTCTAACAGAGACCCGACCAAAAAGAAACTATTTTTCTCTTTCCTGAGACTCAAAGAGCGAGAACGGTGATTGGGAAAGTACCAACAACCTATTTGCGAAGAATCCAAAATAATTACGGAAGTAACCACTAGTGGTTCAGAAACAGTATTGTTTGTAGCTGTACGCAGTAATCAGTTGATGTTAATTTGTAGAATAGATTTTAAAATAAAAGCAAGAATTAGTTGATTGTGAACACCAGCCCTTCACGTACGTTTAATTGATAGCCCCAACGGCACCAATCAACTAAAGAATGGTGAAACAACACTTCACCTTGCTGCCATATTTGGACATGCTGAGGAATCTTACAGTACAATAGACTCAGTACATACTTATTTATAAAGACACAGAAAAGCTTTCAAGACTAAGAAAGTTACAGGAGGTGACTCATGAACTGTTATACAAAACAAAAGAGATAAGAACCGTACCAACAAATTGTTAGAGCAAGAAAGGATAAGAGCACACGACACTCAGAATCTGCCACCAACAACAGATAAACCGAGAATAAAGGGCCACCACTAAGCACACGAGTCTAATACTCCCACTATCCCACCCCTCAATATGAACAGGTGATAAAAACTTCAACTTGTCACGCAAAAATTCAAAGCGAGTAGTACATAAGCCTTTGGTGAAGACATCAACAACTAATGCACCATTGGAGATGTAATAAACTTGTAACACTTTTGATTGCACCAACTCTCTGATAAAATGGAAATCTATAGCAACATGCTTCATTCTACTGTGAAGGACAGGATTAGAAGCAAGAGAGGGAGCTCCTCTATTGTCACAAGCCAGAGAAGGAGTAAAAGATTGAAACTCATGGAGATCCTTAAGCAACTGACATACCCATGGAACTTCAGATGCAATATGAGCTAATGACCTATATTCTGCCTCTGTAGAGCTTCTTCAAGAATAGGCTGCTTTTTAGATGACCAGGAAATAGTACAAGAGCCAAAGAAAACACAATAGCCACTACTAGATCTTCGATCATCAAGCTTGAACTCGAAATTTCTTCTTTGCAATATCAAATCTACTAAAAGCATACGACATAGTCTCATAAAGATAGAGTGGAAAATGTCGTGGGTAAATAGGATGGTTCAGGCTTCACATACATCTTTGTTGATGAAGTTATCCAAATATATTCGTTTCATCTCCAGTCTTCAATCTTCGAGGGTTATTCAATGATATTTGATACTAAACTACCATTCATTAATCGTAAGTCCGAGACTTGACTTTAGTAGATTAGAAATCAAGATATAGTTTTGTGCATCTAACATTGACAACAACCTTGAGATAGCAAAACTTGCAAGCTCAACCGAGCGATGCTCTAACACTATCTCTAAAGTTATCCACAAGGTGATTGAAAGAATCATCCTTAATCTTTTGCAGGAGCACTGGCCCACCAAGATACTTTTCTTGCAAAACCATTTTTCTAATTTGCAAGATATTAACAATATCAACCTTAGTATTACTAGGAACTCTAGAACTGAAAACAATTGTGGATTTATCAAAATTAATAGCTTGTCCATAATACTTACTCAATTAATTGGTCAATTATAGTAGCCAAATTTCTAGCATCTCTATTTATAGCTTTTATAAAAATCAAAATATCGTCAACAAAGAGTAAATGAGAACTAGAGGGGCAGTATTTATTTGGTTTAAACCCATGAATGAAACCATCATGTTCAACTTGAATTAAAGATCTATAAAAGAATTCCATAATGAGGATAAACATAAACATATATATAGAGAGGGGATCTCCCAGTCTCAAGCCTCTGTGAGGCAAAAACACGTTACCAATTGAACCATTAAGAAGAACTGAAGTTGAAACCGTAGAAACACATTGTTTGATCATCTTACACCAAGCTTCTAAAAATCCAAATTTTAATTAAGAAAAGACCACTTTATCCTATCAAATGCTTTAGACATGTCTAATTTTAATGTTATACCACCATCTTTTAGCTTTAGCTTTTTTCATGGAATGCAAAATTTCATGAGCTACATTGTTATCCTGGAGATATGATTTTAGCTTTAGTTTTTCCACCAACTATAAAAGCAGATATGAACACAGTTTTGAGTCTAGAAGCTAATAGCTAACATTGCACAAACTAATAAACCTAAAATCCACAACTTTTAGGACAATTATTCTTAGGAATAAGAGCAATAAAATTGTGATCGGTCTGTTTTAACATATGATGAGAATGGAAAAAGAATTGTACAACCATTTTGACCATATCAGCTCCACTATTTTCACATTATCTAGTAGAAACCGTGTGGAAAACCATTTGGACCTGTTGCGGTGCATGATTTCATCTCAAACACATGTTTAACTTCCTCGGCAGTTGGCATGGCAGTATAAAACATTCATCATTAGAAACATAAACATTCACATTATTCAAATAGGAAACATGATCAGGAGGTCTAGTAGTTCTACTCATTTCCCAGAAATGTCTTTTCTCCTCGACTTCGCTGGAATGCTGCGACCTAATCTGAAAATCTGGAAAAAACTATTCTTGGAAAAAACAGTAAAATGGGCTAAGAATAAAATTTCCAGGGGCCCAAAGATATTCTTGGAAAAAACTATCTCAACTTTGCTGTTACACAATAATCCCAGGTGGATAATAATATTCAAGTTCACAAATAAATACCCCAACAGATAACACTATAAAAGGAAAGGCAAAGGAACGAAAAAAAGACAGGTGTAGCTAATTAAGCAGACCAATTGAAGTGATTTTCATGAGCAGTTGGAGTGCTTTGTGACCAGTCAGGTTCAATCCAAGTGCCATTGCACATCTCCTTCGTATCATAGAAATCTGTAGCAGCATCAGTATTACTTTGTTGTGCTCGCCTTCCATGAGAATAATGATACTTACATGTGTCGAGAGAATAAAATAATAAACCTCTTCCATCTTTTTGTAACCTCGGGAAGTAAATTTTGTTCTCCATTCGACTATTTGGAGGAGCGATCGCTGAGAAGCTAGATGTATTGCTGATGAACAACATATACTCCCCCAAATTTTTAACTTTAACCCAGACCTTCTTCGCCCAATCCAGACTAAACACTCCAACTGGTTTTCCGAAACGCCCAACACTCACTGTTAAAAGTTGTCCATTACATTCGACCAGGTAACTGGGGAATGTTCCATTAAACTGTTTTAAGTGCTCACTGTAAACTACCAAACCCAGAGCATTGATCTTGTCTTCATCATTAACAACACAACGTCCTAAAGTTCCGGCGTAATCTAGGCAAAAGAACTCTCCCTGGAAGAACACTGGATTGTTGAAACATGGCACAAAAGAATCATCAAAGTTTCCACGGACACGGGACATCCAATAACAACTTCCTCTTCTAATGGCATAGATTGAGATCAAATTACCGATAATTTGTTCAATTGCGAAAACCACACAGTCTGGAGAAGTAGGCGGAGATGAGAATGACATACCACTCAAGTATAACCTGTGCTTAACATTAGGAAAATCAGGAAGTCGAATCATAACTTTTGTGAACGGATTGTAGAAGAATGGAGTTTTCATGTCTTTCGACACTAGCAACAGCCAACCATACTTCGAAAAACGAATTGTAGCACCTGCTAGCAATTCCGAGAGATTCTTCTTCATGGAGTATATTTCATTATGCATTGGATCTAGGAAATTGTAGATGGTGCCAGTATTATCTTCAAACGAGTTAAAAACCAACAGAGGAAACAAACTTGCTCTTGACGGGTATATTTCAGGAAATATTGAGCGATTTCTTCTACAGATGCAACGAAGTTGTGCGAAATCCTTTGGATTTAGATAACTAGCTATCACCTCCACAATGTCATTACTAATAATGGACCAAGGTGTTCGTTCCACTTCTTCTAATTCCCCTCCATTATGAATTTTATCCATACCAGCCTCCTTGTAATAGTCCTCTATGCAAGCTTTGTTCAGTTTATCTGCCAGCTCTATAATTTTATAATCTTCTTCTTTGTCATCTCTACCTAACAAATTTTCTATTCCCCTTCTTCCACCGGTCCTCCTACAGATTTAAAACCATGCATATACTATAAGAATACAGAATACCTGCGGTTATATGAAAGAAAAAGGAATATGTAAAGGGCATGGGGTATTTCCGGGTGTACCTGACAGGAGTAGGAATCATTATCCAATCCCCAGAGAACCATGGCGTTGGTAGCTTCGAAAACAGCAAGACAACTGTAATACCATCATCTTCTACTTCAAAAATGTAGAGGGACTTATCATTTGGTAATGTGTAAAACACGCAACCCCTTTTAAGAGCCATATCTGCCGCTGAGCAAAATGCCCTAGTTTGTCTTCCAATGAACAGTACATCATCACCTAAGCTCCTCACCTCAACCCAAGCCATTAAAGAGAAATCCAACCTCAGGACTTGTAATATTGAGGCAGGTGCACAAGGTTTATTCATATTTCTTAGACTGAAGAAAATGTTAACTCGGAAGATATCATCAAAAGATTCCACATAATGGGATATTAAGGAAGTCGTAGATCCTGCGGCATGTTGAATATATGGGTATCTTTTTACTCGGAATCGTCTTATAGATAAGGTTTGATTGTTATAACGGTGTTCTTGTCCTAGATGTTGTTGTTGTCGATTTAATTCAATCTCTATGTGCCATTCTGAGCAACATAAAATGTATAACTTACCTTTCAAGTAATGAAAGGATCGAACAAAATGGCTAAGGTCTTCGTAATATTCATCCAAACACTTACTCTGCCATTGTTTAGCTCCAGGTTGACTATATAGAAGCAAGTTCTCAGAAGTAGTCCGATGCTCGAGGAGGAAGTAAACCATGGATTCGTCAACATCGTTGCTAGTAGGTAAAGTAAGAACACAATCGTTGAAATGATAATCCATAAACCATCGAGATACATTGGGTAATTTAACTGACTCCATTGAAGCAGGATTCCACAAAAAACAATCACAAGCACAAGCATCTTCACCACCAACATCCAGAATAACCAACCATCCTTGGAAACAAGGCTTTTGCCAATAATTTTTTTTTCCACTTAGTTCTGGTATAAATTCTGTGCATGTTTTGTTATTAGGGTCACATGGATCATAGAAAGCATGGTATTTCATACCTTTTCCATGTTGAAAAACCAGCCAAGGTGCAGGTTTTGGACCGGGTGGATGACGCGCACTTCTCTCGCCTAATTGTGCTCTTTGGCTTCCTGACATTGACGATGAATTCTTTTCTTCCATGGAAGCTACAGAAAGAGAGGATTAATGAGTCTAATGAAGATATCAGGATTCTTTTTTATCTGCAACTTTTATTCATTATCAACCACCCCGGAGCAAACATGTGATGAGTTAACAATAAACCAGAGATGATAATGTGTATTTCCAGTCAACAATAAACCAAGTTTGTTAGTTTTTCCCCAATGATTTTGATCAAATTCCAATTACACAATCACAAACCCCAATTTTTCCATTTCATATTCCTACCATTGAATTTGTTGTGCACCCATACAAAATCAAACAAAGTAAAAAAAACCTAGGTTAAGAATTAGAAGCAACCTTGGAGGATTTTGAAATCCTCTAACACACAAATTAAGATAGCAAATGTCAATATTCTGAAAACAAACCCTAGAAATTCCCTCCAATATATCTCTGAATTAAGTTAAGACACACTCCAATAATAATAACCCAAAAAAGTAAGAATTGTACCTTCCAATCTTGAACTTCAATAGTATCCCGAGCTTAGTTCCAGCTCTCAGTACTAAACCCTAGCTTGTAGAATCTCAAACTCCAAGTTGACAAAACCAATGATGTGGTGGATTTGGGTGTTTCTTTTGATGTTGCTGATGATGACGGCGGCGGTGGTGGTGGTGGTAATACAGACCAGAGAAAAGCACCAACTCGGCTGCGTTAATAATGGTGGTGGTTGGGAAACTCAAACAGAGAGAGCTCCTTCGTTCTAAAAGCTTGTAGAAGAAGAAGAAGAAGAAGAGTGGAGTGAAGTGAAGAAATAGCTGAAAAAGCACCAACATCTTCTGTATACTAGTAAGGCCACCTGTGCGATGCACATGCTTGAATTGGATTCTTTTAACAACACCAAATTTGATAATAATGGATGGAAAAAAAAATCTTAAAAAAAATAATTTAATATCTTTATTTGTACTCATTACGTAGATAATTTAAAGAGCTTTCCAAATATATTAATTTTGCAAAAATCCGATGTATTTTTTAGAGATATTTAAGTTTTAATTTTTTTGATCTATTTTTAAAACAATGTCATTCCTGTAAATATACAAATATTAACTAAAAGCTTAGTTAACGGGGGTATTATTGTCATGTGAAAAGGCTTCACCAAAAATACCTCTTTTCTTTATATTAGTATATATATATATATATTAGGGCTTAACCCAGGTCGTAGAATGCATTACGGAAAGGATATGTATTTCAAATATATCCGTCGGGACTTAACCCGTGTCGTAACGACACGGGAAAGGATATGTATTTCAAATATATCCGTCGGTTGATACATATCATAACTGTTGGCGAAAAATCGATCCAGGCGATCCAAGTCTAAATGTTTTTGAGGTGTTGGTTAATAAACATGTCCTTAGCCTCAAATATTTTAATATTATGTCCGTAAGTCATACAATCCTTTAGGACAAACATAGTTAATCGTTAACCAACTCCTCAAATTCCCATGGGCCTATGGGTAATAGAACACTACTTCATTCACTTCTTCAAAACAAAGCAAAGGGTGTCCTTACTTCAAAACAAATAAATCATCAAAGGTCGTTCACCAAATTTGTAACAAAACCTGAAACGCAAAATTACTTCAAAATCAATCGACACTCTTACAAAATCATAGCTCCAGAATTAGTTTTCTCCTATTGATGATATAAATTATTTCAAAGTTACATAAATTTGTGTTTATTCGGTTTTCCTAAAGTTTAATGATTTGTAATTCTTGATCCATTTCGTTTCTTATCTACTTATCTTCTCTCCTTACCTATTACCATGAACTATTTATCAAACATGCATAATCACATGAAGTCGAGGAGAAATGGCGGGGAAATGTAAATCATGACAAAATGGGAATAGAAAGAGATATGAGAAACTAAATCAATTACAATTGATTCAGCGTGTAGCCTTGTATAGGGTCATTTTTTTTATAGGTTTCATCTTCTTTCCTGCCCCGACCCGAAAAATCTTATGACCACAGAGCTGTTGATTTATCTTCTCCCTAGAATAATCGGCCTTTAATATTTATTTTTATTTTCAAAAATTAAAGAAATAAAAAAAAAATAAAAAAAAATTAATATAAAATAAAAAAAATTAACCGTGGAGAAAACTTTACCCGTGCCGTAACGGAACGGGCCTTGATGTTGGTTATTTCCGAATATCGTACCAGTTGAGGCCCAAAATCTTATCAACTTCACTGATGCCCACACCCACACTGTTATCAACTCCTTTGATGCCCATACCTATTGTATTCCTCCAAAAATTGTTCTGGGTTATGCATTTTTCATCTGATGTTAGATAAGATATTAGCCCTTATCTATGTTTATTAGCGTTGATATAAATTGTATGGGTTATCTATGATATTGTGCCCAAATATTGCTTGACATAGACAGCAACAACAACAACCGCAACGGTTGTGAATTCATTCCATGTGATTCAATGTTTCCGGTTAAATCAGCAGTTAGTCAACTCAAAGGGTGACCATGTTAATTTTCCATGTTTTTGTTATATTATTTATTTATTAAACGGATATTAGCTCAAATTCCATCCACCGGGTGAAAACTAAGGATTTTAATCGCCTTGAATTTTTATTTAAACACTCGAAACAAATTCTCAAGAAAAAAATGTTACAAATATAGTTTGTGTTACAAATAATGTTTGTCGTGTTTTCGACATCAAATTCCCAAAAATATATGTTATAAATATAGTTTGTTTTACAAATATAGTTTATTATTTTTTCGACATCATATTCTCCTTGCTATTTGCCGCATCATATATTTGATCTTCAATCCCCGAGAAGATATTTCCCACCCATACTGTTATATATGAACACTTATGTTTATCATCGATAGTATCAAGTCTAAACTTTTTTCAACAAATTAAGTATTGTGCCCAGTTCCTTTTATCAAATGCTTTTGTAACTTCGAAAGTCTTGGCACTCTTGTCACCTCCATATGTTGTTATCTCTGCACCTAGAATACAATAACGCGATGCATGACCTCATAAAGAACCTTGAAACACATGTTGAACTCCCTACTCTTGTTAATAGGTTGTCAGTATCTCCCTTAACATTCAAGCAAAAGTTTGACATTTTTTTATGTTGAATATCTGCAACATTTTCAAAATAAATTATGCATTTACGGTATTGTGGATTGTGTCTTTCTAAGATAGTATTTTCCAAAAAGGACTCTTCTAGTCTCATGACGTGCAAGTGATTTAGAAACAATGGCATGCAAGTGATTTAGAAACAAGAATGTTATAAAGTGTTCCATGAAGCTCTGTTTTAAGGATTCAATTTATTTTTCCCCACCATCTTTACATCATTGTGCTACCGTAAGTTTAAGTTGACTATTTGCTTTCTCCACCGAGCTATGCTAGTATGCTCGACTGTAAATTTTATGTGATTTCACAACAAAATTACTTATACCTCTTTCATCCGCATCAAGTAATCCGCCTATTATGTCCCAAAAATTCCTCTGCTGCATTTCCTTTCGCTTGGAATATCGCTGATTCTGGCCCATCAGTAACCATCATTGTCAAACGCGATCCGTCAAAGTTTTGTCGATGTTGTGTATTATGACTGTTCCTTTTTTTAATAAATAGAATTTAGAAAATGTAAAAGAACATAAATATTATATTAGGATTGAGTTAATGTATTTCAAGCACTCTGAACACTGCCTCCCGTGCCTTATTTCCTCAAATTCATCGTTGCATTCAGGACAGTTGATGGTTATTTTCAATGATGTTATAGTAATAGGTAGGGGTTGTCGTTCACTCGGACTTGATGGGATTGATTTTAAGTTTTAATAAAAGAAAATAAAAGAAAAATATATACAAAAATTGTCACAGATGAAGAGTTACTAGGACGCCAGGATTTCACTACTTTTCATATTCTTGTGGTTCGGGTCATTAACTCGAGACAATATAGCTCAAACAAAAGAATTTGTGACTCTAATTCCTTGCCAAATAGATTTCATAAAACATTATCTCAGAATCGTAAGCATGACGCATCAAAAAGTACTTTAAACTAAGCATGCGACATCGGACAAAATAATGAGATAATTAATAGAAATCATAAAACAATTAAATCTATGCAAAAAGTCATATAAAGAATTAATTCATTTACCACAATCGTGAAAAGTTGCTTCCTCCGTCGCCTCAGTTGATGGGTTTTAGCTCATCATGTTGGAAACACGCTCAAAAGTTGATTTCATTGCTCAAAAATGGTTCACAAATGATGAAATGGGAGAAAAACAATAAAAAACGGATTTGTAACACTTATATTTGTTACAAAACCAAATGTTATCTGAGATCAATAAATATTAACGTCATTATTACTATTCCTTTAAGTCTGCCTCAATATACGACCCACGCATGCGAAGTCGTTAGACCGTTGAAGAACGCACCGGTCTTTGGTCGCTCTGTTCTTCGTGTTCTTCAGGCCTCAACGGCCAGAAACTTCTCTCGCAACTTTATTTTCTTTCTCTCGTGATGGTCCAAACTCGCCCCAAACTCTCCATAAACCTTCCCCGAGTCCCATGACAACCTTTTTATACACTACAAATGACAAAATATCTCGCCATTAACTCCCGAATAATTCTCTTTAGTTTCCGATTGAAAGAAAATATTCCGAGAATATTTTCTTCCTGTTTAATTCCTCACGCTGCTATATGTTGTTTACACACTCCAAACTTACTGAAACACGTTCTCTAATTAGATGAAAACGCTGTAGACTCGTGCTGTCCCATGAATTCTTCCCAAAATAGAAGTTCCGAGAATATTTTCACGGGAAAATATTAGCCACGAGTTCATTGATTGGTGATTATCTAGCCAAATTGGAGCGGATTCAGACCCATACCATTCCCCTGTCTAGCCCATTAGAACAAAAAACCAAGCAAATTCAGCCGTTGAGTCTCTAAAACACCTCCAAAACTCGATCCAAAGTTGTGTTCTTCACGCTACTATTTCCCGCCAACCGAATTTTGAAACGATGAAGATGGTGTCCCCTAACCAAACCAGGGTGCGAATAAGGTGCCCAACCGAGGTGCCCCTTAGTAATTGGGTTACCCCTTATCCAAAGTGGGAGTCCGAATAGCAAATGTCCTCCTGGGTGTTCCGCGCAACTTTTCGAGCCGATTTTTCCAAAAATATTTATTTCCAAAAATACCTAAAAATACATAAAAACACAATATTAGTACAAAAATCGAGTTCCAACAATACCAACACCGAGGACAATTCGAGACACAAAAATGTGTCTATCAAATACCCCAAACTTATTATTTGCTAGTCCTCGAGCAAATTTATTCTAAAAATCATTTGAACCCCTAGGTGGCCCTAAAGGCGGAGTGTTGTCTCCTGAGGGTTTACCAGAGGTGTACCCACAAAACCTTTACTCCAGGACCCTAGCTATCTACGCGTAACTCGAAAGCACTAAAGAATCTCCTTGGTTGGCATACTTATTGACTACAGGAGGAAGTACCCCGACGCGAAATTCCAATTCTTTGTACACGAGTTTGCACTCAAGCATACTAAAATTCATATATAAGTTCTGAGCTCTACTCGAGATAGTCGCACTATGGACATCAATACCCTAGTCAAAACTAATCACATGGATAAATCAAGAAGATGGATATGAGAAAACATAGATGGTTTCGATGTTTACTAAGTGAATGGTGTTTCCCATATTCATCTCAAGGCCTCCGCCAAAATGAACCTATCCTAATGGACCGAGATACTAGTCGACTAATATCAACACACTCGGCATATACAAGGGAACCAAAGGGTCGATAATCTAACTCTAGGTCAACAAACCGGCATATACAAGGGTTCTGCAGGTGGTCGACTTTATTGAATTTATTCCGGTTGGTCTGATGGTCTGGTCTCAATTTCTTTTTTTTTTTTTTTTTTTTGTATCTCAATCACTCTAATTCACCCTAGCATTGGTAACAACTTGATTCGTGGGCCCCACCTAATCACTTAGAGAAACATAGTTTACAAAGAACAAAACAAAATAAAAACAAAGCAGTGAAAAGGACTCAACGAGATATGGTGAAACTATCATGTTATTTCTAACACCCGAGCTCTGTGCTTTTATGAATAGACTCTTTAGATGTTGCCATCTAATCGTATTGGTTCCTCAACTCCTACAACCAAAATGCTTCCATCCACTTAGATTGGTTAGTGCCATCCTTAATAAGCATAGATTTCTAGTCTCTGAAGTTTATTTATTGCAACTAAAAGTTTCTCCCATACCCCCAAACTTAAATCTAACATTGTCCTCAATGTTCTAAAGATGAAATTAAAAGCATGAACAATGAGAAACTGTCACCACTTGAAGAGTAAGGAAAGATATTACAAGTGTTGCAAGAGCATGGGTTACCTCCCAATAAGTGCTAAGTTTAAAGTCTTGACCCGGACATTGGAAAGGATTAGTCACCTCGGAGAATCATATAAAGATCGGAATAAGCTCATGGGTCATCCGGATCAAAAAGTGCTAACCACAAGAAGAGGAAACCGCCACATACCGGGAAGATACCCTTATATATTGTTTTGTTTAAGACAACTACATCTAGTTGTGGTTCGGGTTCGAGGAGCTCTATAAAAGGGTCTAGATAACATATTTTCATGGGTTGCGTTTCCTTATGAGTTAGATCCGAATGTTCGGATTCTAGAGTCTGGAAAAACTCAAATAAAAACTTAGAAGCACATAATAATAACTGAATAATTGAGGATCTTCTAAGTCAATCGGTTTTGACTTACACAACGGTGACCACAATAAGATTGGTGGTCTTCCTTAAGCAAATGTGTCGACCCCTAATATCCTAAAGTAATTAGGTTTAGTCTCAAAACTTAATAATTGACACATCCAAACTTATACGTTCCCACAATTGGAAGGAAGGTTTTTGGTGGGAAAACAAAGTCAATCGTGGTATCATAGCTTTGGGTTAACCACATCAACCCGAGAGGATGGGTTTCTAATAATTGAACTTCTTTATGGACACAACTAGGTTCAGGAAAAAGTGTATGAAGATAATCTTGTAAAATGGTTGAGGCACGGATGTCCAGTCCTAAGTGAGGGGACTTTCTCAGAGTTAAAGGTAAGGCCCTAGGAGAGTGATAATCACCCCCAAACTTAGAGTTTTCAGTGTCTCTAGATAGACTAGTCACAATTTTCCTAATTTCTAGAACATCAGAATCCTGAAAATGGTCAATTGATTCTTATAAGTTATTATCGTGTAATGCATCCTTACTCATCTCTACGAGTTTATCATCTTCTAAGACTAGTGTTTCTAAATCACTAGACTCTAAAACAGTATTCTCAGGATAAACTCTTTCCTCTAAACCATCATCACAATCATATAAAGGATTATCAGCGAAAGTTTCTAGTAAAGGCTCGTTAACTAAGGTGTTAATCATAGTTACTTCCTCCGATTCACTTATAGGCTCATCAAATAATGGATTATCCAACATATTGTAGGCTAAAGGATCATGAACTACATCGTCTAAAACGGTGGCATCTCTAGTCAAATCCTCGTCCTTTCGAATAGGTGAATAATTATTAAATTTATTGGGATTTGAACCAGAAATAGTACTATCATTATAAAGTTCAATCGGAGTAATAAATTCCTGATCACTATGCCTATTTATTTCGAATTCTTCATCAACACTATCCTCATCATAATCATTATTATAAAAACATGAAAATGATCGAACCTCATCTAAACAAGTAGTTTTACCAATTCTAACCTCGTCACCTTGATTATGTGAATAACTATCTTCATTCTCAAAGACATTATTGGATACACTATATTGGAAATTCAAGTTATTTCGAGCAATACTTTCATTCTTCTCTAACTCAAGTCTACGTGTCGACTCGACCTATCCTCTCAAGGGTCTCCTCCAAAGAAAGTTCCCTTAGTGTTGGATCTAAGTTTTGAGTTAATCTATTGAGGATATCTTCTAAAGAAGGAAGAGGAACAGAAGGATCATAATAAGGACTATTTTTCAAAAGTTTGATTGTATCCTCTAGAGACGAAGAACTATTACTATAATCTTCTTGCTCGAATGATCGATGCACATGCGGATAGTAATTGGGCTCACCATGGTATGACCCATAACCTTCCAAAGGTTGGCGTTCCCAACCACTATTCACACTATGGTCATAAAAAGAGTGATGTCCATAATGTTCGATTGGATATTCATATTCATCGTGATGGCTATTATAATACCGGTTGACATCCTAAGCTAAAGGAATTCTACACAAACACAAACAAAGGCCGACTCGACCAAAACAAACCTCTTGATTTCTAGCAAACAAAAAGCATGATGGCTCCACTTAGATTGTTTCTAGACCGGCAATCCTTCGAAAGGGAATTCGTTACAATTTAAGCAAACCCTCTCGGAATCAATCCGAGTTTAAGTAAGCTAAATAGAGGCGAGGAAGGCTGCGTGGAGCTTTGATACCCAAGGCCTCACCGCATTACAAGGCGGCGCGAGTCACGCATTCAACTCACGAAACCATCATGAACTTGAAGTATGCTTTAAGAGTAACCAATATTTTTCGAATGACTTTCCTATTAAGCTCGTTACCCTATCGGTCTCGTTCTAGTCAGTATTTTAAGCTTAGGTTCGCGTTTGGTTTTGTTTTCCTAAGGCGGGCAAGAAGAGAACGGTGATGAAATCAGAACCCTTATCTTGTATGGCCAGTCCTTGCCCTTTACTAGGAAATTAAAGCATCCGTTTTCAATACCTCAACATATATGCATACAAAATCATCCGAACAAACCCGGCGCGGGGGATTCGCGGTGTTTAGAATTCTTACCTCCCGTTCGGACGGACGGATGAACCGTTGAAGTCGACTCGGGCCACGACTCCTATGTCATGTACGAACCTTGAGGGGCCTAGACGATATCAATGTCGTCGTCCTTCCATGTGCAGCTTATATTTAAATAACCCTTCCTTAGGGTTTTAAAAAAAATGTCCAACAGTCCAAAACTAAAGTCCAAAATTAAGAAGTCCAAAAATAAAAATAAAAATTACAAAGATAATTACCTAATTACGAGTTTCTAAAAAAAAAAAAAAAAAAAAAAATTAATTACACTATATACAAAATTTTCTTCTTGAATCCTTTTGGATTCCTCTTTCTTTCCTTCTTTAGCTTCGCTTTTTGTTTTCAGCCGCTTTCTCCTTTTTCTTGAGCTCGGTTCCAAATCTCGAAAACAAACAAGAAATACCAAAAGCGTAAAAGAACAAAAATAAAACCTAAAAACAAATCTATACACAAGTCCATGTCGGCGGCGCAAAAATTGATGGTTATTTTCAATGATGTTGTAGTAATAGGTAGGGGTTGTCGTTCACTCGGACTTGATGGGATTGATTTTAAGTTTTAATAAAATAAAATAAAATAAAAATATATACAAAAATTGTCACAGGATGAAGAGTTACTAGGGCCTTGATTTCACTACTTTTCATATTCTTGTGGTTCAGTCATTAACTCGAGACAATATAGCTCAAACAAAAGAAGTTGTGACTCTAATTCCTTTCCAAAAATAGATTTCATAAAACATTATCTGTAAATCGTAAGCATGACGCATCAAAAGTACTTTAAACTAAGCATGCGACATCAGACAAAATAACAGATAATTAATAGAAATCATAAAACAATTAAATCTATGCAAAAAGTCATATAAAGAATTAATTCATTTACCACAATCGTGAAAAGTTGCTTCCTCAAATCGCCCCAGGTGATGAGTTTTAGCTCATCATGTTGGAAACACGCTCAAAAGTTGATTTCATTGCTCGAAAATGGTTCACAAATGATGAAATGGGAGAAAAACAATAAAAAATGGATTTGTAACACTTATATTTGTTACAAACCAGCTATTCTGGATCAATAAATATTAAGCATCATTATTACTATTCCTTTAAGTCTGCCTCCAATATACGACCCACGCATGCGAGTCGTTAGCACTGTTGAAGAACGACGGTCTTTGGTCGTCTGTTCTTCGTGTTCTTCAGTTCTGCAGCAGCAGAAACTTCTCTCTGCAACTTTATTTTCTCTTCTCTGTGATGGTCCAAACTCGCCCCAAACTCTCCATAAACCTTCCCTGAGTCCCAGACAACCTTTTTATACACGACAGCGACAAAATATCTCGCCATTAACTCCAGAATAATTCTCTTTAGTCGGCATTGAAAGAAAATATTCCGAGAATATTTTCTTCCCAGTTTAATTCCTCACGCTGCTATATGTTGTTTACACACTCCAAACTTCTTTTGAAACACGTTCTCTAATTAGATGAAAACGCCAGACTCGTCTTTGTCCCATGAATTCTTCCCAAAATAGAAGTTAGAATATTTTCACGGGAAAATATCAATACTGAGTTCATTGATTGGTGATTATCTAGACAAATTGGAGCGGATTCAGCACCCATACCATTCCTGTCTAGCCCATTAGAACAAAACCAAGCAAATTCAGCGGTTGAGTCTCTCTAAAACACCTCCCAAACTCGATCCAAAGTTGTGTTCTTATTTGCTACTATTTCCTTAAACTGAATTTTTGAAACGATGAAGATGGTATCCCCCTAACCAAACCAGGGGTGTGAATAGCAGGTGCCCAACTGAGGTGCCCCTTAGTAATTGGGTTACCCCTTATCCAAAGTGGGAGTCCGAATAGCAAATGTCCTCCGGGGGTGTTCCGCGCAACTTTTCGAGCCGATTTTTCCAAAAAATATTTATTTCCAAAAATACATAAAAACACAATATTAGTACAAAAATCGAGTTCCAACAATACCAACACTGAGGACAATTCAGACACAAAAAATGTGTCTATCAACAGTGCATGCAACACCAATCTTCGGCGAAGCTAGTAATTTGGGCCAGTGTAGCAAATGTATCCCCTTCCTGTAATAACCCCACATCAATTCTTTTTAAATGTGACTATTAACAAATTTATTATTTATTTAATGAAAGTATTTATTAGGATAATCATAAGACATTTATAAGGAAACATTAATAAAATATATAATGATGAAAGTATATTCATTAAGAAAATTGTGAGACATTTATAATGAAAGACTAATAAAATATTTAATGAAAGTTCAATTATGAAGATAATCATAAGATATTTATGATGTAAGAAGAAATTTATAATGAAAAATTAATAAAAAAATTCAATGAAAGTATATTTATATTAGCATAATTATAAGGCATTTATAATGAGAGATTAATAAGAAATTCATTATAAATAATTAATGATACAATAATGATGTAAACAACCACAACCATCGATTTAGCTTCCCTAAGAATGAATCCAGAGCGTCCTTTATCTAAGCTAAGTTATCAATGCTTTGTTTTATATTCTTGATAAGAAGATAAGATAAGATAAGATAAGATAAGAGAATTATACAACCCTATCTTCTTCACAAGGAACATGTTATAATGCTTACAGTATTTTGTATCACAGTTCCAAGAAAATTTATTCACCTCAAAACCAGGCCAGAAATGAGCAGCAGCAATCTCACCAATTATTCTCCCGAATTGGATCTAGAATTGGATCCGCAAAGTAGTTTAAATTACTCCGTGCGATTCAGGGTTCAAACGAGCAGTTGCAATTGAGTATTGATTTGGGAGAGTGTGTGTTGGAGAAACTAGGTTTACTCTCCCATTACTGATTAAACGATGAATGCTGAGTGTTGGAGCTTCGTATGGATACCCAAATCGAAACCCATCCGAAGAAATTAAGGTTATGAAATGTAGGAAAAACTGAGGTTTCTTGAGTTTCTGTAAAGGATGATTTTTTTTATTTTTTATTTTTTATTTTTTTTTTGAATTGGGGTTTTAGAGCCGAGGGCGAGTAGAAGAAAAGTGTATCGATTGCCCCTTTGAAAAAGAAATTGAAATACTCAATTGATTGACCTAACGTGCTGTGCTACCCCAAGACAAAGTCTCGCTAGGCTTGCGTCAGGGTGGCCCTGGGTGTAATGAGTCTAATGACATGGATAGGATCCCTTCCTATATTTATTCTCATATTTTGTAAATAAAAACCAAATCAGTAGGAATTTGAAATTTAAATAGTTATGAATCTGAAATCAAACATATTCTTCTTATAAAGCTCTGTATAATTTTTTATGTGGATGGCAATTCAATGAAGTTTCATTCATTGATCGTCCCACTTTAACAGAAACACCAATCCCATAAGGCGAGACCATCTGTATGAACAACTGAACGTTGGGAGTAATGGGTTTCCATAAGGTTTTCCAAGCATACTTATAATAAGTGTGACTGCCTTTAAAATTAAAATATTATTTAAGGGAGTACTAAATACAACCCATATTTGGGTTAAATTAAATCCAATTAGACAAATATGTTTTGGCTAAATACAACCCGGAAAAATATACAAACATAAAATTGGTATTTTGGGCCTCAGAGTCACCTGAAAATTATGTCAGTGGAGAGTTCACATGGGGATTGAGATATCAAAATGATTTTGATCGAAATTGGATCCAATATATCAGAGATGTTAGACTGATAGCTTTGAAAATCGAATCGTTTTCGTCAACTTTATTTTACTATCATCAAACCATAAAAATAAGTCATATACTAATATAATAATATTCATCTTCTATTAATAAAACCCTGATCAACGTTCATCTTTGAAAAAGCGGGGGTCTAACAACCACGCCCAATATTTCACTTAGCAATCTGTATGGACAAACTCCAATATAATTCCAAGAGAATCAACTAGACAGTCAGACTCAATCAATGAAAATATATCCAAGAGTTATATCTCTGATTCACAATGTAATCAGCAAATCAAACAGATAGAAATCCGCGAGCCTGATTATTATGTGAAACAACTTGAACGGTACCAAAGACCAATGTTCAAGTGTCAATCAATATAATCAACAACCAAAGGTTGAATTCACATATGATTGAACTTACGCACAACCTGTGACATTTCAATTATATAAACAAATATAATGCGGAAAAACCCTGGGACCTAGTCCAGATTTGAACACCACACTCTATTAAGCCGTTACAGACACTAGCCTACTCCAAGTTAACTTCGGATTGGAATGTAGTTGATCCCTAACCAATCTCACACTGATCAAGATACAGCTGCGCTCCTTAAGTCTATGAATACCAGTAGGACTCTACGCACTTGATTCCCTTAGCTGATCTCACCCACAACTAAGATTTGCTACGACCCAAAGTCAAAGACTTGATAAACCAATCTGTCTCACACAGAATAGTCTATTGTATAGATAAATTTGTCTCCCACAGATAAAACTATGAGTTTTGTTCCGTCTTTTGATAAATCAAGGTGAACAGGAACCAATTGATATACCAAACTTATATTCCCGAAGAACAACCTAGAAATATCATTCACCTCACAATAATCTTAATCGTATGGTAGCGAAACAAGATATTGTGGAATCACAAACGATGAGACGAAGATGTTTGTGACTACTTTTTATCTTGCCTATCGGAGATTAAATCTCGAAAAAATCTTAGAGAAAATAGTACTCAATCACGATAGAAAATATCAAGATCAGAACACGCAACTACAAAGAAAATAGTTGGGTATGGCTTCACAATCCCAATGAAGTCTTCAAGTCGTTAACCTACAAGGTTTTGGACAAAACCTAAGGTTAAAGGAGAATTGACTCTAGTCGCAACTAGTATCACACATGAGGTGTGGGGATTAGGTTTCCCAATTGCTAGAGTTCTCCCTTAAATAGTCTTCAAATCAGGGTTTGCAATCATTGTTACCTTTGTAACAAAGCATTCAATATTCACCGTTAGATGCAAACCTGATTAGAATCAAGCTAATATCTTTCAACCATTAGATCGAACTTAGCTTGTTACACACAAATGCAAAGTGACTTCATTTAGATATGGGTAACCGTACCTAAACGTTTGCACCTTTGTTGGCTCAACAATAGTTAGCCATATGAACACTTTCATATCAATCATATTCATCTTAACCATAACTAGTTCAAATGACTCAAATGAAACTAGTTCTAGAGTTTTTCAATTGTTTATATTCTCATAGAAGTATACAAGAGACAATTGAAAAAAAAAAAATTGATTTTGATTCACTCGAATTAATTCATGAACATTATAGCCACGTTTTGCAAAAGACTGCATTCCTTATTATATAAAAGTATTAGTTCATGAACAAACTGATTTCAGAACATAACCCACTCAAGTATGCAAAAGTGTACGCATACCTAAGTGGCCGGACCGAGTTTGGATTCGCCAGCGCGCGAACTTGTACGCATACTATCAAACTCAGTAAAGGCCAGGAACTTAAACCTCACGCCAGTACGCATACTGGTATGCGTAATGAGTTCCCAGACCTTTACTAAACCAATCCGTACGCATACGTGTATGCATACCATGGTTCCCGTACTTGGATTACACATATGCAAGGACACTTACTGTGCTTATATCCAATTATTTTAAACTCTCATTTCAACAATTGAAACATTCACGGAGGACGAGAATAACTGTCTCACACAAACTATTAGCTTCAAAGCAATTTTCAAGTGATCGAATGATCAATACGAAACATTCTGAGTGTACATCAAATGACTGTCTCACACAAATCATGTAAGATGTTACTAGTCGATTTTCACATGATCATCTTTTGACTTTCGTCAAGAATACAAGATGAACTTGGTTAAAGCGAAAGCTTACCAACAAATATTTCTAGAAATATGTAAGCGAGTTAAACTCAGCTCGAAATATCAAATGTGTATAATTGAAGTCTATATAGCTATACGACTTTTGTCTCAAATAGGAGATAGAGTAGATAGAATTTTGAGTGATAGATGAGATCAAGTCTCCACATACCTTTTGTTGATGAAGTTCCACAAGCTCCCCTTAGTAGTTCTTCGTCTTCAATCAATGAACGCCGTGAAGTCTAATGCTCAACTACACTTACTACCTTAATCCGAGACTTAGCTATAAGTAGACTAGAAATCAAGACTTATAGTTTTGGAAACTAAACTTGACAAACAAGCTTGAGCTAACAACGCTTGCGAGTTCGACCGAGCAGTGCTCTAACAATCTTACTATCTTCATCATCTTTTTATGAAAATATCAATGAGATCATTATCATCCATTATGTTCATCATCTTTTTATGAAAATATCGATGAGATCATTGTCATCCATTTCGTTCATCATCTTTTTAATGCGCTTTACTAATCAGTGACAAACGGAAAAATCGTCATGTTTGGTGAAAATGCGGGGGTCTAACAACCACACCCAACAATTCGTTTGGAAATCTGAGAGGACTTACTCCAATATACTTTCTAGAGAATCAACTAGACAGTCAGACTCAATCTAGAGAAAAGTATATTAAAGAGTTTAATATCTCTATCTCTTAATTCAATCCGCAATCAGCAAATAGAAATATGAGAGTCCAATTGAATATAAGAGGAGTAACTTGAACGGTACAAAAAACCAATGTTCAAGTGTCATTCAATGTAAATCAACAACCAAAGGTTGGATATTCTAATTGATTGATCTTAACGCACAACCTTTGATATTTCAATTATATACAAAATATAATGCGGAAAAGAAATAACACAAACACCAGAATTTTGCTAATGAGGAAAACCGCAAATGCAGAAAAACCCCGAAACCTAGTCCAGTTTGAACACCATACTGTATTAAGCCGCTACAGACTCTAGACTACTACCAATTAACTTCGGATCGGGATCAGTAGTTTAACCCTAATCAATCTCACACCGATTCAAGGTACAACCATGCGTTCCTTACGTCTTTGATCCCAGCAGGATACTACGCACTTGATTCCCTTAGTTGATCTCACCCACAACCAAGAGTTGCTACGACCCAAAGTCGAAGACTTGATAAATAAATCTGTCTCACACAGAAAAGTCTATAGATTGATTAAAGCTGTCTCCTACAGAAATACCCAAGAGTTTCTGTTCCGTATTTTGATAAATCATGGTGAACAGGAACAAATTGATAAACCGGACTTATATTTCCAAAGAACATCCTAGTATTATCAATCACCTCACAATAATCTTAATCGACTAGCGAAACAAGATATTGTGGAATCACAAACGATGAGATGAAGATGCTTGTGATTACTTTTATCTTGCCTATCGTAGAAATTAATCTTGAGTCAACTATTTCAATTGTACTCAATACGATAGAATCGGGCAAGATCAAAACACGCAACTACAAAGAAAATATTTTGGTCTGGATTCACAATCCCAATGAAGTCTTTCAAGTCGTTAACCTACAGGGTCTCGATATAAACCTAAGGTTAAAGGAGAATCGACTCTAGTTTATGCAACTAATAACACAAAGGAGGTGTGGGGATTAGTTTTCCCATTTGCTAGAGTTCTCCTTTATATAGTTTTCAAATCAGGTTTTGCAATCCAAGTTACCTTGGTAACTAAGCATTCAATATTCACCGTTAGATGAAAAAACCTGATTCAACCAAGCTAATATCTTTCAACCGTTAGATCGAACTTAGTTTGTTACACACAAATGAAATGTGCCCTCATTTAGGTTTATGTAACCGTGCCCAAACGTGTACACCATGTTGGTTCACAAATAGTTAACCGAGGTTAGCCATATGATTACTCTCATATCAACCTCATTCATCTTAACCATAACTAGTTCAAATGACTCTAATGAAACTAGTTAAAGAGTTGTTCAATTGTTATATTCTCATAAAATTATACAAGAACACAATTGAAGAAAAATCGGTTTGATTCTCTCGAATCAATCATGAACATTATAGCCACGGTTTGCAAAGATTGATTCCTTATTATATAAATATTTATGTCCATGTTCATAACCGATTCTAAAACTTTAACCTTCAAGTATACAAGAGGGTAAGCATACTTGAAATACCCGGACTAAGATTGGGTTTCGCCAATACGCAAACGTGTACGCGAAATTTCAATCCCAAAGATAAATTCTCGGACATGAACACATACGCCAAGATGACATAAACGTGTACGCATACTTAGGTTCCCGTTTCTCAAACCAACACGCAAACGGGTGTGCATACTATGGTTCTCGACATGGATTACATATGAGCAAGAGTGCACAACATGACATATCCAATAATGGTTAAGTGTTCTTAACTCTTATTTCAATCATTTAAACTTTCTTAGAGAATGACAATAGTCGTTTTCACATACTATTAGCATCAAAGAAATTTTCAATTTATTGAAATAATCATAACGAAACATTCCAAGACAACACCAAATGATTGTATCACAAAAACCATGTAAGATGTTACTCGAAAATTTTAACATAATATAAGATGAACTTGGTCGAAGCGAAAGTTTGCCAACACATATTTCGAGAAATATGTAAGCGAGATAAACTCAAATCAAATCTCAAATGTGTATATAGAAAACTATATCGTAATACGACTTATGTCTCAATATAGGAGATATAGTAGAAATAGACTTTCCAAGTGATAGATGAGTTTCAGTCTCCACATTCCTTTTGTCGATGAAGTTCTACAAACTCCTCTTAGTAGTTCTTCGTCTTCAAATGATTAACGCCGTTATGTCTAAGCTTAACTACACAAACTATGCCCTAGTCCGAGACATCTATAAATAGGATAGAAATCAAGACTTATAGTTTTGATTACTAACATTGAAAAACATGTTTGAGATAACAACACATACGAGTTCGACCGAGCAGTGGTATGGCACCATACGTATTCATCGCCATTACCATTGCTAGGAAGTGGAACCAATTTCGAGGGTTTTAGTTGCATAGATTATTATTTTTCTTTAAATAGAGAAGAAGAAGAAGAAGAAGAAGAGGGAAAATAAGAGAAACGAGGAATTTTCTCGAGTTCTTAGGGATTTTTTTAGTGTGAATTTTAGTAGATTATAGGGACTATTTATAACATTAGAGTGCGACAGGAAAAGGAAGAAGAAAATGAGGTGAGGTTTAGAGAGGTTCTTTCCGTTTCAGTACACATGACTGGGATTCTATCTCTTTTTGATTTGCAGGCTGACGAAATGAATCTTAGCCGTTCCGAATGATCAATGAAGGGTTTGGGGTTCGGCATCACTGCTGGCGTGATGATATTAAATGCAATGTAAATACTCTCGTTAAGAGCATGTACAAAGTCGGATTCGTGAGTGGATGAACATTTAATAATTTAATAAACAAAACTATATACTAAACCAGATTAATACTTGACATGTGTGGAAAGTTAGATGCAATCTAGCTTTTAATGAAATAAACCAAAAAAATACTAACACAACTCTACACATAAACAAATATATCGAGATTGATAGAAATCAAAAAGTTTTCCCTGTCTTAGAATTTGTGATTCCACGAGATAGATATCTAAACTCTTATTTGTTTGGATTGTCCTTGTGTTTCTCGTTGATAAGAGTGTAAGTGTTATGGATCCTTGAGGTTTGAAAGACTTGTCTACTTCAAACAGATTTCCAAACCTTGATTGAAACATAACAAATAGAAATCAATAGGCTTTATATTAGAGAGGGAATAAGTATCAAAATTCTTCATCGAAGTTGAAGCAACTTTTAGTTTCCAAAGGGCATGAGCTAAGAGAATTAAGTTCGTATAATCACATTGGGTTTAGTGACATACATGAAAACGAAGGGGGTACCAAGATACACCACCAACTTTTTCTTAGGCAATCTGTATGGAAAAACTCAACATAACTCCGAGAGTAAAAAATCTATCAAGGAAAGTGCCTAGAGTTATCTCCCTTTCTCTCTAAATTAGAAAGTTTACAGAAACAAGTCCGTGAACCTAATCAACACAGAGAGTACTTGAACGGTACGAAAGACCAAGGTTCAAGTTTCAAGTATCGATCAAGTCTTATCCAACTAACAAGGTTGGATCTAGGAACTCTGATTGATCAACGCACAACCTGTGATATTTCAATTATAAATATAAACAATGAATAATGCGGAAAAAAGAAATAACACAGATACCAAAAGTTTTGTTAACGAGGAAACCGCAAATGCAGAAAAACCCTGGGACCTAGTCCAGATTGAACACCATACTGTATTAAAACGCTACATACACTAGCCTACTACCAATTAACTTAGGTGTGGAATGTAGTTGAGCCCTAAAAGGAAATCCACCGATTAAGGTACAACCGCGTTCCTTCAGCCTCTTGAATCTCGCAAGACTCTACACTTGATTTCCTTAGCTGATGTCACCCACAATAACTAAGAGTTGCTTCAACCTCAATTGCAGAATTTAAACCAAATCTGCCTCCAATAGACTAAGCCTATATTTGATTTCATGATTTACGATATAAACGGATGATCAGATCAAACGATAGATCCAGGTGATGGAAACTAATAACAACTTACACAAAAGTCTAGATATCCTCAAAATCCGGACTTATGCAACCCGAAGTGTAGCCTATATTATTATTATTCATCTCACAAGTACAAAACTTGTAGAATCAACAAAGTATGAGACAAAGAGACTTTGTTTATTACTATCTATCTTGATCGTTGGAGCAAGCTCTATAAACAATCAAGATCAGGATACTCAAGTTATCAATACGAATCCCTGTGAAGTCTTTATAGTCGCTAAATCATAAAAGAGTTTATGGAGAGGACGACTCTAGATACAACTAGGACACACCAAAAAGTAGTGTTAGGATTCAAAGATCCAAGTTTCCAAGAGTTCTCCTTATATAAACTTCAAATCCTAGGTTGCTTTAGGTTTAAGATCAGGTAGCTTTGGAACCAAGCAAACAATATCCACCGCTAGATGAAAATCTTAACACTCATTTTCATATTCACTAAGAAATTAAAATTGAGTCACAATCATGTGATCAATTGAGTCTAATGTTAATTTAATTACAATTGAATCATGATCGACATAGTTTGTAAATGTACAAGGTATAATTACTTGAACCGTTTGTGAATCGGATAAACCACAGTACGTGGACCGGTTTGCAAACGCATATGCAGTTACCGAGTTTCGCAGTCAAGAGAACTTTTCAGTTCATAAACCTGTTTGCACACTTATGCAATCACCAAGTTCCGGACTCTTACAGAACTTTTCAGTTCACGTACCGGTTTGCAAACTTTGACCCAACTCAAAGTTCCGGAGTCTACAAAACTTTTTAGTTCATGTATCGGTTTGCAAACTCTTAGACCTTTGTCGGTATGGAGTTCACAAAACATTCAGTTTGCGTACCGGTTGGGTACTAAACTGGTTCTTGAACATAGAACCGTTTTGGTTTGCATACCAGTTTGATTTGTTTAACCTGGTTCCCTTACTGCATTTCCACAATTTTTTGTTTACAAATATACATACCTATCCGGATCACGAAACAGATTCTCACATGATGCACATACAAATATGCATATCACAAAAATCTGAAAGTCGATATATAGATAACCTCCTACGTGTAAAAATACATGTAATACGACTTCAGACATATAACAGTTTTATGAGTTTGTAAGACTGATAACACTATAATCTATTCCGAATATATTAGTTCTATATTTCTCTAAATCAATTTGAAACATTCCTGAATAAATAACAATGACACTTATCACTGTTCCAGGCTATTTTCGAATGATGAACTTAAATCATTATTTGGTTCGGAACAATAAATGTTTTTCCACCGAATTTGATCAAGTATGAACACATGTTCATTAAGCTTAGTCATTATATTTCGAGAAATTTGTAAACTAAGTGATTAATTATTGACTCAAAACTCGTGTCTATGCAAGCTAGTCTAATTAGTTATGCGACAATCGCCTCAAGATAGAAAAGTGAATATAACTTAAGAAATTGGTGGTTCAGTCTTCACTTACCTTTTGTTGATGAAATTCTCCAAAATCTTCGGTTGATCTTCGCCATCAAACAGTAGAACGCAAATAATGATTGGATCATTTCTCAACTCCACTATCCTAGACCGAGACTTAATTAACTAATTGTAGACTAGAAATCAAGATATAAGTTTGACAACTAAATTTGACAACAAGCTTGATATAGCAACACTTGTGAGTTCGACCGAGCAATGCTTTAACACTACAAGAGCACGACTGAAACTGAATTGCTTGGAGGTTCAATTGGTCTCAATTACAGTCCAGTCCGAAGTCTGATAGTAGGCAAGTGTCTGTAGCGGTTTAATATAGTGTGGTGTTCAAACTGGACTAGCTCCCGCTTTTTTGTTCTATTGTTGTTTTCCTCGTTAAAAAAAATTCTAGAGTGTGCCTGTTAGTTTTCAACATTAAAAGTTATTCTTTTGATTGTTAAAAGTACTACACAGGTTCACGTTCTCCTGTCAAATGAAAATGTTGTTGATGTACTTGGTACCTCTAATTGCCGGAAGGATCTTTAATCATCTTTACAGTGGTAAATACGATACTTAGTTTACTTGAAACATTTTTCTCTGACTTCGGTCAATAGTAGGCGACCGATTTTTTCCGACAGACATCAAAAATCGGTCAGCAGAGCCATAAAAGAGTTTTATCTAGTAATAAAATATCATCCATCGAGTAATATGATAATACGATATAAATAATTGTTATGTACTTACAAAATTAGTGTCTCTTTTCCTTACCAGAACGAGAGAACCATGGAGTAAGTAAATCCTCTTCCAAAAAAAAAAAACCCTAGATTTCAGATATTACTAGAACAAGTAGAGTACACATCGGAAAAAAAACTATCTTTTACATAAGATACTTCGCATTTTCAAATTTCAGATCCTCAAATTGATGAGCGTCGTTTACTCAACAAAATAATAAGATGTTTCCCACTAATTAACAAGTAATAAAACGGTAGTAAGGATCGTTCCCACGAGGAGTAATGCAATTGATATGTTATCTAAATCAGCGAGAATATAAAAGAAGGATAAAAAGATAATAAAATAAAGAGGATGATAATTAAGAAATCCTTTGCCGTTACTAACCATTAACTCAACATTGTACCCGTTTATATCTTGTTAGAATCAATTGTCACCAACCGTAGAATAGCAGGTACGCTTAGCTATCCCCAAAACTCCTTGTATCACCGGATATGGAAGCGCTCGCCTACCGGATTCTATTCAAAAGAACCACCTTGAGGTTCGCTTACAAGATTTAATTCCCGAATGCATTAAGATTTATGAATTTAGGTTTATCCCAGCAGTTAAACTCGGTAAGCTCGGTCCACTTACTGGTGTTGTCTTTACTCGCAATTGCTCTACAGAATCCCTCCGCAAGGTCTTGCGATTTCTACTTATGTAGGAGGTAAGCGACAATTACGGATCGACTCAACTCTCTACTAGCATTAGAATGATTAATAGACTAATCTAGTTGAACACCCAAACCAATCTAAGAATCAATCATAAACCTTCGATATAGTAAAAACAATCAACAATGATTAACTTTAAAACTTGAAACAAACTTGTAAATAATTGAGCTTCACAATTAGAACTTTGAATTCATCCTTAACAATAAAATAATATAGAAAATAGATAGTTCTCCCCCTTAGGGGGAGAAAAACGGTGAGTAGAAGATATTTTAAATTATACCCAAGCTTCCCTATATATAGAGTTTTGTAGCCTCTTCTTGAAGAAACTAGGAAACCTAGCTAGGATAGAAAAGTGGACCTCTTTAAAAATTGTGTCCCGTGCATCACACCCCGTGTAATTGGCTTGTCAAACTCGCCAAATATCGTTCACGACCAAGTCTGGCCACATTCTGGTCAAAGTGAAACAACTGGGCTCACGTCACCCAAGTCCAGCTAGGGGTGAGCATGGGCCGGTTTTCACCTCATCCGCATCCAATCCAATACACTACGAATTTCAAATTTGGCCAACATCCAACATCCAACGGATTTGCATCCAATGGATGCACGGATGAACAAATTGGGTGCGAATAATCCAATAAATTTGTGTTAGTTAAAACTTATAATGAAAAAATAAAGCCTATATAGATAATTTCTTTTAGAACCTACACATTTTATATATGTATATAAATATAGAAGTGCCATGGACAACACTTCAAGCAAACACCTAAAAATTCTAAGACTATCCATATATTTTTTAGAAACTATATAAATGCTCTTAATCTAACGGATATGGATGTCCAACGGATTTTCAAGGTTGCATCCGGGTCCAATCCGTAATCCGTTGGATTTCAAAAATTTCATCCGCGTCCAACCCATTAGCGAACGGTCCGGGCATCCATCCGTACACACGCGGATTAAATCCGCGGATTACGGATAAAATGCTCACCCCTAAGTCAAGCCCATTTTCTTGTTATTGGCTTGTCAGTTCTGTGGAACTGACAACCCATTCTCTTTATCACTGCCAAACTCCAAACTCGAGCTTATCTCTATTTCTTCTCGACAGTTACCACCATCACACACATCAAAACCATTCATCTTATCAGTGACTGCATCTCTTCTCTGACCTTCGAGCATCAACCTTTGGCAACAACTACCTATCACCACGACTATCTCCCATCACTTCCGGACATCGACTGCTCTACTGCCTTCATCATACTGGCAGCAACACCCCGAGTTCAACTGACATACTCTTCTTTCTCTCTCTCATCTGGTTCACAGCTCAATTTCTCGTCACTGCCAAACCACACAACTTCTCCCTTTCTTCGCTGCTAACTGCAATCTCCCATTTATCTTCGAATCCTTTTGCAAACACCACCTGCATTTCACTACCCATAACCACCATAATCCTCAAGAAACAGCACACACATCATTCCTGCTCCAATCAACCCACTACTTCCCCGAGTTCATCCCTGGCAGCACCATTTCACATTACTTTCTCTTCTTGTTTTCACTGAATCCACCAGATTCCAATCTCCAGTTCTCATTACCTCCTCCAACAGCTCCAAGTGAAACTCAACTGCAATCCATAGCAAACCCATTGAAACATCACCAACACTATCTTCCCGAGCTCACTTTTCATCATTCTCGTCACCACTGACTCTTGTCTACTCGAGCCTGTCAACAACACCAATAACCACATCAAACTCATTCTCTCTGTTCCACTCGAGTTCCATCACAGGGATAGCCTTCTTCATCATTATCGTCAATCTGCAGCTTTAACTCCTTCTTAAAACTTGGACTTAGACAACCAGACCTTCACTACTATTATCTCCCATGTATTCAACATTAAACAACATCGTGCCATATATTTCTAGTCACAAATCAAAACCCAAATCACCAACCAATCCAGCTACCTGTAATCTTATGAATCAAGTCCTAACTGGTGCCAAATAAACCTCCCAAACCCTTTGTACACAGTAGTTCAAGACATGGTTAGTCGTGGCAGAATCGGCTGGAGGTACATGTCGTTCAGGCCTTTTTACGAACACTTCTCGTGCAATTTTCTGGTGATGCAGATATGAAGCTTGCTGGTGATTTCGGATCACTATCTCCTTCCCTGCAACATTCTAACATAAACCCATAAGTACTATTGAAATGAGGACTCTAATCTTCTCTATCTACTTCCAATAATCTTCTTCATTCAGTCAATCTGTATGCCAACCAGAACCTAAGACTTCAAGTGATTATCTCGGCTCAGACCATCATTCAAAACTAATAGAGTCTGACCCATCATTCCTCTTCCTTCGTAAACTCTAAAATCACTTTAGTATACTCTTCCTTTCAATGCTCAAATCAACGGCAACAAGTGCCATTCTTCCCTGTAAACCAAGACTCAAAACCAAACTGCGCAAAACTCACATCTTCCCCTGGTCCTTATTATTGTTGCTGGGTATAAAGGCTAGGTAGGTGGACCTTAGTATTGAGCGGGTGCCTATAGAAAACCCGTTTAGAATCAAATGGCTGCCATCCTTGGCTTCCTCCGGTAATTCATAATGGATTTCAGCTGGTTTCTTCCTAACGCGACTGCCAGTTGTGGTTTCCCATGCAATGATAATTCTGCCTCTTTGTTGGCCAATTGGACGATTTCTTGTTCTTTTCGGGAATAAGCTCCAAAATTCCCACAACATATAAAACAAAGCTAATAATGCAATTTCACAAAAAAACTAGCTAAGAAAGCATAACCAATCGATACTTAGAGAGGTTTTTTTAAACACCTATCAAATTCCCCCACACTTAGACACTACACCATATCCTGCATTTTGCAACATATCAATTTCGGGGGTGTGCAACGGATATTGGCGTTGCTCCCTTGTGCAACGCTCCCTTGTGCAACGTCAATATCCATCGCACACCAAAATACGTTAAAAAATAAATAATATTTGTTTATTAAATAAAATTAATGGAGAACGTTTTTTGAAACGTGTAAAACGTTGTACATCATTAGCATTTATGTAATATCATACACTTCCATAGGCTTTTAGTAGTCTTGTTTTTTAATCTTTAAATTTATTTTCTAGTTTTTTCAGAAACTGAATTTTATTCTCGTTTTTTATTCTCTCACTTATTTTTCAGAGAGTTTTTCTTTCGAGAAAAATCGAGAACCTATCTTTCACTACTCTGTGTTGATCAAAACTTTCTCTCAGAATCAAACCCACAAATCTGTTTAGCTTTCCTAACCAAATCTTTCAGTAATCAAAACCCAAAAATCTCGATCTACTCTCTGAAATCCAAAAAAAAATCCTAAACCTAGAAAATTAATTTTGTTCATGAAATCCAAAATCAATTCATTTGATAGTTGATTGCTTCAGGTATAAACCATTATCTACTACTACTATCTTTTAATTTTGATTTTGTTGATCTTTTGATCTATTATTTAACCTAACTTTGTGAAGTTGTACCACAGTAAAGGTTTTGGTGTGTGTTTTTTTTTGGATTTTGTATTTAGATTTCGGTTTATTGTGTTTAATGAAGTTTCTATGGTGTTTGAAGTTAGGGGTTTTGCTCTGGAGTCTTGCTTCCAGTTTTGTAATAGATTTAGGTTATTTTAGTGTAATAGATTTTGAACTGACTTAGATTCAATTGTCGTAGGTTCAATTGCCTATTTATGTATTTACTTTTCAATTTAGTCATCTTGATTCAATCTAAAATCTCCTCTTGTTTCTCAGAAATTTTGTTTCTCTGGATTTGATGAACTAGGTTTCAATTATCTTATCTAATTGTCTTTCTTATCTAGGCATTGTTATATTTTGTGTTATTTGGATTGACTTATGTGAGTTAATTTAGTGAAATGGATTGATGCTTGAATCTTCATTTGAAAAACATACGGCATTGTGGAATGGAATACTTTAAGTCATGATAATGATTAACATGAAAAGATTATATCAGATGAATATATTTAACCTAGTAACTCAAGTCAGTGCATGATGTTCAATTTTTGGCATGAGATACATGGACAGGGAACTAGATTTCTGCACCAGTTGGTAGTTCTTCATTACCAATGCTTTTGTGCATAAATCGTCTGCGGTCAAGATGTGTTTATGAAGAGTTCCGTGTTTTGCTAATTGAAATTCTAGGAGAACTTTTTTTGTCGACAATGTGCTTGGATGACAGTGTGATGCAGGTGGTAATGTAAGTGTGGTACGCGTGTTTATGTAGTGCTGGGTTCTTTACTTTAAAGCCCTAGATTTATAATTCTGTTTCCTAATTGTTTTTTTAAATCAAGAGATGGAGATAAATAATTCCAATTCTTAGATTTCAATCTTTGTTTTAGATCCAGTCGTGTAGCTATCAATCTTAATTTCTTAGGTTTAAAGATTTTTTTTTTTTACTTTGAGTTCTCTTCTTATCTGTAATCTCGAATTTTCCTGACTTTGATTTGGACTTTATATTCTTCTTTTTCAGATATTGAAGTTGTTTCATTGGATACTGGTACTAAATTTCTTGGAAGGTCACTCATGAGTCCAAGAGGTGACTTGGCTAATAACTCACAACTCTTGTGTTGTTTCGAAATTAGGTTTTACATTTTTGATGTTGTTTTAATTTTGTGTAGTGATTAAGTTGTACCCGCTTGTACATCATAACTACTGTATTTTTACAAGGATGGGTCAGCTATTAAGAAGCTGCGAGTAAGATGTGGTCTGTTTATTGGTTTGTATCTTGGGTTTACTATTTGGTGTGTTTACTGAGTTTCTAACTTGCTGGATCTAATCGTGGTCCTAAGGGTAAGAATGTTGTCGTGGAAAGCAAGTACAGCTCCCCAGGATTTTGAACGATGGAGTGATTGTGGCCAAATAGGCAGACATCTTTACTTGGTTTTTTTGGGAGTTTGTATGTGTTGTTAGTTTAATGTTGTTTTGAAGCTATTTGTTGGAAATTTCTCTTAGATTGAATTCGAATATCCAGTTGAAAACATCGGTGTAAGCTGGTGAGACTACACATTTTGATGCTTCAGAAATAGTTATAACCAGCACCATGCAAGAGGTGGAAAAGCAATGGAATTTGTATGATGGTTTTGATGTTCAACTTGAGAATAAACTGTGAACGAGGATCAATCCTAATGTTACCTGTGATGGCAAGTACATGCCTCGCATATTTGTAAGTATAATCTAGAAATTCTTAATTCAGATTGTAATTAATAGTGTTGAGCATTACGCATATTTTGATTGGTGTATGAAGTTGATTTATTTGTATTAACTGAGATGAGCTTTCTTAATTGAAACATGCAGGTAATTCTTCCCGGCATGGAATTTAATCACATGGCTTTGCCTGATGGTGTTATTGACAGTGAACCCGGAGTAAATGGAGATAACCAAGCTTCTTCTGACCTGCCTATTTGGTCCGAGGTTTTACTCTTTTCCTACTCGCAATTTCACACAAACACTTCAAACTGAATCTTTGGCCATTGCCATAAAATTCATCAGTTAGGTGTTCGTGGAGATTTACTCTGATTTATAACTAGCTAATTCATTTTTGTGTCTGGCAGATAAAGCGCTTTTTAACCAATCCTCACAAGCCTATGATCAACTTTACACACCTTGGTCAAAGCATTTGGAGAGTGTTTTCGCCAAGCATTTGGAGAGTGTTTTATCGCTAAGAGAGCTATAATGCCAACCTTGTGTTTGTCATATAGCATTAGAATGGGATATACCTTTTTTTTTCTCCTCTCTTGTTTTTTCATGTACAGATTCTTTTTCATATACATCCGTTATTGCGGTCGGCATTATTGTCGGATTTTTTTTTTAACCTATAAATAGTTTTGCAACGTATATAAATGTTGCACAAATTAGAGAAATACGTTGCCTAAATTAATATAAACGTTGCACAAATTTAAGAATCCGTTGCTCAAATTGCAAAAGAAAACGTTGCTAACCTTGTTGATCAACGTTTATATACGTTGCACAAATTAATTTGCCCAACGGATTTTGGCATTGCACCCAAATTTTCTCCATCTCATATAATTTTCAAGCCATATTACCAACGGATATATATTTATTTTAAATCAACCAAACAATTGCGTTGGTTAAATTCATTATTTATTACAAGTCAACGTATATATCATATGAAAAATTGGGTCTTTTTAGTCCCAAATTGTCGTTTTTTTTGGTGTAGTGAGACTTTGATAGTCCTCGAGCAAACAAAATTTTCTCTACGATTGCAAACAAAAGGAGACTTGAAACAAAAATAAAATACAACAACTCCATGTCGCGCCGAGGATACAAATACTTTTAGCGGAATGTAACAAGCCTTTAAACCCCTAGGCGTCCCTAGTGGACGAGTTATAGTCTCGTGAGGGCTTACGAGAGATATACCCATAAAACCTTTAAGCCAAAACAAATAACAAATCAATTAGCAATTACTCCCCGGCAGCGACGCCAATTTTGATGAGCGTCGTTTAGTCAACGACTAGAGGCACAGGTCGTTCAAGCATTTTTACGAACACTTTTCGTGTAATTTGCTGGTGATGCAGATATGAAGCTTGCTGGTGATTTCGGATCACTATCTCCTTCCCTGCAACATTCTAACACAAACCCATAAGTACTATTGAAATAAGGACTCTATTCTTCTTCATCTACTGCCAATAATCTTCTTCATTCAGTCAATTTGTATGCCAACCAGAACCTGAGACTTCAAGTGATTATCTCGGCTCAGAGCATCATTTAAAACTAATATAGTCGACCCATCCTTGCCCTTCCTTCGTAAACTCTGAAATCACTTCAGTATAATTCTCCTTTCAATGCTCAAATCAACGACAACAACTGCCATTCTTCCCTGTAAACCAAGACTCAAAACCAAACTGAACAAAACTAACATCTTCTACTGGCCCGTATTATTGTTGCTGGGTATAAAGGCTAGGCAGGTGGCTCTTAGTATTGAGCGGATGCCTATAGAAAACCCGTTTAAAATCAAATGGTTGCCATCCTTGGCTTCCTCCAGTAATTCATAATGGATTTCATCTGGTTGCTTCTTAACGCCCACACGATTTCCAGTTGTGGTTTCCCATGCAATGATAATTCTGCCTCTTTGTTGTCCAATTGGACGATTTCTTGTTCTTTTCGGGAATAAGCTCCAAAATTCCTATAAAATATAAAACAAAGATAATAATGCAATTTCACAAGAAAACTAGCTAATAAAGCATAAACAATCGATACTTAGAGAGGTTTTTTTAAACACCTATCACAAATCAACCGAATTGAAAAAAAAAAAAAAATCAATGGTAGGCCCGGAAGCGAATGTAAGTCGGCAAAACCCCTTGTGTAGAGTTATGAAATCCTCTATTAAATAAATTTGTCCTCTTTCTTATACTTTTGTTTGCAATAGTAGATTGCGGATCTCGTAACGGTTGACATACAACATATTTACATACAAAAGAATGATAGATTAATTATTTGACAGATCTGAAACAAAATTTAATAGATATGGAAACACTAGACTATAGGTATCATAGTCACACAAATAAAAATATTAATAATAAACAATAAACATAAGTCAAAAGGGATCAATTATACTAAACATTGCATTTTGGATCTACTCCCAATTAGGATTGAGTGTTCCTCGTATCCTCCCTCCTCTTACTCCACCTGAATCTGATAGACATAGTAAGGGTATTATAGATTGTGCACTGGTATACCCGACCAAGCAAGAGATTCAAAATTGGGACTAGATCATCAATCGAGTTACACGAATCATTAAAACCTTGAATATAAAATATATACTTAGCTTCCTTTAGGGATAATAAAGATTTTTGTTATTGAAAATGCTTCAACATCGACATTTAATTTTGAATGTATGCAGGTTATTATGCTGTTGAAACTTGCAATCAAGCGTATGAAGAATGAGTTAAGAGACTGTAATTGAAAAGGGGAGGGTACCAATTATACCACCAAATTTTTCGTTCGGCAACCTAAGTGGACAAAACCATAATATAATTGAAAGTAGACCAACTTAATGATCCTTGAACAATATGTCTAAAGACTTAATATCTTTTTCTCTTACGATCCTAAAGTTTAAGACTATAAAGTCTGTGAAACTGATAATGTGTAAGAGTACTTGGACGATCTCAAAATCAGTATTCAAAATCAATCTAGTTGAACCTAATAACCGGATCGTAATTCTTCCAATATGAAACTTGTTATATATCTTTCAAGATACAAATTCTACAAGAACAAGTTCTTACAATCGATCACAATCAATATGGGTTATCTATTAAGATTGATTACGTACTACTTGTGATATTCCAATTATAAAGATAAACAATATAATGTGGAAAAGTAAAAACACAAGGCACTATAAGTTTTATTAGTGAGGAAATCACAAGTGTAGAAAACCCCCAGCCCATATACAAATTTGAACACCGAACTGTATTAAGCCGCTACGGATACTAGCCTATTATCATACTTCGGACTGAATGTAGTTGAGACTGAATTCACCCTCTGAGAAATTAAGCTACAGTCGTGCTCCATACGTTTCTTGAGACTCGCAAGGTTCTATGCAATTGATTCCCTTAGCTAACGTCCTTTACATCATAATAGTTGCTTCAGCCTAAGTGAAGACTTTTAATATCAATCCTCCTATAACAACTAAGTCTATTTAATTTTCCTTTAGATTGCAAAGATCAAGGCTTGGAAATATATTTGGAATAGACAAAGCTAGCAAACCTCACGAATCCGGTACTTACACTCTCGGAAAGCAGCCTAGATTATTAACCACCTCACAAGAACAATCTTAGATTAATCAATTAAGAATAGTTTATAATATATCAATCTTGTGGAATCAAAAAGTCCGGGACGAAGAGAACTTTATGATTTCTATCTCTCTCATTCTTGAAAGAGATTACAAACATCTTGATAACATAAAATAACAAGATCAGGATACACGAACTATCAAGGTAAAGATAGTCGGACCTGGCTTCACATGTAATGCCTGATTTTCGGGCGTGATTCTAGCGCCCATAACCGGATGTGTCACTTAACTTTGCAGTTTCACAATATTGGGCTTGTAAATAGTGTTAAACCACTAAAGGTACTCAGTACTAGAGTTTGGCTCCTGGATCAAATTTTCAGCTTCTTCCTAATGTGGATCACCCCTTATCAATTTCTCCCAATCATCTCTAGAAATCTATGCACTTGGATAAATGTTGATGGCTATCACCTTTCTTATCTGCAACTGAAGAAGTAGTCTTTCGCCGTAATACCAAACAACCTTTTCTGAAATACGACTATATAACACAATCCTCTTAAGGCTTAGCTGTAGCATTCTTCAGGCTTTCACTTCTTCGAACTTAGGGATTGTTTCATACGACACGAAAACAAGGTTAAGGCTTGTTTTACAAAACTATTAAATCCTCTGAACAATGGCAGCATGTTAACCATCTTCAATCTGTACTTTTCCCAATTTTCAACATCGTACTTCAGTATGACTGGAAAAACAATAGTGGGATTGACAAGAGTATGTTCACAAAAGGGGAAAATATGTATACCACAAATACTTAAAATAATAACATTGTTGGTTAGTGCATTTACCATGTCAAAATAATACACAAATAACGTGAAATTTTTTGGTTCTTACCTCCAGCACTCCCTAAAAAGCATTAAAGATTTCTTTGGTAATCGTCGAGCAATTACCGAGGGATACGTAAAGTTATGATAAAATAGGAGACCCCCCAATCATATCTTGGTGCTTGATATAAATCTTCTAATGAGTCGAGAAAACCAATTAACATCACTGAGCTAGCATTTGGAAATATACATTGCTATATTGTCCACAACATAAACACAAGTTTGATCTTCTCATAATGTTCATGGTACAAATATGGTTTATTTTCTAACATTTTGTATTCCATATTCCTTCAATAACATTGTAAAAAACTTTTTAACCTCGCCACCTTTAATCCACATGCTTTTAGTTGTCTATACGAATAATCTCTTCCTAAATCACTTGAGTATAAAAGTAGTATTTCTTTTCATCTATCTTCCGACTCCCAATTTAGTCTGTTAAATGAAAGTAAATTTCTTTCACATGGAATTCCCACTAACATGTACAAATCCAACGGTGTAGCTCCTATTTAACAACATATTCATAATTAAAGATTATTGAATTTTATAAAACAAAAAAAACACAATATAAAAAGTTAATTACAAGAAAAAACAAATTTACCGCATTCAAAATCTTTGAATGAGAACGTATTTGTAATCTTACACCATCGTTCGAATATAACTTGAATTATTTGAATCTTATGGTTTCTAGGTTGTATGTCATATAAACCTCGTCAAGGATATCTTCAAACTCTTTCTTGAACAACAAGGGGAAGGTACCCGAACACCGTATGTAACTCTAACCAACCACTCTTAGTGCAACTGAATTAACTCGCTCTGGATGATCATATATATATATATGTGCACAAAGAGTACACCATCACCAGCTAGGTGTCTAACATTTTGAAACTCATATTCTTTATCCTGGACATAATCTAATCCATTGGGCTGGGTGCTAGTAGATCCTTTGAGTTTTCTGTTTTTTTTTCTTCTTTTTGCACTCATATTTGTTTGATGGGAATTTTGTTTAGGATATAACTAAAGAAAATTTTGTTTAAGAGAAAAAAGAGAAGAGAAGGTGTGAAGAAGAATGGAAGGGAAGGTGTGGTATTTATAGGCGCTATTGAGTCGACCGTTGGCGATATAATCAAAAATCAAGCGATATTCATAATATATCCAGTGATATATTCTTCATCAGTGGAGATCATGACAATATCGCTCGCTAGGAATTGAATCTCTGAACTCTTTTACCAGAATAGGATATCTAATTTGCCATGCCCACTTGGTACGACGAATATAATTTTTTAAGATAGTGCATAAGAATAGGCTTTAGTGATTCATAATATACCTAATCATCCAAAATTTATCACGCAACCCTGAATGTGTCATTATAATGCAAAATGCGGTAACTTACTATGGCAAATATAATATCCCAACATTCAATAGTGGTTGGTCGAATGGAATATACGTAATGATTCGTCCTTAGCTAACACCGAGGTCTTTTCAGCACAATTGGCTCCAAAATTGATAAAAAATTCTACAGTTAAGCGTGCTCGGGTAGGAGTAACCCGTCGTCGGCTCAAATGTGGGCATGTTTCACTTTGGTTACCTAAATTATGCTTGTGGGCTAAAATCCGAAAATAACCCAACAACGAGTCGAAAAATGCCCACATTTGCATATCCTTCCGATGTGTAACCAAAGTTTACATTTGCCCCCGATTTATACAGGTCTCAGGTCTGTGACTGTTAGTTTCTTCTTACTGCCTTTCCCTCTTTTCCATGTCTTAGAAATCTTTGGATTTGTGATATGAAGTCATTCAAGTGTTTGGGTAGAGAATTCTATTGCTGCAAAGATTCCAGAGTGGTAGCATTCATCACGGAGATTTGTGATGTCTAATGTCACAAATCAAGGAAGAGCTGAAATCAGCAATGAATCAACACATGGATTTAATGTCGGATCTCGTTGAGAAATTCAGTGGTGAACTTCGCGCTGGATTGCAACCTGCTGTTGATAATTTCCTTAGCTTCTTCCATGCAATCGATTGGAAGGTATTACTTACTTTATTTTCTGACGAATTAATTTTTTGTTTGCGGGATCAGAAACCCTTCATAATTAACCAGTGTTTGTATTTTCTGCTGATTTCTGTTTAAAATTTGAGTCTTAGATTTTTCAAGGAAGATCAGTAGAGCTATTGAATATTGAAAAACAAAAGTGGGATGGATACTACATTGGCCCTTTGATCCAGTTTTTTGGTTTCCAAAAAGAAGGGTAGAAGTCTGTTTAGGTACTGCAAGTTGCTTCAATTCTATAGAAACTGAAGAATTAGTTTGGAGAACCTTGCACCAGTAAAACCCTCACTCAGGGTCATCGTCCCAGCCTTCTAGTACTTTGAGATTGACCCTCACAAATGAAATATGGGAGCGAACTTTGGAGTAGAGTAGTAGTAGGCATTGTGTTTTACTTAGGGAGTGTATATTTTTTCTGATTCTTTGAGATGGGTTATGTTTCTTGCTAGCTACATATTAGGTGGATGCTCATCCACATTGAGTTGGATCGAAAGAAAGTATTCAAATCAGGGGTCAATGTTAACGCTTTCATTTAATCTGGTTTTCGAGATATGATGCTTTTCAAATCTGTGGTTTTTGGTAGTAATGAAATATTTTTTTATTTTTTAACATGGTTTACCAAATGTATAGTCAGTTTATCCCCTAGAATATAGGATACCTGCTACGGCCTGCCTTGACATTCAAAAGGAAGCGAATCTTACCAAAAGTGTTTTAAAATGTCAGTTAGTGGAATTTGAGAAACTGTTTAGGTTTTTTGAGGCTTCCCTTCATTTTCTTATTCTTCTCTACTTGTCAAAATATTGTCACCAAAGAAGGTAATTTTGTTTTCAGAGGACATTAATGCCTTGGCAGGTGTAACGGTATCTGGTTTACTTGTTCAATCAGATAAGACTCGTTTGATTGATTCATTGGAATTTTAGACTCATTTTTGCAGATGTTTGTCATATATCCTTTCTGTTATGACTTTTTTATGAGAGTTGGTTGTGTTCAACTTGTTATCATTTCATGGCGTGCTGCTGTTAAACAATTATCTTGTCAAGGAAGAATATCAATGTTCAGACGAGCTTGTTCCTTGTCGCATGTAAGAGTCTGCGTCCACAACTCTCTTTTGTTGTTTACCATGTACAATAACTATCCTCAGTTATTTTAAATTGCTGCATAATTTATAATTACCTCTTGGGGGATAGTGACACTGTTTTTCTGATAGATGAGACTAGTTATCCGAGCTAACTGAAATAATTTTGGTGGGTTAGAATTACATATGCATCTAGATGATGGGTCTCCTTATTAGTTATCCTCAGTATTGATCTCTATGGTTAGCTTGATAATATAATGTCTTTCATGCCTGAGTTACTCTTGTTTTCAACTATTGGACTCGCTGAAAGTTGTCCTTTCTTTCATTAGTAAATTATAGAATTTTCAATCTCTGATGACTTTGAGTGGGTCACCTGAATTGCTAGAAGGAGAACCATGTAAAAGTAGAAAATACATTGTTTCACGTTCTTCTGTGTCACTGTACCTTACTTTGTCCAGTGCATTTGTATAATCTTTTTGAATCTCCCTTTTCTTCCATCTCGTTTTACAAACTCAGCCTGTATATTGTGGAATTACAGGAAACAGAGAACTGAATTATGTTAAGAAAGTATGATCAGTGAGATCATGATAGATGCTACTGTTGGGTCCACTCGCTCCTCAAGGATCTTGTTGCCAGTGCTTCCAAATAACAGCCCACACATCCTCAATATACCGAAGTTAATATCCTTTTAAAACTATATTAGTTCTGGAGGTACCAGAAAGTATGAATACTACTTGAAATCTTAAAGTTGTGTTTAGATATTCTGATAATACTCCGCCTTCCTTTACACTTTCCATAGATTTGCTAAGAGTTGAGACTAGTTATAAAACCTGAAACTTGAATTTTTGCTTGTTTTTGTTTTAAATCTTAGTCTGTACTCTGTACCATGTTTCAAGAGTGAGATTGATGAAATGGTATCATACAGTCTCTTTTGTTTCAGAGTGAGATTGATCTATAGTGACTTCTTTGCTAGTGAATTTATTTGGTTTTCTTTGGTTGGAGAGTTGGAGTTACTCTTATCCAACTTTCTTTTGTGTTTCTAGCTTCATTTGAGAGGATACAAAGATGTCTGATCACGAGGAACCAGTAACCAGTTAGCAAGAAGGCACACCAATTGACATTTCCTAAAGCAGTCAGATGTTGTTGCAGCTAGAGTCCGACCGGGACATAATTCCGAGGCATTTGAATCACACTGATGAGTTCTTCTCTGTTCAACTTGTCATTCAGGTGTCTTACTTTAAACTAGTTCCTATCTAGCCGAGATTTCAAGGACTGACTGATCTTCTTTTTAATTCTTACCTTAGTTTTTGTTCTTTGAATTTGCGTTTGTTTGCAGGCATAACAACCGAATATCACAACAAGTTCCAATCAGCGAGCAGTGGTGATTGAAATCTTGCATGCTTCTGGTGACCAAACCACTGATATTGGCTGGTATGTGAAGTGTACAGTTCTTGGAGGAATCTATTCTGCGGCTGTGGTTTAAAACATGCTGACTGATAATTCACCAGGTTTGTAACTGCTTCTCTTTGTAGTGCTCAGCATTTGTTTGGGCTTCGGTTTGCATGAAAAATCTGAGTGCTGTCTGATTAAGATAGATTGTTCATTTGATTAACATCAATATACTTCTCAACCTGAACATTTGCTTTTTTAAGAGACCATCTCAATTACTCAAACCAAAACATGCTGTTGCAGAGTGGAACAACTTATGCTTGTTAGGCAATACTAGCTTAATTCAGTTTGCATTCTAGTAACCGTTAGAAGATGCATAACTTAACATTTCAAAAGAATACTTGATAGTTTTCAACAGTGGATAGAAGACTATGGAGTTAACAAAAGTCATGTGAATTCTCAGCGTTGATGTGTGATTTTAACTTTGATCATGACAGGCTTCCGTGACACGTAGGGATTTTGTAAGGTGCCGAGTGAAAGATGCATATTACATTTGATCTAAAGAAGACTGTTTCAAGAGGTAATCTATACTATTACTTGCTGCTGACTGATTGCTTTAATTCAATCTGTTCTTCTACATCATCATTCTGTCTAGGCATTATGGTTCACTGTTAATTGAGTGACCTACTCGATTACCCCTGTTTTGCAGCCTTAGTATTTGGTGGAAGCTGTTAGAGCTAGAATAGGAAGCACAGACGGAGTTTCATGCATATTTTTGTGCAGAATTGAGCACCTGAGAAGACTATATCATTCTCGAGTTTTCATATATTTCATAAGATACAAAGGCCTAAAATAAAACAGTTTTCTCCTTTAATTGAGTTCAATCACTCTCTGCTAATTGTAGTTGGTACTGTATTGGTATGCTGGTAGATGTTTCACTTGAGTGGCTTATTATTGATTTTTCCTTGTTTTTACAGAATGAATAGTGATGTACTCAACATGTCGGATCAAAAATATAAGTTTTGTAAACTTCTAAATAAACAAATGTAATTTAGTTAAAGTAGAAGAACCTGGCGAGATTGGGGTATACCCAAACTAATTGGGGTATACCCAATAAGACAAAATAGGGTCATTTTGAAGTAAAAGAAGCCACCCCTTAGCAATATATTTTCTAAATGGCTAATATACCCTTGTTTAATTAACACTAAAAAAATCTGATTAGCTTAATTAATTGAGTTTAGATTGATTAATTGAGTGGATTAAAACTTATGAATTGAAATTTTGTTTTTGATTGAACTTATTTGGGAAGATTTTTTATGAAAAAAATTTGTTTTGAGAAAATCTTTTGCAACAAATGAAAGCACACGACCCAAACACTTAAAAAAGGGGATTGCAAAGCTGTTGTATGAAATCATACTCAAAATTAGATCAAAAATCAACACTTTCAGTTCTGAAAGTATAAAAAAGTCGGCAAGGTCGACGAATGAAGATCATGCCGGCCAAACTTTGGCCGGCATGATCTTCATTCGCTCTAACCTTACTTGACTTTTTTTTTTTTGACACACGAGAGACGATAAAAAAAATTTAATAGCCTACAAAGTCTTCAAAAATACCCGCCTAACGTTGAAAAAATCGTTAGTAAGGTATTTAAAAATACCCCTTAAATTTGTTTTTTACTATAAGGTATTTTAGAAATACCGGCCATTGTTCGCTTGGCCTAAGGTATTCAAAAAATACCTTCCTACTGTTGAAAAAAATTACACATCACGCCATGGCATGTTATGAAAAGCTCAAAGATATGCATATTCTGACCTTAATCCAAAAACACACGTAAATCATAATTTTTGATTTCTAACCTAATATAACAATCAAATCACACAACACAAACGATGATGGGTTTGAGTTTAAACATCATTTATAGTCTTCTTTTCACGCAGAGAGTCAACGATTTTTTCGAAAATCAAAGTTCAAGATTTTCGTTTGATGTAAGAAATGGAAGAAGATGAAGAGGAAGAGCAAGAGAGATTAGAGAAGAGAGATTAGGGAAGATTATGAGTTTTTTTAATTTTTAATTTTTAGGGTTTAATTTTAAGTTAATTAGTTTCAAGTGGTATTGAAGAAATCAACCTATTTTGTCTTATTGGGTATACCCCAATTAGTTTGAGTATACCCCAATCTCGCCAGGTAGAAGAAGTAGGGATATTAATGGAGTATTATCTTGTTATAAGATTTTGCTTGGCAAAACTAGTTTATCCTTCTATTTTCAAGTGAACTTACACTGCTGGGTTTCAACAAAAGCCCAGATTCTTTTCAAGTGAAACACTTATGTTATCAGTGGCATTAATTCTGATTGCTGCTTGATGAGAGCAGGAATTTAAGATTAATCAAGATAGGAGAAGATGAAAAATTCACAAGAAAGAGGAGGAAATGATAATTATTGTCTTGTTTGAGGTACTGGAGATGATGTGCATCTCCTGCTGCGCTGGCTGAGTATATTGATGTGAATAACCAACCATATTCTGTCATCATTAAATCTTGATCTTGGTGATCCATCGTTGAGCTATTTCTCCGACATAAGCAATGTATGTTTGGTTCCTGGAGCCAGATTTTGCAGGCGAGGTCGAAAGACTACACAATTTGAAATTGGTTGGTAACGCCAATACAGATACTTGGACAC
>JAJJWW010011302.1:0-18312 GCA_023531295.1 Papaver armeniacum | reverse complement strand
TGTTGGAATTTTTGAATAGAAATATGAATAGGTGTGTCAACTCACTTAAGTCTTTTCAAACATTAGTGTCTTATCCCAAGGGATGTGACTCTCCATTAAGGGTTGTGACTCTTCATGAAAGGACTTCTCCAAGAGTCACCTCTAGCCTATATAAACCCCACTCATTCTCCATTGCAAATGTATGTTTTTAGAGTCATAAATCTAGTACTAGAAATTTAAGAGTTTGCATGTGTCTTCAAGAGTTAAAAACAGTTTGTGCTACATCCATTCGCGTTCGCTTGTTAGGTGTTATCCAAGTGCTGCGAAAAACATCGAGTATTGTTGAATGTTGGAGACATATGCCGCTAAATCATGCTGACATTATATACGGGGCATCAAATGTCTTAAGCAAAGAGATTACTCGCCTCAATACACCCAAGTAAGTCTGTTTAAGTTTTGTGATTGATCATCTCTATTCTATCATTCTTTTCTTGTTTTGTTGTTGGTATTACGAGATGTAATACATAAGTGAAAACAAGTGTTACAAAGAGTTGTAACGGATCGGTGGATAATACACGAGTTGTATTATTGGAGAATCGGTAACGAAGATATTTATCCAACAATCTTAAGACACCTTATATTCTTTATTCTTCGATATGGTAGGTTTCGATTTTGTTGACAAATGAAATTCATTGTTGGTGGATGATCATTACAGATCAAAATGGGTACAACCACTATGGAATTTCTACGTACCAACATATGTGTTATGAAACTAATTTCATTCACTGCGTTGGATACCGGACGTCGTGACTCCAAACTGATGTCGTGGCCGAAGAGTTTAGAAATCTACTTGTAGTCAATTATTGGCTTGAGGGATCCTATTTGTTTAAATGGGAAAGCCATTGCTAACTTTAACTTGGAGTATGAACGTAATGACAAAGAAGTCATTTTTACGTTTAACATTTCGAAATGTAGAGACTGCACATGTAGACGCAAGTTCTACAAGACATGGATGTTCAAATTGACAAACGCACTTATAAGTGGCAGTTGAATGTGGGATGATGACCCTATTCATTTTAGTATGAAAGCCATTAATTAACATCATACGAGTTAGAGTTTGAATACAATTGTATTCAAAGTACCGTGAATTTAGATGTTTTTGTTAATTATGGTTTCATGAAAAAACCAAATGTTGATTCCGACACGTAATAAAGGTTAGCAAACCAAGATTGTGAACAGTCACAACTCGTTAATGGAATGCAGACGGTAAATGTCAGCAGTTAACCCAGTAGGGATTCGGAGAGACGCGTTTTTCTGTCAAAGACTCATGGCTTGGGGTTCACGACTTGCTTAGAACTCGTACTGACAAAATGAATTGCCGATTGTGGTTGTAATCAGATCTTCTTTAATTTTTTAGAAGAGGGCAGTTGAAAGACCACTTGTACATACACAGTAAGGCCTTGTTCGGATTGTGTTCACAAGCCATCAAGTTTGGTGGCTCGGACTTGGGATGTATCCTCTCGGATTGTGTTTGTAGATGCTCCGTTGGCAGACATTTTGAGAAATTGCATCAGAAGAACAAATCATTAAATTAATCATAGTTTGATTATCACCAAAATTGAATGAGTTCAATTACTGATTATTAATTAGTTAATAATCAAATCAAAGGAATGATTTGGGTTCGGACTTTTTGGGAGTCTGACAAATTCAAAATAATGTTTGAATCATCTTTGATGTGTACTATCAGTAGAAAAAATGGAAAAAGAAAAATGCTAGTTTAAATTGGGCTTTACTTCAGGCCTATTGCATTAGGCGAAGTAGTAATGAGGAAATTTTAGATCGTCCAAGCGGATGATCATGAATTTTCATTCTAGTAGAAACTATATATTCTCCCAACAATAGGCGTCAAGAGGATCAATGAAGAAGGGTAATGCCGTTTCACGGAGGGACACCAAGAACTTTTGAAACGATACACTAACTTTGGGATTAGTGGTAGTAAGTTATGGGGGTTAAGCGACCCATTATCTCCGAATCAAGCACGAGATAATCTCTCCGTGAAGACTCTTGATTTTTCCATTTTCTTCTACGTTGTTCTTGTTCTTGTTGACAATGCACAATTGCACACAAGCGATGTACCTTTTCATGTGGCTGATCACGATAACTGCCCATGCGAATTTACACGTTTAAGGCTTATTGTCATGCTTTGTTTTTAATCAGAACATCACAGTTTAGTTCTTAGATCCCTGCTACTCTTCTTGTCTACCAAGAGTTAATTAGTGAATTATTCCAAAATAGTATATTTTGGATTGATGTTTAATTCCTAAGATTCCTCTGATTGAGGAAAGCATGATCAATGTTTGTATATTGATTAGATGGATCTGATGAAGGCGGTTTATATTTTTTTGAATTTGAAATATAAACTTTGGATTCAAAAGATGTATGTGCTTGTGAAAGGGTGTTCCCATTAGGAGATATCCGGTGTGTGAACTGATGGAATCTCTTGGTTGGCATAACCGTCTCGAATCGCTTTCAATCCACTTGAATAGATGCAATCGAAAGGATGTGCAGTGATACATATAAGAGAAAATAACGAATCTCTTCTTCTAGTATATCTCGAATTATGGGGGGAGGACGTCGTGTTTCCGCCCCAGATTTTCTTATGCATATGATGACAAAAGCACGAATGATTTGAGTTTCAATTTAAAATTTGAATCTAAGCATGGATGACGTTGGGGGAAAATGATCATTGGATGACGACGCTGAGGTTGATTTGAAATTGGGATTTGTATGTCATTTTAGCCAAGAGTACAAAACAACTGTTGGTTGAGAAGAAATAAACATCAGGAAAATGATGTTAAATTCTCAAGAACAAGTGTACCACAAAACTGTGGAGGCAAGTTGTTTGGAACAACGTGTAATAAAGAACATTTATAAATGTGCGATGGAATGAAAGATGCATTTCCATAGATTCAATGAAATGTGGGGGTCGATAATGGACATGAGTGCACAATTCACGTAGTCCAGTGAAGTGGACGTAAGTGCATTAGAATTGACTGTAATTAAAAGAAATACCGAGCATGTCAGATTGATCTCCTTGTGATAGATAGAACGCATGTGTTGTTTAAGGCAACAAAAATGGATGCCGGATTTATTGATTAATGGACAATTAATCAGTGCTCTTTAGAATGCGAGTGGGCTTCAATTTTAGTAGAAAAGGTAGAACAATCAGAGTAAGGCATCGATAACCACTTGCAAAAGTTAATCTCTAGTTGAAATTTAACCGGCATCCAGCAGAAAATAAAGGAAGATAAATTATAGAATATAATTTACTCTGAGATATATCTATCAAAGTTGAAACAAAAACTATGTGTTTGTTATAAATGAATGTAGTTGAGGGCAAGGAATTATCCAAACAAAGGTTGATGATGAGATCAACTATTGATTCCGGGTCTTTAGACGCAGAGTCAGGATTAGAAGTAAGAGCAACTTCGGAATTTCCTTGATATATACTAATGGCCAAAGTATATTTATACTAGAAATAGATTGTTCTGATCAAACAATTATTTTGGAAGAAACATATAGTTTGAGATTATGGTATCGATAAATAGATCGACGATATAGTACTATAAAGCAATTGCTCTCAAATGCGCGCATCGAAAAGAAATAGTGTATGTGAATTGTATCTAGCCGGCAAATGATACGAATTCTAGAGAGCGTATAATTGCGTCATCGAGGGAAATGGGATAGCCTATATAGAGTAGTATTTATAGCGGACACCCAACCTAGCGATTGGAGATCCCATGGTTATCTAGGTTCAAAAGGGACAACCAAGTTATAAATTTATACTCACCGGAAACACGTGAGAGTTTACTCTCTTTCCCATTTCTATGATGAAACAAAGGTTGCCCGTCAAGTGAAAGGTTGAGAATTTCTCTTAATGATTCCTATGGCTTAGTTTAACTAAGAAAAGTATGGCGGGATACTTTCAAATAGGAGATCACCTATATGAGTGTGAAGTGGTGCCGCTTCTATGATAACTATAAGGCTAAGTTAATCTAGAGCACTCATGAAAAACCAACATCGTTCAGGGCCGAAATGAACACAACCGAGAACCGGATATGTAAGGAAATAAACTGTGTGATATCTATTGCATCGGTTTACATCAAAAAGTTGGGCGGTTCAAGACATCGCGTTCACCGAACAACTAGTAAACCCGGTAGGTATTCACTACGGAAGATTCAAAGCCAAAATCTATCTCTCCCGATGCAGTGATGTTCCGCGCACAAACTCTTTCTAGTGTCTGCATTAAACTTGCATGAATTTCTATTCAATGTGGGGGATTGTTGGAATTTTTGAATAGAAATATGAATAGGTGTGTCAACTCACTTAAGTCTTTTCAAACATTAGTGTCTTATCCCAAGGGATGTGACTCTCCATTAAGGGTTGTGACTCTTCATGAAAGGACTTCTCCAAGAGTCACCTCTAGCCTATATAAACCCCACTCATTCTCCATTGCAAATGTATGTTTTTAGAGTCATAAATCTAGTACTAGAAATTTAAGAGTTTGCATGTGTCTTCAAGAGTTAAAGAAGAGTTTGTGCTACATCCATTCGCGTTCGCTGTTCGGTGTTATCGAAGTGTTCACCAAAAACATCGAGGTATTGTTGAATGTTGGAGACATATGCCGCTAAATCTGTAACAGCATTATATACAGGGCATCAAATGTCTTAAGCAAAGAGATTACTCGCCTCAATACACCCAAGTAAGTCTGTTTAAGTTTTGTGATTGATCATCTCTATTCTATCATTCTTTTCTTGTTTTGTTGTTGGTATTACGAGATGTAATACATAAGTGAAAACCGTGTTACAAAGAGTTGTAACGGATCGGTGGATAATACACGAGTTGTATTATTGGAGAATCGGTAACGAAGATATTTATCCAACAGTATTCTAAGCAAGAAACTTGTTAGTTTCACATCGGTAATTATACAGAACCGAATACGATGTCAAACGATCAGATCGCTTTGGAAATTTCAAATTCCATCGAGGATATGCTTCAGAATTGTGCACCTCGTTTGCGTGATCTTAAACATCGTTGTATTCACAGAGTTTCTGAAAAGCTTCACAACTTGGCAGACTCTAGTGCTTACACTAGTACAAATATGGGCTTTGGTGACAGTTCACAATAAGAAACCATGACAGTTGACCATCGAACTGTCACAAAAGAGTAGGCTCTGAGATATATGTAACAGTTTTTAATCAAAACTGACGCCAATAGGGGGGAACAATGGTGACCGTTTTTAAACTGTTACTATATAATTGTACAATGACAGTTTTTGTAGAAAAGTGATACTATTCATTGATGTATAATAACAGTTATAAACTGTCACTATTCTCAAGCTATTATAACTGTTTTAAATAAAAACTGTAATCAAAGTGTAACCTAACAAGTAACAGTTCATTTAATCACCGTCACTTCCATTTGCAGTGACAGTTGTGGGTCAAACCGCTATTATTTATAGAATCTACAATAAAGCCTTTTCTAAAGCACGAAGTGGTTCAGTCCAAGTTAGTTATTATGCATCTCTACTAGTTGTGGTCTATTTTGTTAGTGGCCTTCCTCAACCAGTCCCTTCGCCTCTCGTATTTTACTTTGTTGAAAACCGCAAATGAAGAAGCTTAAGCTTTATTTCTTCTCAATACCATCCACCTCTCTCTCTCCCTATTTCCATTAGAGATGAAAAATCTAATCTCTTTCAACAAATCTGACCTATGTACAAGCAGAATAGCAGATCTCATCTCTCTCCTGTCTTGTTTTTTTTTTTTCTTAGCAATACCTGGGATCTCATTTTTTTCAATCCAATCTAGGGTTTTATTTTTCACTTCAATCTTTATCTCTCGATCATTCACCATCTATCCCGCTTTCTCTGAATTCTTTCAATTTAGTTCTTGGATAGCTATCGAGCTGTAAAGCTCTCTCACTTTTATCTCTATTAGGAACTCCCTGAATTTCTGGAATTTTCTCTTATGAAAAATACAATCCCGAGGTAGCAAATTGGGATTTCGATGGTGGTCTCGAGGATTCAAAAAATGCAATTTCTTACCAGGTAGAAGTTTTCGACTTTTTTTTTTTATTGAAACCCCTAGTTTACAATTTGGGTTTATCTTAATTTTTCTATTTAGGATAACAGGATCTATTTCTATTTCTTATGAAGCCCTAGATTGGAATAGCAAGATTATTGTTGAGTCTTTTTGTCTGATTTGCTAAATTTCAAGCTTGTCATCCACCTGGTATTTGATGTCTTATTTTTTTTTGCTGGCTCACATGTTTAGAGTGTTGGTGTGATTTATTTAGTGATTAGTGAAATTGGTATGAAGTGGTTTCCATGTTCATTAGACTAAGTCTTATGGGCTAGATTGGAGGTGCTAGATTAGCACTTAAGTGTTGCAATTCAAAAAAAAAGTGTGACAAAAAATTTAACACTAGGTCTCTCTCCTACCAATTGCTAGCATGTGAACTAGCATGCTAGATAGTTACTCAATGATTCAGCTTGAAAAACTACCTTTTCGCGGAATGGTTCGGTATTGAGATTTATTTTTGATCTCGACGGCCGAGATTTAAGCGGCGAACCATTCAAAATGAGCGCGAATGGTTTAGCGGCGGCGCGGAATGGTTCAAATATGGGCGACGTGGGATGCTAATCTAGCTGCTAGATTAGCACTCCCATAACACTTAGGAGGTAGTCCTGACTGCTAATCTAGGTGCTAGACTAGCACCCCATAAGACTTAGTCTTAGTAAATTTAGAGTCTGAAATTATGACACTTCCTTAGTTAACAATTGCTCATAATAGAATGTTTCTTGACTATTCTTACTTCAAAATTTGGGTTTATATCTTGATTTTTTTGTTTGTATTCCTTATTGCCACTTGCAGGAGGTTGATAGTTAGATTCCAGAACTTGGAGAATAAGCTAAACATCCATGGATATGATGGAATTACAGGTTCTAGGACTTAGAGAATGAGCTAAAGGTCCACAAATATGATGGAATATGTAAGGTTATCTTATCAAAATTAGAATTAGAATTCTCACAAACAAAAATAACAAAACCATTTATTGTCTCGAAAGTATGTGGTTCGTGCATAATACCTCAGTGTTTTTGTGTATCAAGGGTTTGGTTTGCTCAGATATAGACACTGATTTTGTTATGTTCTTTCTGTATGACTTTTTGGTTTGTACAAAGCACTGATTTTGTTATGTTCTTTCTGTATGGATTTCTGCAACGCAACTGTTGTAATACATGAATCACATGTGTGCTCTTCTTGCATATGAATTGAAACAAAACCTCTTTGCATTTGCAGATGCGTACGTGCAGGACAAAACAATTGATGGATGGTGTACCACTAGGTACCTCTTTCTTTCTAATATGGGTTGCTCTTTTGTCTTTTCGTATGAACCCAATTGCAAAATTTGTTGATTTCATCTTGGTTTTCATACGATTGAATTTCTATGAAAAAAAGTCTACTGTTATATTATATTTAGTGATATTATAGAGATTATTGGAGAAATCCTGTAATGGATCGAATATCAACTGATGTTAACTTTCGTTTATGTTAATATTTTTTAGGATCAGATTCAATTTGTGGCATGAAGAATCCATAGAATTCTTGGACTTCGGGATAATGTTACGCAAGTTTATAAAGAATTCCACTGACCAAGTGTTGTATGCACATTCGCCTATAAGGTATAGTTCATCTTAAATAATTTCGTATAAGAATCAGATTTATGCGATGTTCTACCACAATTCTGGTCTTCTTTTATCACAACTTGACAAATATCTAGGAAAACTGAAATTAAATTACCTTGATGGCTTGACCAATGGACATCGTTCTAGCTACTCTGGTATCTATGTGGGGATATAGTGGCTATTTTATAGTAGTCAATAACTCAGGCACGTGGCAATCTTTCGCTCTTGCTGTTCCTTCTTTTGGTTTATTTTCATTTTTCTTGACTCAAAATTCTCAATGTTGAACTAATAAATTTTGCCTAATTTTCTTAGTAGAAGGTTGATTTTGAGTTAACCTATCGAAAGAAGTTGTAATTTTGATGTGTTCTGTAAGATATTTGTAATGGCGTCAGTAAAAGTAATTGGTTCGGAATTGGTACCAGAAGCTTATTTCCTTCATTTGGTAGACTTAATAGATCCAGTTTTGAATTTTCAATTTCTTCTGCCACAGTTTGTTCTTTAAGGTTAGGGCTTAGTAATGGGTCTTGTTGTCAAAGCTGCTACTTTTGTGCCTCCTAAGGTAATTGTATTTAATTTTCCTGTTCTGAAAGGTGTATCTTCGAATGTCTGACTTGGTCAACTTATTGATGAATGATCACTGATTGTTTTTAGAATATAACGCCAGAGAGTAAAAGGGCGCTATCGAGGATACTTAAAGCATGAGGATGATTAGCACTTTGTGTTTGGTGTATACTGGACACTCCCGCAAGAAATCAAGTATGTTTCTTACTTTCTCTCTATCTAAATATATTGTCTTTTTTTGAGAAAATGACACATTTTTAGATCGAGATTGTCGAAAGATATGCAAGAGGGTAATTATGAGCCACTTTACTTCAAGCGTTGGTCCAGGTACTTTCTCATATATCTTTGAAGCTATCTTTCATTGTTTTATTGTTTGCGAAATAAACTTCAATATTTAGTTATTTGTGCAAACATTTCACAGAGATTTGGACGATTGATCAGTGTCCTATTTACTGGCTACTGGTTAAATTATCCTACAATCGAAGGGTACGGAATTTCATCTTGGATTGGTTGTTGAAAGCATCAAAGCTAGAAGGTCGTCATGTGAACAACTAACTTATTATTTTTAGGTACGCATTTCTTATTATCTACATAGATTGATGTCCATAATTCCTTTTTTTTTTCCGAATTAGTAATTGACGCTGCTTCCATTATGTCATATAAGAGAATATGTATTATTTTTCCCAGTATGATCCCTATATATGTTTGGACTGTCAATATGAGTTCTTTGTAATGATTAAGCATGATAATTTGAGTAGAATACAGTCAGTATGAGTATTTAAAAGTTAAATATTGAAATGTTCAAATAATTTTCAACCCTTTGCTTTATTTTTTATGGGTGTTAGCTATGTAGTCTTATTCTTGTGTGCTGACCAGGCTCACTCCTGCCTGTCGTCAAGTAATTTGACTGAAGAATATCGAAAGAAAAATCTCTCACTTATCAGATGGAAGTAATAAAAACCAAGGTACCTATAGGTAATACGTAAATCAAAGATAGCATAGCCTATATATTGTGTTTCGCAAATGATGATGGATGTGGGACCTGTCATTTGTCAACTAGTATACATAAATGTTAGTGTTCAGTAATTTATTATTAAGGAGTGTTCCTTAATCTATTATTAAGTACATTTTTAGTTATCATTGGGATGAATGTACTGAATTTAGCATCTTTTGATAATGTAGGGATGGATGCTCTAGATGTACGTAATATCGGCCTGTACAAGTTTGCTAATGATTCAGCTGATCAACCTGTCTCCAACATCAGTCAACAGTTGAGGATAATTGTAAAGAGCATCCTTTTGTTTTGTTGATCCAACGGTGAAAAAGAAAAATTTAGTAACGTTGAACTACTTAACAACAGATATCTCCAGCCCAAGAAACATTAAAGCTGCTCAGAAAACACCCAGTTGCAACAGAGTTCACAAGGTATAATCAAAGAGTGTTGAGTTCTTACTTATAACCACTATGCAAGAGTGTGTAGGGTATTGAGCTTGCAATGTTTTGTATTTGATGCTATTTACTTGTATATTATTAGGATTTTGTAAAAACGCGTCTGTAGAAACATTTGTACCTAAATCAATATATTCCTCTATTTTTGGCATGTATGCTTATTATTTGTGATGGACCATCTACCGGATAAAGCAATTTAAAACTATCGTAGATCAGGGTTTTATGCTGTGAAATCCATACTATGACAGTTTTTTCAATTAAAATGTTACCGTAAGATTTCTGATTGGGTTTATGATGACAGTTTTTATTAAAAAAATGTTACGGTAAGTTGTTAACTATGACAGGTTCACTAAGAAACTGTTAGCTTAGTACAAGAAACTGAATTTTTTATGGCAGTTTTTATAATAAAATGTTACCTTAAGTTGTCAACAACGACAGGTTTATGGAGAAACTGTCACCTTACAGGCATGATTTCATAACAGTTTCTTAAAGACCTTTCGTAACAGAGGCTTTGGTGACAGTCCAAATTTTTTTTAAAACTGTTACATAAGTAATTTGGTAACAGTTGTTGACTGTCACGTAATCCCAAATTTGTACTAGTGAATTACAGCCCTCAATCAGTCTCGATTGGTCCTTACCACAGAGGAAAACCATGCTTAGGAGCAATGGAAGATTGTAAAATGTTATACATGCACATCTTACTCACTCGAACAGCGAAATTCAAGCAAGCTGCCGGTCTCAACCCTGTTACGGAAGTCTCATGTTCATCTGGAAATATATGCCCGGGAAAAAAAGGAAAAGAACCTATGACGGAGTCCTCGGTAACAGGGTGGAAACACATGTCTAACAAATGTGTTGAATATATAACAACCAAGGAAGATGAAATTCGTGCGTGTTTTTCCGATCCGATAGATTTAACAGGCAAGGACTTCGTAAATATGGTGGTAATTGACGGTTTGTTCATTATTGAGTATCTGAAAAAACAAACACCTTCTGTGTCTACAAATTATACAACTGGTGATCACGATCCTTTGGTAAGAAATGATTGGCTTGCAAAAAGTATCTATTGGGATTTTCTTCTTATTGAAAACCAACTTCCACTATTTGTCCTTGAAGATTTATTCATGTTATCTGCGGAATCTACAGATGACGAAAAGGGGGTAAAAAATCTTTATGCACTGATTCTTAGTTATCTCAAGCGTTCAACCATGGGTGGAAAATATCTTCGTAACCCTATTCCAGATGGGTGGAATAATAGACCCATGCATTCGCCACCATCCAACAATGAAAAACCCATGCACCTACTAGATTTACTTACTACTGTATTCTCCGACTATAAACCTTCTCCGGCTATTAGCAATCATTTTAACATTAATTCTAGATCCATACCAAGTGCCACGGAGTTGACTCGTGCAGGAGTGAAGTTTAGGATGCGTTCTGCTACTTCTGATCAAGAAAATTTAAATTTCTTAGATATTCGATTCAGTAAAGGCGTTTTTGAAATCCCTCCCATTGAAATTGGTGAGAGTGCTAATTGCATGTTCAGAAATCTGATTGCTTCTGAGCAATTGGGCCATAATCATTTGAAACGCATAACTAACTATGCTTTCTTAATAGATAATCTAATAGATACTGCGGCAGATGTTAAGTTGCTTCGTAAGAACGGAATCTTCACAGGCAATATAGGCAGCGATGAAGAAGTCTCTAATATGTTTAATAAGTTGTGTTCTGATATATATGCATATGATAACAATCAGTATTCTCAACTTATTATTGACGTGCACAGGTATTACAGAACTGGTTGCAATTCTCATATGGCGACTTTGAGACGTGTATATTTCAAGACTCCATGGACGGCTACTTCATTTTGTGCTGCGGCTCTGCTTCTTATACTTACAATCATATCGACCATTTATACAGCTTTCTCATTCCATAAACCTAAGAAGCCGTGATTATATGAGTGGTATTTGTGATTTGTTTCGATGCGAATAACAGTCTTTTAATGGTTCGTATCCTGGATTTTTGGGTGCAGGCGTGTTCTCCGTTTGCAGAAGTTTGGTAAGTTTTGCATTTGTTTGGTTGTAACTGTGAAAGGGAAGATGTGTGTGTCTGTGTTGGGTCTTTGTAAGCTAATTTTCCTAAAAAATAAAATTAATTTTGGAAAGTGCTAATTGTCAGCTGTAATGAAAAAAATTCCCAATGTGCTTAATGAAACTGCATTCCCAATAAAAAAAACAACTTGCAAAATTGGAAAATGTCAGCAGTTCGAAGACTCTTTCCATTGCGGTTTTACTCAATGACAATCCCTTGCAATGAGTTTAAACCCACCAGGGAATTTGACAAGGGACCCTTTGTCCCCTTATCATTTCATCTTATGCATGGAAATCTTCTCAAGGCTTCTCAATCATCTAGAAACTCAAAAAAGGTTCAGGTATCAAATTAACACCTAAGGCACCACCTTCTTCGATGATCCGCTAGTGTTCACAAAAGCTGACTTAATCAGCTGCAATAATCTTCTTCTTGCTATACAGATGTTTAGCAAAGCATCAGGGCAAGTAATTAACTTCACAAAGTCAGGGTTGTTTTTTAGTAAGAAAGTTCACAATAAACACCAAGGTATTATTTGCAGACTTATGAAAATTAGGAAAATAGACATAAAGGACACTCATTTAGGGGTTCCACTTTTCATAGATAGGTCTAAACTAAAAGCCATTGATAACATTATTGAAAAAATGGAACAACGCATTAAAACTTGGTTAGGAAAAATCCTTTCGCAACCTAGTAAGATTGTCTTGAATAAATCAGTTCTGTCTAGTATGCCCATATTTAGTATGGGTTGTTTCGTTTTACCGAAAAAAATAACCAAACGAATAAACAACATTCAACGTGATTTCTGGTGGGGTAAACACACTAATTGATGCGTGTCGTAACCACAACAAATTAATTAATACTTTACTACCTAATTAACAAGTAATATAGGGTAGTCAAGGTCGATCCCACGAGGAGCACGAGATTCTAGTTGTAAAAATTGTCACGAAAGGGGGGTGTAAAAAGCAAAAGAAAATAAACAAAGCAATTAAAAGATAAAGTTGAAAGCAATAAGAGAGACAAGATCAAGGAATCCTTCTTCGTTACGAAACAATGATTAAAGTTATGTTCTCTTCTACTTGTTATTAGTCACAGATTATCACCAACCGTAGGATAAAGGTACGCTTAGCTAGCCCCAAAATCCCTAATTTCACCGAGTAAAATTCCGCTTAGTTATCGATTCTATTCAAAAGAACCACCACGAGGTTCGCTTACAAGATGTAATTCCTCTGAATGCATTAAGATTTATGAATTTAGGTTTAGTACTAGTAGTTAAACTCGGTTCGCTTGGTTCACTTTCTAGCGTTGTTTCTACACACAATTGCTCCACGGAATCCCTCCGCAAGGTTTCGTGTTTGCTACTTATGTAAAGAGTCAAGAAACGATTACTTATCTCCTAACTTTCACTAGCTTTAGATCAAATTAACAAATCAATTTAGTTGGCCACCCAAACAATCTATCAATCAATCATGAATGTCTGTAAGATCATTCCTATTAGTAAAAACAAACGATAATCATGTGAAAAACTTCAAGATAGAATTGAAAATAAAAACTCAAAACATAAATTAAGAACTAGGAATTCATCCTCAATCAATAAAATTAGCTACTCATGTTAAAGAGTTCACACAAAGAATAAGAAAAGAAAAGTGTTGTGTGTGTAGAGATGTATATGTAAAAGATGTAGAAAACTTCTCTATTTATAGGCTTCAATATTCTCCAACTCTTCCAAGGATTAGAATCCTTTTCCTTTAGCAATTCATCTTCCAAATTCAAGTCTTTCTCAACTCTTCATCTTCTCTTTCCAAATTTGAGCCCAATTCTCCATCCAATTCCTAGTCCAAGTCTTCACACCCATGAGAGAAGTCCATAGAAAATTCTGGAATTTTTGGCTCGCCGAAAATCGGGATTATGGCCGGAATTTGACCGGAATAATCGCCGCCACGGCCACCTGAAAATTCTCGTCCGTCGAGGGAATATGCGACTGAATATTCCGCTGTCCACCGTTAGGACTAACGGTCAAACGGGTCAACCGTCGGTCAACTGTTAGTCAAGTAGGGTCAAGGGAGGCGTCTCGGTCGCTTTGAGTCGACTTCTTACTCGGCTAACTTGGTCTTACTCGGGTGAGTTGAGTCGCTACACGACTCGTCTGGATCGGTCATCTCCGGTTGACTCGCGGCATTAAAACCGTTGAGTTCCGTTCAATTACTGGGACTTTCCAGCCAATTTCAAAGCTATTATTCTTCACCTGTTAAGAAGCCTAACATTCATCTACTCGATTTCATTCATATTCATCAGCATCACCTTCATGTACCCATTCCTCTGTTGCTTCTTAGACTGAACTCAACACTTTGCAGCATCATCCTCTTCTCTGAGTCACAATTAATCCCATCTTAACTCTGACAGCAAACTCCTCTGTTGTATAGCTTCATTGAACACCAACACCCAATTTCTGCCATTAGACTCAGACCCAATCCATCTTATCACCCTGAGCTCAATCTAAACAACAACATCGACTCCTTTCAATCGCTGCTCCATCTCACTCGAGCAATTTGAATCAAACCCGAGCTTTACAGCATCACCAAACAGCTGCTCCTCATCTCTCGACATCAATCAGCGGCACCATCTCTTCTTTTGAGATCTTGAATCCCTAATTCAAATCAAACCCAACCATCATTCTTCATGAATTTCTTCTGCAGCACTTACTCTCAATCTCTACTTTCAATTCATCAGCTCCATCAACCACTTCAATATATCCCCTCCTTCAATCGGTTCTTCTCAGGCTCAATCTTAGACCCATCTGCATCTGCTCTACTAAATCTCGACCGCAACATCCATGGTTGTAAATCCAATTTTAATTTCTTCCATCTTCAATTTTTTGTAAATCTCAGATCCCCTTTTTGCTCATCTTGGTGACATGATTTCTTGTTCTTCCGGAAACCAACAACAACATCACCATCATCTTCTCCATCTCTTCCCATCATCTCTGTTGTCTCTCGAATCCTTGAGTTTCTCTCTTATTCTCAATTTCAACATCCATAGCTGCTTGCGCAGCCTTTCTCTTTTCTCAGGTGAACAAAAATAATAATTGAGAGAAAACTCAATTTTAGGTTATACAAATTGGGTCTGGACCTGAGCACTAATATGGGCCACCAATAACATCCCAAGCCACTTACATAGGTGCCTTTAACCTTTGAATGGGTTTCCCCTTATCGTTAATCAACTGTCTTTAGTGCTCCTCCAAAGAGAGTTTCCCCTTAACCATTACTGGGCTCCGGATAGTGTTCGCCCATGAATGACAATTTTGCCCTTTTGGCTCAATTAGAGTAATTTCTTCTTCTTTTCCTCCGTGTAACTCCAAAGTAGCTACAAAACTCAAAACAAGCGTAAAATACAAAATTCACACGAAAAATAGCAAAGAAAGCATAAACTCTAAATAGTAAATACGGTGTATTCTACACCTATCAAATTCCCCACACTTAGACTTTGCTAGTCCTCGAGCAAATCAAACTAAAACTCACAACTTCAAAGCGTTCAGCGTCCCAAGCATCAAAGAGTTATGAGGACATAGAGTTTCTGCATGCTAGTAATAAGAAGTTAGAAATACTAAAGAACATATTCTCATTCTTAAATGTTGAGTGAAAATAACCACACCATAATGAGAGAACGCGTGTTTGAGAAACGATCAATAAGCATTTCGCCTCGACTTCGCCTCACCAAAAGGATTTTATGATAATTGCACTCAAAAAGACGGCTTTTATAGGTCTCACATGTGTGCGGGTAGGAATGAAGAGAGAATTCCCGCAACACGTTGAATGGTGGGAAGGATAACTTCCGAAATATTTTTAAAAACCCACATCTTTTAATATTTTGAAAAACCATTTTTAAACGATCTCTAAGAAAGGAAATCAACCATTTTTATCGAGGATGAGATTACTTACTCACCTTCACATCCGATCGCCAATTATGATAACACCACTCTCACGGCATCCAATAGAAACGTCTTCCTCTCCTCGTCTTGATCTTCTTGGTCTTCGTCTTCGGTTTCAACTATTGGTGACAAACTCTCGAATTTCGTAAATCCTTGACAATTTTTAACTCTTTTTACCTCAAAATCCTTGTCGCTTGAAACTTCCTTTTATATTTTCCTTCCCCACGGCTCATTAAATAAAAATAAGAACAAATATTTCTCTTGTTTTTCTCTCTTTTTTTTTTTTTTTTTTGATTGCGTTTAGTTTATTTTTTTTAAATTTTTTTTTTTTTTTTTTTTTTTTTTTGAAACAAAAGAAATCAAATACAAAATAAACCATGGCCGTGGAAGAAGTATTTTACCACTTGATTCTTCACAACTTGTATCGTCTTGAAATCATAAACTTCAAAAATTCTCACCTTTTAATTTTCTTCGCTTTCATGAATAAGTCTTCATACTTGGATATAAAATTACCTCATTGTAGTGTAAGTCTTCAACATATATGTAAAAATCCTCTCTTTGTATGTTGCTTTACTTGAATTTGAAATTTGCTATTTTTCTTGTTCCGTTGCTTGTAAACCTCGCACTTTTCCAACTTTCCTTGTAGATTTTGATGTCGCTCCTTGTTGATGATGAGAGTGTTTCTATGGATCCGTTGTTGTCGCGAGAGAGAATGGTGCTAACTGCAAATCGAACTACAAGAAGGAAGCTTTCATCCATGGACGTCACCCTCATGATTGACAAAATTAGCACTCAAGAGATCAAAGAGTAGTGCTTCTATTAGTGGAGGTTGGGTAGCTCACCATTCTACCCGAATTAACGTGGTGACACACACTCAAAAGAAGCTCTTTAGTAGATGGAAGAATTCTGGTCGGTGCCTCACATGATATGAATACGGGTAGTCTCCACTAATGATTGATCAGCAACTCTAATAACGCATTTCTCCTCAACAAAATTCGCATCACCGGCATGATTAAATCCATTATTTAACACTCAAACAAGCAAGAAATCCGAATGTAGTTCTCTAACATTTCCAAGTTCAATTATGTCGGTCAAAATCTCTATGTAAACATACCTAGAAGTCTGCTAGTGACTCTAAAATCTTTAAAAGTTGGAGTTTTTAAGTAAAACTTTTTTTTTTTTTTTAATTTTTTTGTAATTTTTTGTTTTAAAAACATGCTTAACCACTTCCCCACACTTAAACCTTACATTGTCCTCAATGTAATTGAATCCTCCTAATAAAGTCAAGGTGGGAAATTTTAACATGATATGAAACAAGAAAAAGAAATAACAAAAAGCAAAAGGATAAGAAATACAAAACCGATGGGTTGCCTCCCATTAAGCGCTTGTTTTAAAGTCGACGGCCCGACTTAGCTCTTGCAGGATTCATTCCCCATATACTAACAATCGGAAAATTTGAGGATCCACCCATAATACCTGTTTTGAAAACAATAACTCCATACAAATGTTAGCACAAGAAAACATTAGTGAAATTATCGCTCGATAGAAATTTCCCCCACACTTATTCTCGTCCACACTCGGAAGTGTATAAAGAACATAGAATTTGGGAATTTCCATGTATTCCTCTTGGCAAACCTGCATGGTGTTAGCATCAAGTGTTTCCAATGGTGGATATCTAGAAACAAAATCATCCAAAAATACTTTCGAAGAACATACATTCAAACCAATAAGAGGTAACGGAGAAGAATCAATATGCAAAGGGTTAGACAAACCTTGCACAATCTCTTGTATTATAGAATCCTCTTCATCCTTAAAAAATTCGAGTGAATTACTTACCTCTTGTATATCGTGGTCCTCTATTAAACCTTGCAACCATTCTTCGTCGCTTTCTACCTTAACCAAAGTCTTGGCATCATTAAAATCATTGGCAAGTTCAATTGGGTCTTCCACAAAATCAATGAATTTTTTGTAAATCTCAGATCCCCTTTTTGCTCATCTTGGTGACATGATTTCTTGTTCTTCCGGAAACCAACAACAACATCACCATCATCTTCTCCATCTCTTCCATCATCTCTGTTGTCTCTAAGATCCTTGAGTTTCTCTCTTATTCTCAATTTCAACATCCATAGGCGCCATGCAGCCTTTTCTTTTCTCGTGTGAACAAAAATAATAATTGAGAGAAAACTCAATTTTAGGTTATACAAATTGGGTCTGGACCTGAGCACTAATATGGGCCAGCCAATAACATCCCAAGCCAGCTTACATAGGTGACTTTAACCTTTGAATGGTTTTCCCCTTATCGTTAACTGAACTGTCTTTAGTGCTCCTCCAAAGAGAGTTTCCCCTTAACCATTACTGGGCTCCGGATAGTGTTCGCCCATGAATGACAATTTTGCCCTTTTGGCTCAATTAGAGTAATTTCTTCTTCTTTTCCTCCATGTGACTCCAAAGTAGCTACAAAACTCAAAACAAGCGTAAAATACAAAATTCACACGAAAAATAGCAAAGAAAGCATAAACTCTAAATAGTAAATACGGTGTATTCTACACCTATCACTAATTCA